>OY992533.1:83154865-83510359 GCA_963921185.1 Dasysyrphus tricinctus
ATAAGAAAAGTTGTGGATTCGTGCAAAAAAAATTTTGAGATAACAATCAAACATGATATTATGATGATAGAGAACACCAAAAAAGTGGGTGGCACAATTCTGTCTGTCTGTCTTTCTGTCTGTTCGTCCACAGCCTAAACGGCTCCATCGACTTTCTTCAAACTTGGTACATAGTGGATTTAGGTGATTATGCCCACACGATTTTTTCATTTTTTTTTAGAACCAAAAATAACGGTACCTGCTATACAACTTTTTTTATCAATTTTATATAATCGCTTTTTTCTCAAAAACGGCTTGACAACTTTTCTTAAAAAAAAATTCAATAAATTAATTTTAGTGAAGTCTTCCTTTGGGTGGAAACCCATTTTTCAAAAATGGTTAGGTATTAATAGTACCTCCCAAGGAACCATTTTTAAAATTTTTGATTTTCTTCTACACTGTACGACTGATTTCAATTATTCTTTTCATACAGAAGCTCCTAACAAATATATATAGTTTTGTGTACCAAAATTTTTGAAAAATTATTTTTTGGATTTTTAAAATAGGTTTCAAATTTTTTTTTTTGAAAATTCAATTAATCAAAAATGGGTTGACAATTTTTCAATACATACTTTAGATTTGCATACCAAAATTTGTTCTTAAAAATGTTTTAAGAATTTTATATAAGAAAAATTATTTTTTTTATAACCCGCTCCAATGATTTTAAAGTTTTTTTTCTCATACAATCAAATTCAATCAAGAATTAAGATGACATTCTTTTTTTTCACCTCAAACTGTCAAAAGAGTTGTTTTTGCCAATTTAAATGTCGTATTTCATGCTTCTCTACATTTTTCTCTCATAACTTCCATGTTTTTATATACAATTTTCTTAAACCCGCAGTGGCTCGAACATAAGAGCAAGTTCGTGCGACCCAGTCGTGCATTTTATTTCTTATATCTTGGTTTCTCGGAAACGGCTCCAAAGATTTTTGTAACAATTTACCAAATTCATTCTTTTAATAACCAATTAAGTACACTTACACCAAAAGAACCATTTTTTGTATTTGTTCATTGATTGCTTAACTTAAAGCCGTATAGGTTTACTGTATACAACGTCTGAGTAAAGTTCTGATTACTGTGTGTCGGATACCTTATCGAAACTTTACTAAGACATTGCGAAACAAGCCGTTAAAAACTGTTAAGTCGACAAATGAAAACTTTAGTTAAAAAAGATTGTGATTCATTCATTATGCAAATTCTTATGATCTTTTCTTATTAAACCTTAAAATACCATGCAAAAATATGTAGCCAAGTCGTGGATTTCATTTTTGTTTCCAACTGAGACCAGGCCAAAACCAACAGACGAAAGTGATACCGATACCGAGACAAGACTGAGACTGAGTTACCGATACCGAGACGATACTGAAATTTGTCAATTTTGACGAAAACGAGACGATACGTAAAAAAAGTATCGTTTGGTTTGGTATCGTGGCCAGCCCCAGAAAAAGACTCGTTTTGAACGAGTTTCTGTCATAAAAAGACGTAGATAAGTAGAGCGAACAAGAAATTCAAGTATAAATATCTTATCATGTATATTCTTTGAAATTTAAATTATGAAATGACATAATACCATACTTTTTGTTTCCACTAACAGTATTGTGTTTTGTGTGTACCTGTAGAAAAAAATAATTCAAGTTTTTCCGTCGTGCGTTATTTATGCACGAAAGTGGACCTGAAGTGGTGATCTTAAAAAAACTTCAATTTGTATGGTTATTCGATTTTTTGTTTGTTCTTTATGGAAAATATGTGAAGGAAACCAAATATGTATAAGAATATTTTTTATTTTCCCTTCATTTATTTCTTTTGATCTTCAAAATTTGTCGCCCCCAAAATTTGCCGCCCTGGGCCTTGGCCCCGATGGCCCCTATGGCTAGTTCAGCACTGAGTGGAGCCCAAGTAGACAAAGTCCTTAACGGCTTTGGAAGTTGTACCTATCCATCGTGATGGATAGGGATATCGCATCATCATAACATCTGCGTAAGCAAGTAGTTGAGACTTTTGACGAAAACTCTTAAACATGATGAAAACAGCTTACTTGACCTTCAGGAGATTCTCGTTGTTTATATGTACCAAACGCCGATGCCAGATTTCTTCACCCACTTCCACTTTCAATACAGTTCCATGACCATCAACACCTTCGGTAAGCTCACAATTAGGCTTACACATGTTGTTGAAACGGCTTTCTTTCAGTACCGATGAGTTTGTTGGACTTGTTTTGTTATGCATTTTGCAAATATTCTTCTCCAAATTCACCTTATTATTTTCCACCAACTGCCTTACTGAAAGCAAATTTGCGTATAGGTCTGGTACATATTGTATGTTTTTGATGGTAGCATTCGTTTTATTACTGCTATTAAGTAGTGAAATCTTCACGTCACACTTTCTATCGCCACCTTTGAATTATTAGCGGCAACAATTACTTTGTGTGACGCTTCGTTTTGGTGCTGAAGAATCTCTTTCTCCATAGTCATATGAGCAGAAGCACCAGAGTTCACATACCATGTATCTTGCGAGTTGTTTCCTTCTGCCAAAAATGACATTCTGTTTTTTATCTTTGCCCCTCTTTTTCGAACAATTTTTAGCATATTGTCCAACTTCGCCACAGTTATGGCAACGAAATGTGGTTTTCTTCAATTTCTACTTAAAGGGCTTGCTCAATATCGCAGAATCAACTCCTTTATATTGAACTTCCTGTTAAAGTAACGTTTTCATGGAATCAGATGTCAGCTTCAAAGTGAAATTTTCAACTGCCATAACAAGAGGTTTGAAACCTTCAGAAAGACCAGATAGCATCAAAGAGGCGAGGATCTCATCGTCAATTTTCAAGCCAACCTTTTTCACCTTGATGGATGTCATTACCATTTTATTGTCATATAGTCTTCCATATGGTCGCATTCTGACAATTTTAGTTGTAACAGTTGTTTTAACAGTTCTACTTTTCTGCGTAAACCAGTATCCTCGAAAGCACTAGTAAAATAGGATAGATAAAACAAAAAAACTAGTACCATCATGAAACTTGGTGAAAAACATTTCATGTATTATGAGAATGAAAAATCAAAAGAGTCTATAAAAATATTTCACATGCAAGGGTGTTTTTTTGAAGGGTATGGGGGGACTTGTATGCACATACACAGTGTATCAAACAGAAAAATTAACTTTGGTGCACCCTAAGCATATGACACATGTTTTTAGGGTAGTTTTGAATGCTGAATCAAATGACACCAAAACCAATTCGATACGGCCTCCTGAAAAAGTTATTGTCATTTTTATGTAAAGATGACTATATTTTCAGTACAAAAGTAAAATATTACCGAAAACCAGTAGAAAATGCTGGTTCGTCGACGAAATTTGGCATCAATGGTTCATTTGTCATGAAAAGCAACAATAAGGAGAGTGTTTTTTTCTCAGAGTTGGGGTGACGTTTGGGGTTATGGTGGGATTATTACCATAAAACCTGTGTCAAAAATGGGACCCTCATGAAATTTTTTAAAAATGTGCCATTAACTACCAGAATGAAGAATCAAAAGAGTCTATACAAATATCTATATGGTAGATGGATGTTTTTAATAGGTGAACGAAAGGATAATACTTTTTCCAAAAACAAAAATTGTTTCCAAAATCAAGTAAAAGTCTTTACCCAACCACAAAAACACCCTTTCTCCCTTGGTGATATTTTTGTAAACTTCTTTGATTCTTTGTTTTTTAGTAAATGAAACACTTTTACCCAGTTGCTTGAGGATACCACGACTGGGTCGCACGTACTTGCTCTTATGTTCAAGACACTATGGGCATAAGAAAATTGTATATAAAAACATGGAAATTATGAGAGAAAAATGCAGAGAAGCATGAAATACGACATTTAAATTGGATAAAACAACTATTTTGACAGTTTGATGTGGAAAAAAAGAATGCCATCTTAATTCTAGATTGAATATGATTGTATGGAAAAAAAAATTTAAAATCGTTGGAGCGGTTTAAAAAAAATTAATTTTATATATAAAATTCTTAAAACATTTTTAAGAACAAATTTTGGTATGCAAATCCAAAGTATATATTTATGTGTATATAAAAACAAAATTTGAACAAAAATTGTCAACCCGTTTTTGAGATATTGAATTTTCAAACAAAAAATTTGAAACTTTTTTTAAAAATCCAAAAACATTTTTTTTGAAAATTTTGATATGCAATATTATTTGATCTTATCTGAATTTTGTATATAAGAAAAATCATCTGAATCCGTTGAGCCGATAACGAGAAAATTCAAAATAAAAAAATACGGTCTATGACAGGTACTATAAATAGTAGCTAAGTGTAAAATTTAATAATTTTTGGTAGTAGATCGTACTAATTTTAGTATATGAAAAAGTTTAATCAAAATCGTAGGAGTCGTTTTTAAGCAAAAAATATTTTCCTTTGCGGTTTTTTAACTTTTGTATGGAAGGTACCGTTATTTTTTCATAAATGTAAATTTTTTTCTAAAAATATTTTAGCGAGTACTAAAAAAGTCTTAAATATCGAGTTTCAAACCAATCGATCATGTCGTTTTCGAAATATTTGAATTTTCAAAAAAAAATTTGAAACATTTTTTAGAAATCCAAAAAATATTTATTCAAACATTTTGGTACACAAAACTATTTATATTTCTTGGAAGCTTCTGTGTAAAAAAAATAATTGAAATCGGTCGTACCGTTTTGAAGAAAATCAAAAATCAAAAACATGGTTCTTTGGGAGGTACCATTAATAACCATTTTTGAAAAATGGTTTTCCACCAAAAGAAAGCCTTTACTAAAATAAATTTATTGATTTTTTTTTAAGAAAAGTTGTCAAGCCGTTTTTGAGAAAAATACGATTGTGTAAAATTGCTAAAAAAAATTGTATGACAGGTACCGTTATTTTTGGTTCTAAAAAAAAAGAAAAAAACGTGTGGGCATAGTCACCAAAAACCACTATGTACCAAGTTTGAAGAAAATCGATCGAGCCGTTAAGGCTGATGTAGACGAACAGACAGACAGACAGAATTGTGCCACCCACTTTTTTGGTGTTCTCTATAACGTAATATCATGTTTGATTGTTATCTCAACATTTTTTTTTGCACGAATCCAAAACTTGCCTTATAGTACCTATAATCGCAAGTAAAAATGTTAATTAAAAAAAAATTAAATTAAATCGAGGTTCGTCAATATCTAACACCGTAGGGGCATGACCCCATGCCATAGGCTATTGATTATGTCATATAATAAGGAACTATTGTAAAAATCATCAAAGGAGTAATTGAAGATGAAAAAACCGTGGAGTGCTATTAAATTAGAGGGTGCATTTTGGAGAGGGGGGTGCAAAAGCACACTTTTTGTTTTTTTGCATATAACTCGAAAACGAAGCAAAATTTCGAGAAAATTCTGAAAACCATTTTTGGAGAAAATTAAATTTACCATCGAAATGGATTTTTGAAAAAAAATTTAAAAACTTTTTAGTTAGTTAAATTAAAAAAAAAAATCATAAAAAAAAATGTGAAAAATCGCATTTTTCGTTTTTTTTTTACTTATTTGCTTATAACTTTTTTACCAGCAGAGATAGGTATAGGCATTGCTCTTCATATAAAAGAAAGATAATTAAATTTCCTGTAAAATGAATTATTCAAAAAACGGTTAGGAGAAATAGTCGTTCAAACGAGGCTGATTTTAAGTTTTTAAAGCTTTATGTATGGCATTTTGGCTATTTTGATAGACTTGTTATATAATACACTCATACTGGGTGTATTAAGGAGTAATAACCAGTTAAGTCAAAAATAACAGTCAAGTTTCAACTTTTTCGCAGTTTTAGGGTTGCCATCTATTTTTTTAAGATTTAAAATTTTGAAATTTCATGAACGTCTTACTTCCTTATTGCCTTGTTTTTTAGGATATAATTAATAGCCTACCAGTATCTATAAATAAAGTGAACATTGATAAGTATATAATCTATTAATTTATTTCACCAAAAAAATTTCAATAAGTTTTTCTTTATAAAATTTATCAGAGTACATACTTATTGAAAATATTTCATAGTAAGGTATGTAGCATACATATAATATGTATAAGCAAGGCAATCTTATTGATTTGTTTTAGTATTTTCTATTCGCTCTGTGTATCTCCAATAATTTTTGCTTAAAACTCGTCATCACTTCTCGCGATTTCTATCTTTGCTATTAAATCTCTTACATTCATTGATTATAATAAGTTTTGATGCTTTTCTTCACTTTCTGATGTCGATGTGTAAAGTGCATCGAAACTCTGTGCATATAAATATCTTTACTTATGTATAAAAAATGTTGTTTGAATTTAATATTCATAGTCATACAAAACCGGTATACGGTATACCAGCTTTTTACAAAGTTACTAGATGTATAAAAGTCTAGTTGGTTCTAAAGAATCTTTCAGTTTAAATATTATTTAACTTGAAATATAATGAAATACCTAATTTTTATTGCATTTGTTGTATTTGTTCGTGCCGGAACCGATAAAGTGAGTTTTACAAAATATATACTAAAATTTCCATAAATCCAAATGTCTATAGGTACATAATTAGAAAAAGTAGTAATATTAAGTTCTTTTTTGACTTTGAAGCTTGCCAACGAGAGAAAACGTCGTGCAGAATGTGCAGCTGAATTTAAAATTAAGAATGAAACAGAAAACTACGATCTGAGGACAGCAGCTATTGCGGAAGCTGATACAAATGAAAATCAGCGATGCTTCATCAACTGCCTCTTGGAGAAGTCTGGGCTCATTAAAGATGGCAAATTTCAGGAAGATGCAACTGTTGAGTTAGAAAATGCGTTTGATTTGGAAGATGAGGGAGAGGCTGTTAAAAAAATTAAAGAAACTTGCCGTGGAATCTCTGGAGCGGATAAATGTGAAACTGCATTCAAATTAAACAAATGCTTCCTCAAAAATCAAAAATATGTTTTCACACAAGTTTTTTTTGAATAAAATAAATTTGTATCCCTGAAAAGTGTTTTTTTTTTTGTCGTTTTATAAAGGAGTTGGCAAAAAAAACCCAGGGTCGACAGAAAAAAATCATATGCAGTTTTTGAGGGCTGGATAGTACATCGAAAATATGTAATCGTTAGATCGAAAAACCATCATGGATCATTTATATTTATAGAGATAAAGAGTTTGAATCTACATTAATGAACAATCTGTTGTAAATAGTATGTTATGAATAGTTTGCGAAGATAATGGAAAAGTATGGTTGGTATTTATTGTTAAATAATAAAATACAACACAATACGATTACAAGCAATAGCTAAATATTTTGAGTATTATAATGTAGCTACATATGAACAGTAGCAACAAAGAATTTTAGTCTTTGTAGTATATTTATTTAGTTTTTTTAGTACTTATGTTATTTGTTGAATTTTACTTTTTTGTGTGTTTTAATTTTATTCTGTAAGCGTTATTGTTTTTTGGATTTCGTTAGCTTGATCTCTGGATTTTGTATTCTAGACACCATTTTTTCTTTGAAAATCTACCATCTTCTTTTTACTTCTTAAAATGGATGAAAACTATAAAGTGTGAACAAAAAAATCGTTGATATCTCACACACACACAACTTTTTTCATACCATTTTAACAGCTATCTTCTGTACAAAACGAAAACAACATGACTGATATTTTCGTATACCTTGTCTTATTGGTTGGCTCATAGCTCCTATACTATATGGATTTTGGGAATGCCCCTTCGGTGATGTCAATTGCTTATTATAGAGTAACTATTGGCTTACATTTAGTTCTTATCGATTCTGTGTTTCTTGTCCATACATTTTTGGCTATGTCCTTTTCACTCGACTTCTAAGGATATATAGATAAATTTAATGTGGTAGCTCGACAGCTCGTGTAGAACCAGGGCCTAGTGACTTACAGCTCTCAACCATTCCTATAAACGTGTTTTTGACAGGAATGGAAGGGATTTACAATTATTGTGTGCTGAGTCCCAACGGCTAGATAAGAAGCAATAAGTGTTATCCATGACAACAGTTTTTCAAAGCCCTTGGAAAAACTGTACAAAAAGGAAGTGTAGGCTCTATTTTTGTCAAAGCCCAAAAGAATTGGACGAATAAACGAGATTTGAGCCAACTATCATTCTCGAGCGGATAAAGGTTAGAATCGAGTATAGACTCAAGAGGCATCAAGCTGGTTTCCTTAGTGGGAGGTCGTGTTACGACCATATCAACCTTCTGCGTGTCGTTCTTGAGCAGTCTGCGGAGTTTCAAACACCGCTTTACCTCATAGACTAAGAGCTGGCAGCAAATTTTGTGGGTGAACGCATAACCAAAATATGAGTATGAGTGTTTGTAGGTGCATGCATATTGATATTGTTAACGTGCAAATCGTGCATTGGTTCATTTAGGAATATGAGCAGACAAAATCCCTTCTGCTCATTGTAGTGATAGTGTTAGTGTAGGTTCTGCTTGTGCAGCTCGATGAGTGTGGCAGATGGATTGAGTTAATGTCGCATTCCATATCTGACCAGCAATGGGCGCTCATCGAGTTAGCGCCTTGCTGCAGTTTAGTTATGTAATTATAATTGTATTTTTGTCTAAGTTAATAATATCGAAAATCAAAGTCTGGCAGGATTTTTTTGTCGCCCGTAGAGGGGACGAGAAATTGAAAATAGCGCTTTTTCCATTTGTTGTGTCAAGGGTACAATCACTTCATTTCATTTTTTAAAAATGGGAAATGATGCTCTGTCATTTTCCTTAAGTCCATAGATTTTATTTTTAATGATCCAATTGATAATACTCAAGATATAACCATTTTAGGCACACCATATCAAGAGAAATTTGGAGATTTGAAAAAAATTTTAAATCAACAAAAAAAAGTCTCCAAAATAAGGCGGATAAGGTTCGCTTCAAAAGGGCATATCTTGAGTTTTATTAATCAGATAATAAAAAAGAAAATTTGTGGACAAAGGAAAAATGACCAAGGATCCTTCCTCATTTTTAATAAATGAATTGAACTGTTCTTACTCAAGACACAACAAATGGGAAAACCGCTATTTTCGATCTCTCGTCCCCACTACGGGTGCCAAAAAAATCCTGCCAGACTTTTATATTCAATATCAAGATGCATGCACCTACAAACCCTCATACTCAAATTTTGCGTTCACTCACAAAATTTACTACCAGCTCTTAGACTATCATGTTAGTAAAATTTTGAGAAAGTCTTTGACCGAGCCATGAATGTATATGGTATATGGAGATCACTTCTTGGTAGGGGAATTCCCCCAAAAATTAGTGCCATTATACGAGTGTCCTACAACAATGCCAGATATTTTTTTTTATAAAATGGGCAGCTATCCGACTCCTTCGTAGTGCAACAGGGTGTGATACAACGGGATGTTCTATCGGTAATTATCTTTCTACTGGCGATAGACGATGTTTTGATGGCCAGCGTTTGAACAGCGGAGAGACAGGGCATTCAATGGAAACCGTTTGAAGGGATTAGTCACTTAGACTATGTCTCTTGGCAAATAACATCAGCGAGCGGGCTGAACGGGAAGTGCCAAACATTGCAAGTGAAGGGATAATGCTCACAGGCCGCTCCAAACATTAGCTTTTTTTCTACAGGACACGCCAGATGAAGAGATTGAACAACTTAACTTCCTTGGAAGTGACGTTTCAGGAAATGGTGGTCCTCATCTGGACGTTCAAAGAAGAATAAATAAAGCTCACGCCAGCCTTCGGTTTTCTGTCCCAAACTTGGAAATCCAGTTAAATCTCCTTACGCACTAAGTTGAGATTCTTCGAATCCAATTTCAAATCCGTGCTGTTATATGCTTGCGAAACCTGGTATGTCACTACCATCTTGAAGAAAATTGTGGCGCAGGACTAGTCAAGAGCGACTGGATGTAAACATAAGAAGACTGAGGAAACCAAACGAAAAACGATGAAATTGCAACATAAAAATCAACAGCTCTCGCAGAAACAGACTCCCAGAGAAAGACGTGGCCACGGTTTAAAATATCTAGCTACAGACTGTGAAAGATGGAAGCGATTTGTTGGCGCCTTTTATCCCAATCGTGTATCGTGGTTACAGACTTGATGATGAAGAATTCAGATATCTCTTTTCTAACCTCAAACTAAGGAGTGACTTAAGCTTATTTGAATATCGTATCGTATTTTAATGAGCCACGTGTCCCAGCCATCTTAGCCGCTATATTTTAAGCTTTTTGACCAGGTGGACACGTGTCGCTGTAAAGCCCGCAAAGCTCGTTGTCAAATCTTTTCCTCCATACTCCATCGATAAGACTGGACCGAAGATCACATGAAGAATTTTCCTTTCGAAGAACCCAAGCAGGTTATCATCCTTTTTTGACAGGGTTCATGTTTCTGCCCCATACAGCAGGACCGGGATGATAAAGAGAGAGCATGTGAAGTGGCTGGTCGAGTCTATTGAGGACTGTAGTGGTAGGGGGAAGTTCGAAAGTTCAACCGAAGGATGAGGCAATCTGGGATAGATAGAAGGCCAGAACGGAAGCCTGCCGAGACGAGAGTGGGAATATGGTGGTAGACTAACAGTCGGTTCTGAGGATCTGGAAACAAAACTTTTCTTCACGGATAAAAGATGAAGATGGCCAAAATTCTGCTGTAAGAGAAACCAATCCATTCAACCTGGACGACGATGGTCAAATTTTCCGTCCACCTGGCGTCAATGAAGTGCGGTTAGCGATAGCCAAGCTTAAAGCGTACAAGGCTATTGGTGCAGATGGCCTGCCAGCGGAGCTACTCAAAGCAGGGGGAGATGATTTAGTTGGGAGAATACACCAACTTATCTCCAAAGCTTGGCCAGTACAACCTCAGTATAATGTGTCCCGTATTCAAGAAAAGAGATGCTCAGACTTGTGCCAACTACAAAGGTATAAGTCTCCTCAACGTCGCATACAAAATCCTGTCATGTGTAGTGTGTGATCGCATAAAACCGTTTGTCAACGATCTGGTCGGCCCCTATCAGTGTGGTTTTAGGCCCGGCAAATCAACTGTTGTCGATCAAATGCTCACACTCCGACAGATTTTGGAAAAAAAAACAGGAGTTTAAAATCGATAAACACCACCTCTTTATCAAAGCCGCATTTGATAGCGTAGATAGAAAAAAACTATCCGCTTGTGCAGTTTGACGATGGAAAAATCTCGCTGCTCCGTCAAAGTTGGTAAGAAGAACACCACCGAACCCTTTGATGTCGAAAAAGGTTTTTTTATTGAATCGGAGGTAGCGAAGAAAGGTTTGGCTGTTAATGAGGACAAGCCGAAGTATATGCTATCATCGAGAAAGGAATCTAAACATCGTCGACTCGGAAAAAACGTCACGATGGTCAGGTTCAACTTCAAAGTCAAAGCTCCACTATTCCATCGTAAAATGACATCAGTGCAGAGATCAAACGAAGAATTACTCTTGTCAGTCAGTGTTTCTTCAGGCTAAGAAGGCATTTGAATTTGAGTAGTAAAGGTCTCTCTCTAAGAACCAAAAAGACGTTATTTAATATCCTTATCGTCCCGGCTTTTGGACTATAAGGTTTGTAAGTAAAAAAGCTAAGAAACGTTTTCTTAAAAAATCTGCTAAAAATGATTAAACAATGTTTTTGCCTCGAATATCTCGTAAGCATATAATTTTGGCTCTTCATTTGATTGCATATTAAACACCTGATATAGTTTTCGGAGATCTTGGGTTGTCGAATTGTTAATAACAACAAAATATTGGGTCTCTTGCTTCTGAGGGCACCAATAGGAAGTTACGAGTGGGGGTCGCACACAAAACCTATTTTAAATGTAGTTTTATCTTTTGCTGATTTCAAGTTAGTAATTTATTTCTTTTCTAATTTTTTTTAATGAAAATAATCATAATTATAAGTATTTTAATGCGACCCTACAGTGAGCATTATCATTACTTAATATTTATTCCCTGAACTCTGTGTTATATACCACGTCTAGGTATAAAATTCAGTTATGATGGACAGCACATCGGGATAGCGTATATACATACCTTTTGTTTTAAAATGTTATTCTGATGTGTGCTAATTATTATTGGTTGAACATTATTATTTAAATTTAATAAATTAAATAAAAATAAAAAAAAATATATATTTTGTTGAATTAACAATTAAAACATATCGATATGTTGTGTGGAGGTGGTATTATGATTCTCTACTGCAGCTATGAGTATTATTTCGACAATGCATATGCATTCAGAGACCACAATCAGCATCCTTTTGTTGATTTTTAATATTTTATGAAATAATCGTTTTAATTTTTAACGGAACAAACTGTCATTCATTATTTTTTTTTGTATTGCATAAATACATTTTTTATGTATTTTCTTTTTTTTTGTATATTACATATTTAATTCTTTGTTTAATTGTCAATGATGACCGCCGCGGCCACCCGTGCCAACTTATTGAAGTGCGAGTTCATGTGAGAAGTTATTAAATTTATTGAAAACAAAGCTTTAATTGACAATTAATTGGATCAAAGGGCATTAAATGAATGAAATGTTTGCAATTGACAAACATGATGAATTGATTTTGTTAAACAAAAGAATTCACTTAAACCACAAGCTTTAAAGGAAATTTTTCTTTTTTTTTTTAATCGAAAATCCAAATGAAAAATAAATATTGATATAAATAATGTTAAAAAGTAGTGGATGGATCTGAGATGACTCAGTTTCTGGCAACAGATAAATAACGCGGTGGAACGTGGGACAAAAGTGTGCGCATTTTTTTGAGAAGGTTAATGGGGAACGTAGGTGGTCCAACGACAAGGTCGACAAGGCATGCCATTCTCCTGTATGGATGCGAGATTTGGGCAGATGTACTTCAACATCAGGAAAAGTACAGAAAGCCGAGACGCGAAGCTCTACTCGAGGCAAGCTCCTATCAAATGGTGTCAGAACCAGCCGTTCTGGTTGTCGCTGGAGTGAATTCTTCTAGTGGCTGAAATGAAGTATACGTCTACGACAAAAAGATGAAAGTTGCTGCGGAAACGGCAAAGGAAGAGGCTTAATAGTTCTAGAAATAAAAGTGGCAAAAATGTTGGAGCTCTATAAGCAGAGGCCGATAAATAACGAGTAGGTTTATCAGGAACGTGGCTGAGTGGAATGATCGGAAACTATTTAAGGAAAACGGTTGATCTGTCTTTGGGCGTTGTGTCACTACGCCCGCGCCCGCATCAGGATCAGATATCACTCTTAAAAATCTACAAAATGTCGTTTTTTTTCTTTCAAATTATATAAAACGAGAAATTGTGGCGCAGGACAAGTCAAGAGCGGCTGGACGTTGACATAAGAAAGCGTAAATGGCAATGGATTGGTCACACCTGAGGAAACCAAACGATGAAATTGCAAAGCAGTCCTATCAATGAAATCCTCAGGGTGCACGGCGGGTTGGAAGACCAAGAACAACATGGAAATCAACAGTTCTATCAGAAGCAGACTCCCAGAGAAAGACGTGGCCACAGTTAAAATATCAAGCTGCAGACTGTGAAGGATGGTACGATTTGTTATGTGCGTGAAGTTAGCACCGCCATTTTCGATTTTCAAAAAAAAAAAGTTGTGCTGTATTGTGCTGCCTTGTGCCGTAAATATTTTTAAGAAATTTGCAAATTTTCAAATTTTACGGATGAAAATTTTTCAAATTTTGCAATTTTGTAAAAAACTAAAGTTGTGCTGTTTTCTGCGCTATTTGTACTGCCATATTTCGAAGAGAAAACAAAAAAAATTAAAATTTCAAATTTCTTAAAAATATTAACGGCACAAGGCAGCACAAGTTGAGCACAATACAGCAAAACATTTTTTTTTTTTGAAAATCGAAAATGGCGGTGCTAACTTCACGCTACCGCCATTCGCAAAGTTTAGTATTGGCCATAATAGATGCGATTATGCAAATTTTTGTTTTTTCTTTTTGGTTCTTAGTATCATTTCTTGAGCACAATGCAGCACAACTTTTTTTTACGAAATTTTGAGATTTCGAAAAAATTTCATTCGTAAAATTTGCAAATTTGCGAATTTTTCAAAAATATTTACGGCACAAGCCAGCACAAGTTGAGCACAGTACAGCACAACTTTTTTTTTTGAAAATCGAAAATGGCGGTGCTAACTTCACGCTAAAAAAAATGGGTACCCTCTAAAAACCAAACCCTTAGTACGATGTGCTAACTTCACGCACATCGATCTGCTGGCGCACTATGCCCCAATCGGGGTTACAGAGCTTGATGATGATGATGATATTCCACTTGAGTGGGTGATAAGGCCGAAATTGAATTTGGGGCTTAAGTCCTACCCAAGTGAGACTCAAGCCCAAAATAAAAGTGTTGTAATGTCCCACTAAATAAGAATCACCAAATGGAAAGAAGACCCATTGAATAAAATGAATAGGTATATAGGATACATTCAAAGTTTCTTTAAATCCAGATTCTTAAAATGCAACAGAAGCTTTGCATACACCTCGCACACAGCCCAAATCCTATAGTGTGCCCAAGCGGGGGGGGGGGGGGGGGTAACCATGCATACCTTACTGCTTATTCGCCATAATGCTGGGTGCCAGTACTGTATTTATGTAAGGCAAGGAAAGTGTAAATAAGATCAGTGCTACCTTGGCAGTATTGTTTCTGCAAACGGTGGAACGGATCTGGACGTTAAAAGTAGAATAAATAAAGCTCGTACTGCCTTCAGTACTCTGTCCCCAATTTGGAAATCTAATCAAATCTCCTTACGCACTAAGTTGAGATTCTTCGAATCCAATGTCAAATCCGTGCTCTTATAATATGCTTGTGAAACTTGGAAAGTCACGTCTACCATTTCGAAGAAATTGCAGGCTTTTGTGAATCGCTGTCTTCGCCACATCCGTAAGTTTCACTGGCCACAAATAATATCAAATGAGGAATTGTGGCGCAGGACAAGTCGACATAAGAAAGCGTTAATGGCGTTGGATTGGTCACACACTGAGGAAACCAAACGATGAAATTGCAAAGCAGTCCTTTGAATGGAATCCTCAGGGTGCCCGGCGGATTGTAAGACCAAGAACAACATGGAAATCAACTGTCTTAGCGGAAGCAGAATCCCAGAGATAGACGTGGCCACAGCTAAAGTACCTTGCAACAGACCGTGAAGGATGGAGACGTTGACTCCCTATGCCCCAGCCGGGGTTACAGGACACGATGATGATGATACTCTTGATCTGTCAGTTCATCACAATACGCAGTACCTCGGATAAAACATTTCTGTTTTTAGGTGGCACAGCTGAGAGTCAAACCAAAACCTAAGGCATGACAGAACAACGCACTAACCATTATGCAACGAGGTACCTACTACCGTTATATTTTATTTTATTAATAAGGTAAAATTTATTTCAAGACTTTACCTTAAATAAAATATTTTTTTATTGAGGGGCGCCCGAAAGAATCTCTTAAGCCAAACAACGCAGAATTTTCTTGTGAGCAAAGCTATGTATGTTTTTTGTTAATAATAAAGTTTGGTACAAATTAAATTTAAAAGTTCTGAATTATTAAAGTTTTATTAGAAATTTGTAAAATTTACCGGTATATTTTTTTTCGCCTATTTTTTCGAACGTTGATTACTCGACAGCTGGAAGCGTGATTTTTCGTCAAATACTCCTATTAACTAGCTCTAAAACCCCACGATTAAAAATAAAAAATTTAATTATATTATCTACCAATTTTTGGGACTTTTGCACTTAATTCCTGGACTTAACAGGAAGCAAAAAAAAGGGTACCTAGATATATACATATACAGGTTGTCCCACAAAGCATCCCTTTCTTGTAAAAAATTGTTAAAACTATATTCTTAAATAAATCACAAAATTACTTAAAATAATTAAATTCTGCGTCCTTAAAATACCAAAAAAAAAACTTCGTTTTTATGTACTTTTGAGCAAAAAAAAAACAAAAAAAGGACCGTTATAAAGAAAAAGATACAATTAATCTCCCACCAATAACACGTGTCCTTGTGTCCTCTTAAGAAAATTAATTTAAAACTCAATTAAAGCAAAGCGTAAATTTAAATAACAAATTGTTCCCTGACAGTAAACATAAGAGAAGGACTGAAAGGACACATCACACATTACGACCTCATCCTAGGATTCACTTAAAAAGTTGTTGGTAAACAAAGTCGGGAGAGATCTGTTTCGTCTTTTTTGTATGCAAGGTAAACTTTCAAACTTGAAGGTTGAAGATATGGACGGACAGGACTCATACCTACATGGTTTGTTAATATATTCCTTACTGTGGAATCGTTTACTTGATGTTTCAATTAAACATTAATAAAGAGGATTCTGATTTGAAGGAGCGGAATGGCACTGCGTTGCTGGTTGATAACTTTGATGTTATCCTTACAAATAAAACAGCAACCACGGAAAGTGAAACCGACCAGCATCATTTCATCATCAACATAACCATCGCAGAAGGTACAAATAGCTTTCAGCTGAGTGAATAAGGAGGACTTAACCACAAGCGAGCTACCACCACCATCGTTGGCCACGGTCAGTGCAGCAGCAGCAGCAGCATCAGAAGTTGATGATGGCTCTTGCGCGTGTTTTCTAGACTCGAGAAAAATCTCTTGTTGGGGTATTCTCTGTACCATAAACGACTCGCTGTCATAGTCGTTGTCGAAATGAAAGGAGTGAAGCAACTCTTATTTGCTTTTAATTTATTTTCCCTCAATATTTGCTTAGCCGGTGTGTTTATTCACTCTCATCTTGAAAATCCATTTCAATTGTTTTATTTTCTCCTGAAACTGAAAACACATCCGGCCGTGGATATGTTGGTACATATGTCTTGCCATTCCCATATGTGCGATATGCATTGGACTCCTTAAATCACCAACAACCAATTTACTAGTGGGGACTGGTCGTAGGGAGCTATGGGTCCTGGGTTGCGAGGTCTGGCTAGCTGAAGTGAATAAAGGATGCAGATGTCCGGCTTGTTGTTTTTTTTTCTTCTTTCCCTCCTCAACATTTGAATGCATGTCTACCATTAGATCCTGGTTCCTGGATTTTTTTGTTTGTTTTTGTTTTGTGATGTTACCCCTCTTCTTCCCGCAAACAATCTGTTGGATCTCTTAGTGAGAATCAACAGAATAGCAAAACTGTCATTTGTCATTGAAAACATGTGTCCTTCCTCACTTCTGTAAAAGTACTTTACCTATGTAGAAGGATTATTTTTTGTTGGCCTTTCCAACAAGAAGAACAATACACTCAATAATATTTATTTACTTTTCAAATACCAATGCAGTGTTGATCGCCACTTGGGCTTCCATTTGCACAGAGGTAGGGAACTTTTTTGGTTAAAAGTAAGATGAAAAGCGAGCGTGTTGTTCGGATATCCTTCGGAAGCTATTGGTGTTGCTCCTGCTGCTGCTGCTGCTGCTGGTACTGCTACTGCTACTGCTGCTGTTGGTGACACATTGAAAGTAGGATGTTAACAGAATAGAATTGCACTCTTCATTGCGCAGTTTTAGATGACGATGGTCCTTGTGTTATATACACAAGGATGGGAACATTGGTATTTGACAGATACTGATAAGTGTTTTGGTACTCCAGACACTTAAGTGGTAGTGCAAAGGTACTTCTTGTCTATGATGGGGATATGTCTTTTACGGTGTCCGGAAATTAAACAAATAACTTCTGTATATACGAAAAAAAAACAAGAAGAACCAAGAGCTATTGTATGGAATGGATTTTCTCTCATCAATATTTGATTTGCAAGAGATTGCAAAAGAAGGACGAACAATGTAAATTGAATAAATAAAAGGAAGATTAACAAAGAATAAGAAATTTTACTTGGATGGATATAGCAAAGTCTTTGAAACATTGAGGGTTTTGATATAGTTCTGTGAATTTTGTCAAGCATACTTTTAGGCCTGAATGAAATTGCTAATTTTATTGTTTAATATTTTTTGTTGTTGTTTATCAAAAGAATACCGCAAATAAATTTGAGATTTGTTATTATAGAAGGCGAAGGGCATCATAAGTATCAGATAAACAAAAAATAAATGTAACTTGGGAGTTGAGGTCCTTAATTTGAATGGAAAAAATGTTACACATTCAGAAATATAAATACATAGTTCTCTCTTTAAATAATCAAAGTCTCACAAAAAGCTGTGAGAAGTAGTGGCCTTTTAGCAAAATCTAAAGTTCATCTTGACAAACTCGATTTCAATAGAAACATCTGAACGTAAAAGGAGGACTTAACCACAGGGCAGCTATCAACACTTTTGACTTACTTACTTATCCGGCTGCCAATCCATGAAGGGTAGCAACCTGCGAGACACGGCAGCCTTCCAACCTCTACGTTCCTTTCAAGCACGCTGCTTCCAGTCATCTAGAACAAGCCATTTGGCATCCGCGATTACTTGGGCTATTTTGATTTTCTGGACTACATCCACATTTTGGTACAGCTCACAGAGTTCGCAGTTCCTCCATTCGCTGTTGATAGCATGTATTTGGTCTTTTTAACTTTTACTTGAACACTAACAAGTTTCTCCTGTTCTTCAATTGCCGTGAAAGTCTTTGTAACGGTCTGTTGGGAGCGGCCGATGATGTCAATATAATCTTCACACCCTAAAATCTGGACAGATCTGTAGAAAACGCTTGCCCTGTGCAGATAGAGATTGAGGAAATTACAGAGACATAATACCTTACAAACCCTGTGCATTGTATATAAATTCAATAGTATTCTCATGAAGAAAAAAAGCTCGTGGCCATCTATGCGTCAAAATGTAATACTAATTTTTGTTAAGGGATCTCGGTAAGGCGATCACAGCGAACCTATCGACCAAATGTCTACCTACAAAATCGTGTTTCATGAGAATACTATAGTAGATTGGATATACAATGCCCTGTGCATGTTTGGAATAGTTCAGAAGAGTTTTTCCCTATAGTTGCACTTTGCATCGCGTATTTTCCAATGTCATTGGCACAACTGGATCAGTTTTCCCGTCATCGCAAGTTCAGCCATCGCCATATACTTATAGTTCCTGACTATGAATGCTATTATTTGCGGCTTTTGTCTGAGTGAAAATTATTTGGTCTATGGTTAATCTGCCTGGCCGAAACTCAGAGGCTACACTGGGGTAATTCCATGAAAAGTGGACATGAAGATAGAAAAATGGATAATTTTTCTCGCCCTCTGTCTATTGTTCGCTAGTTTTAAAATTAGAATTACAAAATATCTTACAAGTAATAAGCATACGGCTAGAAATAAAATAAAATTATAAAAGGCTTAGCCCTAAATTTTTAAATTAAAAACGTGAAATAACGTGAGTTACCGACTTTTTGTAACGTGAGTTACCACGTATTTTATTAAATTTGTATAAAATATTTTCAATAATTTAAAATTTGTGTACAGATATAAACAGGCTGATAAATTCTTATATCTAATTCAACAAACCTGTTAACCTTTATTGGTTTGTTTAATTTTTAGAAAATATGCATAGTACTGCTACAAAACCCATATGTCCAAATATGGTAACGTGAGTTACTAACATGTTTTAGTATTTTTTACTAAGAAAGAATTTATTTTTCCCAAAAATTTTATTTTTTCCTAGAAGTCGAAATCATTACCATGTATAGAGTTAATATTTTGTTTTATTTATATTTATATAAGTATGGAAATTTTAATGAAAGAGAACGTGAAACTCTCCCAAATGTAACGTGAGTTACCATGGAATTGCCCACTGGTACTTTCCGATTATTGTATTGCAGAACGGCTTTAAGACACCATCTTCTTTTTACGCAGGATCTTCTTCTCCTCTCTTCTCCTTTTGCTCGATACTTCGCTCTCACTGCTCTTGTTTTCCGCTACAGTATATTCGCATGTGCATCTTCTGTCACTTTTTTCAGCTGTACGCGTGGAAGCTGTGCTTACCGACTAATCCGCCGAAGATGTTTTTCTTTCCAGTTTGAGCATTGAGGTCCCCAAGCTTAATTTTTACATCGTACTTCGGACAGGCTCCGTAAGTTCTATCGAGGAGATTTAAAAACTCATCCTTTAAAGAGCTTTCATCTCTATATTTTGGAAAGTGGCTTTGATGCGGTTCGCAGATCTATTATTGGTTTGAACTTTGAAGTCGACTTTTCTTCTAAACCGAGCTCCCACAACGAATCCACATCTTAACATGTCTAGAGTCCTTAATCACAGCTGTAATAAATGTCGCAATCTTTTTTTGTCATCATAGCTGATCTTATACATTGCATTTCCTGGATTGCGGCAATGTCTGCCATGAGGACAGACTCAAGTTTTTGAGTGTCACGTGGAGTTTAAAGGGTTCTCACATTCCAAGTTTATATTTTCAATTCGTTATCCGATGACGTCCCGGGTTTTGTTGGCAATTGAGGGTTATCATTATCCGAGGCTCCTCGTGTCTCTCTCATGACCGATTTTGTTAACGTGGCAGGAAATTTACCCAACAACACATCATCATCATCATCGTGTCCTGTAACCCCCCGGCTGGGGCATAGGGCGTCAACAAAACGTCTCCATCCTTCACGGTCTGCTGCAAGGTACTTTAGCTGTGGCCACGTCTTTCTCTGGGATTCTGCTTCCGCTACGACAGTTGATTTCCATGTTGTTCTTGCTCATCCAACCCGCCGTGCACCCTGAGGATTCCATTCAAAGGACTGCTTTGCAATTTCATCGTTTGGTTTCCTCAGTGTGTGACCAATCCAACGCCATTTACGCTTTCTTATGCCGACGTCCAGCCGCTCTTGACTTGTCCTGCGCCACAATTCCTCAATTGATATTATTTGTGGCCAGCGAATCTTTAGGATGTGGCGAAGACAGTGATTCACAAAAGCCTGCATTTTCTTCGAAATAGTAGACGTGACTTTCCAGGTTTCACAAGCATATAACAGCACGGATTTGACATTGGATTCGAAGAATCTCAACTTAGTGCGTAAGGAGATTTGACTGGACTTTGACCCGACGACACAGCCCAACCTCTATTCTCCAGACTGTTGGTGACACCAGTGATTCTCCATGTTGAATTCATTTGCCGCACATCATTCTTCTAATAGGCTCGTTCAAGATTTCAGCCGAATTATACAGCTAAACTTGTGCCCAAAGGATAACAAAAATTGCAACTTTTAGGGCCAAAAACTAATATACTCGTACATTTTTCTTAAAAACTAAAGAGTTGGCTACGAAATCTCGCAAATCAAAAACTCGCATTCGAAAACTCGCATAACAAAATCTCGCAATCTTGTTTTCATAATCCCGCAATTACAAAATCGTGCTTTTCATAATCTCGCAATAACGTAATCTCACAAACTAGAATCTCGCAAAATTGAATTGCAACAAATACATTTTTTAATCAAAATCTCGCAAATTAAAATCTCCCGCGAGATTTTGATTAAAAAAATGTATTTGTTGCAATGCAATTCAAAATTGTGACATATCCTACCTATGCAAAATACATAATCTAGTATCTGAGTACTTTCAGACCACTACTGTTATTATTAATTTGAACTTTTGATTTTTCAATATTATTGTTGTCAAAAGAACAAGAAAGAGAGAGAGAGCATAGAGATGGTATATCCAGTTATAATATGTCATGTGCAAATTGCATTAATCGTATTTGACCTTGAACTAGAAAATACTTTTAGTTCCATTATAAACGCGTAAAACACAACCAAAAGATTGCAAGATTTTTAATTGCGAGATTTGGTTGAAGTTTTTCGAGATTTTTAGGTTCAAGAAGTAATTGCGAGATTATAAAAAAAAGATTTTTAAATTGCGAGATATCGTTATTCGAGATTTTAAAAAAATAGCAAGATTTCGTTATTCGAAATTTTGGTTTCCGGGATATCGTAGCGCTCCCAAAACTAAAATGTGCTGTTTTGTGCTCAATTTTTGCTGTCATGCGAAGCAGGAAGTTAGCACCGCCATTTGCGATTAAAAAAGTGATGTATTGTGTTCGGTAAATATTAAAAAAATAATCGTAAGATTGCAAGTTCTACGGATACATTTTTTTAAATTTTGCTATTTCGTGAAAATAAAATATGTGCCGTTTTTTGGCCCAGTTTTTGCCGCCATTTGCTGAAGAAAAAAGATATTTGTAACTTTAACGGCCAAAAACCAATTTTGCGAAGCGTGAATTGCACCGCCATTTTTGATTTATAACATTTTTTTTTTTTTTAATTTTGCAATTTTGTAAAATTGAAAGTTTTGCTGTTTTGGGCTCCGTTTGCGCTGATATACACCTAAAAGATAAAACAAAATCGCATAATTGCTTTTAAGGAAAACAAAAAAACAATACTACGAAGTGTGAAGTTGGCACAACCATTTTATGCTCACTGTTAGGTTGACAATTCGCAATTAAGTGACCCCTTACCTCTGGTGGGGGGAAGTCAAGAAATAAAGTACGAATTGATATGTTTGGTTGCCGTCGTAATAGCAAGTAAATTTACTATCCAGATTTTCTTCGTTTTATACACAAAATATGTTTACTCTAAAAAATTAATTCTAGGTTCCATTTACAATATGATACAAGTTTGAGAAAGAAAAAAAATATAATAATGTCGTTGCAGTTTTTACTGTGGGAAAGAATTTGAAATTTAATATTGTCGCGAGTGTTATTGTGGGAGAATATTTGTTGGCGGTTTTATTCTGTTGTTGTCACAACACTCACTTTGTGCTGCCATGTGATTTTTCGACAAAAATTGCAAAATTTCAAAAAAAAAAAAAAAAAAACATCCTTAAAACTAGTAAATTAGAAAATTTTATTTTTTAAATAGTGGCAGCACAAGGTAGCACAAGTTGAGCACAATACAGCACTTTTTTTTTGAAAACTGAAAATGGTGGTTCGAAATTTCATGCTTTGCAGAATTCTTTTTAGCCGTAAAAGTAGCTGACTTGTGAATTTTTTGGATCTTTTTGATATGTGACAGCACAAACAGAACACAAAGCAGCTCAACTTAAATTTTTGAGAAATTTCTACAATTTCAAAAAAATGTCATTCGTAAAATTTGCAAATTTACTATTTTTTTTATAGCAACACATTTTTTTCGAAAATCGTAAATGCTGGTGCTAACTTCACACTTAAAAAAATGGGTTCCTTCTAAGTACCATACACTCTTAGTGCGATTAAAAAATAAAATGCATGACTGGGTCGCACGTACTTGCTCTTATGTTCAAGACACTGTGGGTTTAAGAAAATTGTATATAAAAATATCGAAATTATGAGATAAAAATGTAGAGAAGCATGAAATACGACATTTAAATTGGCAAAAACAACTCTTTTGACAGTTTGAGGTGGAAAAAAGAATGCCATCTTAATACTTGATTGAATATGGTTGCATGGAAAAAAAATTAAAATCGTTGAAGCGGTTTTTTTAAAACATAATTTTTTATTTCTTAATTCTTACAACATTTTTAAGAACAAATTTTGGTATTGGTATTATTTTTTCATAATAATGTCAAATTTTTTCAAAAAATATTTTAGAGAGTACCTACTAAAAAATTCTTAAGTATCGAGTTAAAAAAAAATCGATAATATCGTTTTTGAAATATTTGATTTTACAAAAAAAAAATTGCAACATTTATAAAAAAAAATGATTTTTTCAAAAATTTTGGTACACAAAACTATTTATATTTTTTGGAAGCTTCTGCATACAAAAAATAATTGAAATCGGTTGTACCATTTTGAAGAAAATCAAAAATTAAAAAAATGGTTCTTTGGGAGGTACCATTAATAACCATTTTTGAAAAATGGTTTTCCACCCAAAGGAAGCCTTTACTAAAATAAATTTGTTGAATTTATTTAAAGAAAAGTAGTTGAGTCGTTTTTGAGAAAAAAGCGATTATGTAAAATTGATAAAAAAAAATTGTTTGGCAGGTACCGTTATTTTTGGTTTTAAAAAAAGGTACCGTTATTTTGTGTTCAAAAAAAAAAAATGAAAAAACGTGTCGGCAGAATTACCAAAAACTACTATGCACCAAGTTTTTTTTCACGAATCCAAAACTTGCCTTATAGTATTCAATCAATTCAATTTAAAATTGTAGTTTTATTAAATATATAATTTTTTTTTTTTGTTAACAATCATACAATTCATTAGCAATGACTTAAAGCCGTCTGCCTGAGTGAGCAAAATTTGTATTTTAATTGAGTAAGAAAAGTGGTAATTTGTTGAATATTAAAAGAAATTAAAACTGTTCATTTACTATTCTATTACGATAATTAAGAAGCTCCTTACAAAATTCGAAGAATTTCAACCAGTCTTTTCCGTTTAATAGATCAATCACTTCGGATCTAGTGAGATAGTTGACCCTCCAATGCACTCTTCTTATTTCTCGAAATATCGCACATTCGCCTAGGAAATGGATAACATTTTCTCTCACACCCGCATTACATAAGTTACAAATGATCGAAAGGTCTTCTCTATGAGGGATGAAGTTTAACCGCAGCAGTTACCCTTGCTCGAAAAATAGTTGAAATGACTTCTGTGTTGAAATGGTTTTTAAAATAAGAATTTTCTCCTAGAAGGTAGTTCAGGACTGAGTAAATTTCTCGATGTACCGATTGTCTCGCTTTTTCCATACACCCTTGCAACATATCCTCATCTACAGCCGAAATGATATTGTAGAACCTCTTTCTGCACACTTTGACGTTTCCAAGTCCCCTTTCACACGAAGAAACAAGTTGCTGGAGATTTTTTTGACGTTTTCTTTTAATCTCCTTAAAAATCTCTTGTACCTTTCATACGAGGAAACAAATCTTCAGGCAATTTTTGAAATTTTCTTTGAAAGTCTATTGGTTGAACACACCTAAGCCTAGATGTGAAAGGAAATGTCAAAAAATCTCCTCAAATCCTCGACCGGGGAGATTCTGTTCGCCCCTCTTTCCTCACTGTGAAAGGGCACCAACATCGAGTTCAAAGATCTTCCCACACTGAATCGCTAGCTCATTCCAGGCTCTATACCAAAGTTTTTCTTTAGAGATTGCCATCTGTGTGATTCTTTTAGGCAATCGACCTTCTTCCATCTCTATTGTTCTGCCTATGTAGTCTGCATGCAGCTTCAGTGTTTGTATGAAAAGTGGGGGCAGTCCTGTTTCCAGATGGAGCATGTATGTGGGTGTAGACAAAGGAAGTTTTAATAATCGTATAAGGTAAAACGTTAAAAGGTTTTCGCAAGTTTCATGTTTCTTGGAGCCCCAGTATTGCGCTCCGTAGAATAGCACTGACTTTGAAGTTGCCTCGAAAATCTTGTGTTTTATTACATTCTTTACAAATTTGTTGTTAAAGCAGTTCTTCCACGTCATACTAATTGCAGCTTTGGCCTTCACCAGTTTATTCCCCAGATGTTTCCCTAAGTTCAGTGTGGGAGTGATATTAAATCCAAGGTACATGTATTCTTTCACTACCTCCATGATTTCTCCACCAAAATGCCAACACTCATTCCTTGCCCTCATGCCACCTCCTTTTTTGAAAATCATGATCTTTGACTTTGCTAAGTTTACTGATAGGTTCCATAGTTCACAGTAATCTCGAAGTCGATTTATCATTAATTGCAGTGTTTTTGGAGACTCTGTCAGCAATACTATGTCGTCTGCGTACATTAGCACTTTAAGGGTCCATTCATTGATGTGAATCCCACCAGGTAAAGTATTCGGTAAATCATCGATGTAGAGTGAAAACAGCGTAGGGCTAAGTGCACAACCTTGTTTCAAGCCTTATAGTACCTATATCGCAAATAAAAAGGTGAATGGCAGTACAAGTTGGGCATATTAAAGTACAAAACATTTTCTTCGAAAATGACGGTGCTTACTTCACGCAGATTTTAGAATGTAGGGAATAGTTGTATAGGCCATAGTGTCTGGGCATCCAAAAAGGTCACTTTCCTGTATCGGGATGCAGATAAGTGAACTTGATTAAGTATGTTATTATTTTAATTCACACGGCACGGGCCAATAAAATAGTCTAGAAGATGATTTAAACAATAATTACTGAAAAGTTAATTATTGTTTAAATTAATCGCGCTTCATAAGTGCATATAAAAGTCGAACTATATCTACAAATTAACACTACATAACTTCTATATTATTATTGCTTTCACTATCTGTTTAACAGTAAATTACTCTTGATAATTTATTATTTATCAAAATTTTAACAGGCACGCAATTTCAAATGAATCCATCCAAGTTAAGTGAAATAGAAAAATTGCCATTTTCGTTTCTATATAAATGACCCAAAATTGTTTACATAAATTTAACAAAAGAATATTTGCTTCAGCACAAAAGAATATTATTTCCATTCAATTTAAAATTCAATTAATAACAAACAACTTCACTTCTTGGTTCTGCGTAATTTCATTGCAACAATAGATCAGCCATATTGGCATGACAAAAGCGAGTTCTCTATATTCATCGAGATATACGGGTAGGTAGGTAAGCCTTCTCGATGCCAAAACGAAAACCCATTAATTAATAATTCACTGAGAAAGTTGTTTTGCCAAAGCCTTAGTCTGTAACACAAAAGAACACACAAAAATGAATTTACAAAAAAAAATAACATTATCCAAACGTAAAAGTGAATCTAATTTAACCCCATGTGGGGGTTTGTCCTTTAAGCCGCAAGCTGCGTTCGTTCGTTTGTCACACAAAGCACTCAACTCAGCTCCTCTGAAAAAAAATGTATGTGAAACTGGAAGTGCGTCATTTTATTCGAATTTTGTCTCACATCCATCCTTGCAGTTGAAAATGTAAACATTCGAAAATTCTCATTCCCCATTCTGATGTGTCGTCCTGCGGAGTAAATCAACCTTAATCCTAGGAAAGAAGTGCGGGGTGATGGTAAGTGTGGTATAGTAGAGGTGGACTTTATTTGCGGCTTAATGAATGTTTAATGATTTGTTAATTGGATTTTCGGTTTTGAGCATTTATAAAAGTGTATGAGTGTAGCTGTCCTGTATTTCAGTTCCTGTATAGCGTACTCAAAGGCAATGTCGAAATAATAAATCATGGAGTGGTCTTGCGCTCGATTTTCGAAAACTTTCAACTTTTTTTTTTCATGTTAGCTTTACTGCCCCACCACTTGCTTGAGAGATATTTTGAAATGCAAAACAATCACGATGGGGTTGTTGCAAGAACGCATAAGGATACAAACTCAGAGTAATTTCAATTTGTTGTTTGGTTTGGTGTTGATTTTACAATGGTGATCTGATTGGTTTCAAGGATAATTGACGTTACGTTTAGGGGAAAAAACAAATGGGTTTGAGTTGTATTTTGTTCCAAATTCCCAAGAGGCTTCTCAATTTTCTAGGGGATTATGAGCAATGTGTTTATTAACATGCATACGTGCAAGATGAATTTTTGTAAAATATTTATGGACTGTGATTATCCTCTCTTCTTTTTAGTCAAATTTTAGCTTCCTTAGATTTATGGCATTTAGTATGCAAAACTTATGCATGCATGTATGGATGTTTTTTTTAAGTCATCTCTAGGTAGGTTTTTAGGCATTTAAGAGTTTAGATACCTACTTGCATCAAATCTCAAGCATATCTCGCGAGCAATCTCATATAAAGCCGCAAACTCATGATTAGGGTTGCCAAATTTTTCTCGCAGCTCGACGGATCCCGGGATGTACAAATTTTTCCTGGGACAAAATAAATATAAAAAACATTATAACATTGAGTGACAAAATGCTTAAGCGTGTTTTATTTTAAATAACGCAGCCCCAAATAAATAAAAAAATTGTAAAAATTTAGCAAATTGTTTTACCGCTAATCTGGCCTCAAGACGAAATAAGTTTTATGTGGGAAAACATATATGTAAAATGTTCAATCAAACTTTGAATTTTTATAACTTTGGTAGTAAGTGATAGAAATTTTAAACGAGTAATTTTAATTTTCTAATTTTTGTGCATCCATTTTGAGTGGGGCTATTTTAGGCTCCAAGATTTTTCAAATTGCGCTGCACTTGTCTTGAAAAATCTGACAACACTGATTTCAAAATCCATTTGATATTGTTTTTATTCTTTATTTTTATCTGCATAGCAATAAAAATTAAAATTTTCAGGCTCTCGACCTTTGGCACCTCATATGAGGGAAATTTGATTAAGAAAAATGCCATCTAATTGGTCACGAAAGATCAACTGGTCCCAGAAATTGGACAACTTGTAATAAAGGCTTAAACTTTCTCAAGGTTGCTCAAGGTCACGCGCGATTTTTGCCACCTCCTTTATGGGAAATTCGCAAAACATTTATACCATCCGAAAGATTTCTAGATCGTGATAAAAGGTCAACTATTGGTCAGTCATAAATTTTTTAATGAATATTTAAATTATTGTTCAAGGTCACACGTAATTTTTGGCGCCTCATTTGGGAAATTTGCAAAAATTTAATACCACCCGAAAGGCCCTAAAGTCTTCATAAAAGGTCAGCTAGTTTCAGTTATTGGTCAGTTATAGATTCTTTCTTACGATTTTTTAAAGGATTTTTTTTTCAAGGTCACGAAATCGTTCATGACCTTAAAAAAAAATTAAATATAAGAGAATCTATATGGCTGACCAAATACTGAAACAAGCTGACATTTTATAAAGATCTTAGGGCCTTTCGGGTGGTATTAAATTTTTGGAAATTTCCCAAATGAGGTGCCAAAAATTACGTGTGGCCTTGAACAATAATTTAAATATTCATTAAAAAATTTATGACCGACCAATTACTAAAACTAGCTGAGCTTTTATATAGTTCTCTGGGCCTTTCTGATGGTATTAAATTTTTGCAAATTTCCCATAAATGAGGTGCAAAAAATCGCTATGACCTTGAAATTTTCAAAAATTCATTAAAAAAAATCTATACCTGACCAATTACCTACTGAAACTAGCTGACTTTTTATATAGATCTAGGGATCTTTCAGATGGAAGACATTTTTGGAAAATTTCCCTGTAATGAGGTGCTAGAAAAATATTCATACAAAAAATCTATGCCTGACCAATTACTGAAACTAGCTGACCTTTTACAACCGTGAAGAGGCCTTTCAAATTGCGTACTTTTTGTTTCTAACTGACCCAAATGAGGTGCCAAAAGTTTTTTTGGGACCTTGAAACGAACTTCAAAAATTCATAGAAAAAAATCTATGGCTGACCAATTACTGAAAATAGTTGACCTTTTATCACGATCTAGAAATCTTTCGGATGGTATACATTTTTTGCAAATTTCCCATAAATGAGGTGCCAAAAATCACGCGTGACCTTGAGCGACCTTGAGAAAGTTTAAGCCTTGATTACAAGTTATCTTGGGCTGACCACTTTCTGGGACCAGTTGACCTTTTCTGACCAATTATATGGCATTTTTCTTAATCAAATTTCCCTCATATGAGGTGCCAAAGGTCCAGAGCCAAATTTACACCCCCAAAAATGTATCCTTAAAAATATTTTGAAAATATTATATGTACATTGGGGGTCCTTATAATAGTCATTGTGTAATTCAAGTTGGTGCACCCCCCTTATTTCTTCCAAATAAATAAAAAAAAACTCTCGTAAAATTCAAGCTCATTATTATACCGTTAACTCGGCCCCAAAACGAAACTAGTTTTATATGGGAAAACCCGTGTAAAATCTTCAATCAAACTCCGAATTTTTATAACTTTGGTATATATTTTGGTACAAATATAGTCTCTTATAACTACCTACATCTAAAGTTTGGAAAAAAACTCATTTAAATCGAAACCAAAAATTTCCTCGCCGGTCTCGCCAGGTTCGTCGTGAAGAAAACACGAAACTTTACTTCGGTTAGTTCTGCTCTTGTACATCAGCAGGAACTACGCCCCTGGTGGCAATCAAAACAGCAGGCTAAAACGCTCTGGTACATAAGCAGGTACAGGTACTACGCCCCTGGTGGCACTCAAAACAGCAGGTTAAAACGCTGTGGTACATCAACAGGTTACGCTCCCTGGTGGAACTCAAGACAACAGGCTAAAACGCTCTGGTAGATCAGCAGGTCCCGAAGCCCCAGGGGGCAATTACGTAGGTAGTTTGACCTCGAATTAAGACCTCTTACCACTGGTGGGGGGGAATCCTTAGTAAGAAATAGTTGGGCAATCTCTCCTACCTAACTTTCAACGAAACCCCTTACCACTGGTCGGGGAAGCTTAGAGGAAACAATAAAGCCATATGACCAGATCTTCTTTCTCAAATTGTCTACGACCGGAAGTAATATGATTAATGAAACCAAATTCATGAGTGTTAAAATAGCAAGGCAACGAAAAATGGTTTATTTATTATTCGTAAATTAGTTGTCACAATTCCGATTTTGTCATTCAATGATTTCTATGTTTTTTTGGGTGCTTCGCTAACTTGATATCAAGTTAGCAAAGCACCCTGTCAAAAATCAGTAAAAACTACTTATACCTGATGGATTATGGCTTAGAAATTTGTTGTTAATTAGTCGTTAATTTGTTGTGACAAATTCAATTTGATCGTGCAATGTTTTCCATGTTTTTTTTGGGTGCTTTGCTAACTTGATTTGAAGTTAGCAAAGTTCCGAATTTAGCGTTCAATGTTTTCTTTGTTTTTTTGGGTGCTTTGCCAACTTGATATCAAAGCACCTTGTCGAAAATCAGTAAAAACTCTTATAATTTGCCTTTGATTAGTCGTTAATTAGTTGTGACAAATTCAATTTGATCGTACAATGTTTTCTATGTTTTTTTGGGTGCTTTGCTAACTTGACACTAATTGAAAAGCGTGAAAAACTTCTTATACTTAATGTTTTATAGCTTAATACCGTTAATTAGTCATTTATTAGGTTGTGAAAAATTGAATTCAATCGTGCAAAATTTTCTATGTTATTTTTGATTCTTCGTCACTTCATATCAAGTTAGCAAAGCACCACCAGCAAAGGGATTAAAACTGCTAATACCGAACGGTTTATGGCTTAATAGTTTGCCACTAATTATTCTTCAAATAGTTGTGATAATTTTGAATTTGTCGTGCAATGTTTTCTATGTTTTTTTTTCATAAAGTGTTGAAAAACTTCCAAAGCTTAATATGTTGTTCCTTGATAATTTGCCATTAATTAGTCGTTAATCATGTGATGTTTTCTATTCAATTTAAGGTGATTAGTTTTCTATGAGCATCCATATATCAAATCAATTTTTACTAATCGAAAAATGAGTAGGTAGATAATTTGCCGTAAGTAATAATGTTCCGTTAGTGCTAATATTAAAAAAATAACCCAAAATTACATAAAAAACATCGCATGACAAAATTTAGTTTTTCAAACTAATTAACGACTAATTAACGGTAACATATAAAGCTTTGGAAGTTTTTCACAACTTTGTGAAAAAAACATAGAAAACATAGAACGACAAATTCAAAATTATCACACATAATTAACGGCTAGTTAATGCTAATTTATTAAGCCATAAGCTATCCGGTATAAACAGTTGTTACACCATTTTCAGGTAGTACTTACCAAATTGATGTCAAGCTACCAAATAACCCAGAAAACATAGAAAACATTGCACGACAAATTCAAAATTGTCACAACTAATTGAAGACTAATTAGTGGCAAAATATTAAGCCATAAACAGTTTGGTATTAGCAGTTTTAATCCCTTTTTAAGGTAGTGCTTTGTTAACTTGATAAGAAGCTAACGAAGAATTAAAAATAAACACAGAAAACATTGCACGATGGAATTCAATTTTTCACAACTAATTAATGACTAATTAACGGCAAATTATTAAGCCATTAAGCATTAAGTACAAGAAGTTTTTCACTCTTTTTGGGTAGTGTCAAGTTAGCAAAGCATCCAAAAAAACATAAAAAACATTGAACAACAAATTCGAAATTGTCACAACATATTAACGACTAATTAAGGGCAAATTAGCCAGCTACCCATTTTTCGATTCGTCAAAGTTGCTCTGCTATCTTGACACTCATACCAAATTCACTATTGTCGGCTGACTGATCGTATGACCGAAGGGATGATTTAAGTTCATCCAAGCAGATCCTCATGTTACATTTTATGTAAAGACTGAATGTGAACTGTAAAAGTGATGTCGCGTGCCCATGAAGTGTGTGAATTGAATGTAGTGAAGTACAATCCTCACTAAAGTAATTAAGATAATAACAGAGTATAAGAAGTGTAGTAGCATGGAACGCTTCGTTACAATATGGAGGGCTCACGCTGAACCGTACCAAGTCCGAGAAAGAAAATTCGAAGAAAATAAGAGGATTAGTAAATAAACAGCCATTAATTAATGAATATTTAACTCTTTAAAACGACAGTTCTTAACTTTATTCTCTAAATTAAATTATTATTATTATTATTCTCTAATTTAAAAATGAATAACTTTAAACTCCAAAGCGGAAAATGCCTCCTGAAAGTGCATTTTATAACCATGGCGACCAGAAAAAGCTTGTCCGACCAGTAGTTTTGTAAATGTTTTGACTAAAGCTATTGGTCGGCATCCAATTTTTGCGTGGCCACGATGAGATTGGCAATCTAACGGTGGGCTCCCGAAATATTAATTTACTCTAATATTTGTCAGCCTGTGCCTTCAAATTAGTATTTTTAAATTGTTTTTAAAGTATTTATAGAATACCCCGTACATAACAACTCCCATTAAATTGGTCTAAAAATCTACTTCTCTTTCCTTAGTATGTAGTTATAGATACCTAACCTTATCTATATCAAAAGACTTGCTCCCGCACCAATTTCAGCTAATAATTCAATTTAACACTCTTTTCCTCTTTATTTTTGTGCGACTTTGCCTAATAAACTAAAAACAAACCTTTAGTCTATTAATTTGCCATAAATTAGCAGACAAGGACACAAAAGCTAAAACACTTTGCAGAGTTTCTCCATCAGAAGGTGAGAATGTTGGGCAAAATTTAATTAAAAGTTTATGGTAGTCTGTGTGTATAGTCGTTCGTCGCATATCCCGACAACCAACTTTAGAATACATATTCTTCTTACCAGCCTCAAAAAATTGGTGAACTCTATATAACCTAACATCGTGACAAAAAGAGGAAATTAATCGCACTTTAAAGGGGTCGTTATTCAGGGAAAAAGGAAAGACGATTTTCCTCTTGAAACGGAAGTGCATGTTTTACCTGCCAAAAAAAAACTTTAACGCTGTGGATTATTATATCCTTCTCTCTGCTAAGGGACTGATGGTTGACTGAAGACTTTATAACGGGTGCAGTTCTTCCAAGAACGAATGGCAATCGCTCTTATTTTCCGTTAAGTCTGAAGTTTATAGAATTTTCTTTTGGCTAAATCCGTGAAGACGACATCGATTTCTTGGAAGTCTACCCGATGCGACATAATAATGAATTAACTTTTTGACAGATGATCAACTGACAGCCGAGAGGAAGCCGTCGACAAACAATAGCCTTGAATCGGCTGCTGCCCATGTTCAAGCTCAACCCTGACTTTGACACTCCGGCAAAATCCATTGACATATTTTCAATTTGTGTGCGAGCGTTTGTGTTTTGTTTTGGGTTCTTTGTCGGGTATATCCCCTTCGAATCGGCTGTATGCGGGATTTACTTTTCAACATAAAAATTGAGTTTCCTTACCCGACCCCGTGCCGAAGTGTTCAGATAGAAGTGACAACTATTCACGCATCTAATTCCCCACACTCTTTCGCTGTCTATGGCTGGTCCTTTCATGCTGGGTCTATGTGTCTGCACCATTCCATACGTCAAATAATTGGCAAAATATCCTCCGATTCTGGCGCAAAAACTTGGAAAAAAAAATGAAGTCGCAAAAAAAATCGATTTCTCTATAGGAAAGGACACGTCGTCGTCGGGTCGTCTCTGCTGGAAAGAACTGCTGCTCCTGCTGTTTTAGCGATGATGAGATACTCGCACATAATCACCCTCACCGTGGTGTTGTTGTCGTCATTTTAGTCGAGACAATTGACAGACAAAAGCACAGAGCATCACGGAAGACAGTTTCTTTTGCTGCAGACTATATATACCATCAGCTATAAAAGCTGCAAGATAAAGCCTGCGGGGGAAGGCAAAAGCCATGATGAAATAATTCATTTTGTCGCTTCCGCTATTTGTTTAGAAATTCTTTCTTGTTTGTTCGTCTTTTTTGAAGGTATAGGCAGTCAAGCAAAGACGGCCGGCCGGAAGTCTTGGTCCAATAGATCCTCCCTTATACAGTGCTTCTTCCGGTCGTCACATTCATGTAAGATATATCTCATTTAGTTTGTGGCCAGATTTTATTTTGATGATGATGAGAGTGAGACAAATCATAAAGGGACATGGACAAAATATCCTCGACACATTACTTTAATTATTGTAAATGGATTTCTTCCTTAATTTTTTGACCATAAGGACATCCAGGAAATTCGTTGAATTGTGGGGTTGTATAGGTACATATTTTCCTTTGATTTAGTTTAGGATATTTTTTCTTTTTTGTTTATTGAATTTAGGGTTTGGATTGTTTTGTTTTCTTTTGAATGAAAGAACTTTTATGTTCTTGTGTTGTTAGTATATCCTCTGATCAACGAAATTCTATTATCTTGATTGATAATTTTTTTAAGACCAGAAAGAGCATGACCGGGCACAAGCACTTGCTCTTGCATAGGTGTTTTTAGAAAAAAAATTTGTTATAATATTGGTTCCTAGTCTTACATAGCTAAGAACAGCCCTTAATATACTCATTAAAAAAAATATACAACAGATGCTTTTAAGCCATTGCGTACGCATCAAGAAACGTAGTAAAATCCTCCTTACAAAAAAAATAAAACTGGTAGGTGGATAAAGAAAAGTAAAAAGATGAAGCTTCCAGAGCTTGTTAGAAAAAGTTTGAATTAACGAAGCAAAATCTAAATTGAAAAGTGATTACTGACACATCGCCCTTGCCCTCTATGTAAACTTATGTTCATCTTTGAGAGCAATTGATGAAAAAAGCAGCGAAAGGAAATCAAATTTTTTATTTGCTCAGTTCTGCAAAACCAAGCAATTGTCTTGAAATCATAGTCGTCGTCGTCGTCGTCGTCGTTGACCAGGTTAGGAAAAGATACCAGATGACATTTTTGATATGGACGACAAGGAAAAAAGAAACTGAGAAAAATGAAACCTTTTGAAGTTTTGTTTGTTCCTTCTTCAGAATCAATTGATAATAGTTGTGTCATTGTGTTTCAGATTACGAGTTTAAAAGACTGTGGGACCTTCATTTTGTGTGACATTATAGTTTTTTTAAGTTAAAATATAGTAAACATCATAGAGCATCATGCTCGGGAAGCTGGCATAAAGAGTGTCATTTTTTCTTTAAAGTTTTTATCAGCCACTTGAATTCTATAGTTTAATTCAATAAAAATTTTAATAAATTTATCTGTTGAGCTGAAACTTACACTGATATACTCTTCATCCACCAAGTAATCACGCACCGACCGGTGCCATTGACCCTCCGGCACTTCTTCGAACTAATCTTCATTAATACCAATCCTCGTAACCTTCCCCACACTTTTGCCTTCCTGCTCACCGCAAAAAGGTGGGATCTAAACAGAAGTAAGTCTGGATGTGGACAGAGGTGGGTCTGGATCTGGAGAGAGGTGGGCTTGGATGTGGACAGAGGTGGGTCTAGCCCTGAACAGAGGTGGTTCTGGATGTGGATGTGGACAGAAGTAGGTCTGGTTTCAGGACAGAGGTGAGATTTTTTTTTAATTAGAAGAAATTATAAACTTTTCTCGACTTTTAATTTAAAAAAATTTGACAAAAATGAAATTAACAGAGATTTTGTTATTCTTCGAAATATGAATGAAAACAATTTTTTTGAAAATTTCAATACAAAATTAAGGGCTACGGAGATGCGTTAACGTGACAGAGGACCCAAAAATGGGATTTCAAATCCTGAGAACCCACGAAGCGGGCCATCACCCAAATAATAGTCTAGGGTTTTCCCGATGAAAAGCAGATAAAACTCGGGTTAAGAAGGAAAGAACTCGGGTTAAACCTAGTGTTTAACCCGAATTATGTTTATAATATTTTCTCTTATAAAAAGAGGTTTACAATCTTACAATTTTGGTTCTTTTTGTCTTTAGGTAACTAACAAGGTATTTCATATAAATCTAGGCTCGGTTTTGTAGACCTACAGGAGTAGACTCTGCCCACAAAATCCACTTGGAAAAACCGAACTGGGGATTAAACGGTAGGAATCTGATTACAGCCCAACGCTAGCCCAAGGGAGAACAACGGGTATAGCCCTGAACCAACTCCAAAGAGCAGGCAGGGATAACAACGATAGGAATCTGATTCCAGTCCAAGGCTAGTCCAAGGGAGAAGGTTTTCTTTAAATGATACCGAATGCACCAGGTAAATGACCTTAGGTTATCAAGGTTGCTATAAACGATGAATCGCTGGAAATTTAACTCTCCTAAAATTTGAAATTATTAATTTATAATTGGGAATTAATTCGAGGTAAGAAGTTTCAATTTTTTCGGAAGTTTGTACCTCCTCATTATGAATTTTGTACCACAAAACAGTGTGAATTGTAAGGAGGTCAAAAATCGTATGATCTCGAAAGCATCGAATGCAGTGCGCAGTTATTGTTGCTTATCGTAATGTATACAACGGTATTCTGTGTGCTGTGGCTGTTGATCATTTGGTGGGTGGTGGGTGGTGGGTGGTGGCGGGCGTATATTGATATTGATGTGGATATTTGGTGGTTCGGTTATGCATGGTAATGGTGTGTATTAATGCTGATGTAGGGTGCTGGTAGTTGATGTTGGTGGCTGATAACTGGCTTATGGTGGTTTTACTGGCTGAACAGAATAGAGTGCTGGAACTGGAGCTGCAGCTGCAACTGGAATAGCTGTCAAAAAGTGTCGGACGTGATTTTTTTTACTCACCCACAATGCAGCTGTACAGCTTTCTGACATTTTAGTATCGAAAATAAAAATGAAAACGAAAATAAAAATGAATAATGGTGAAAAAGAAGTTAAAATTGCTTTACGTCTTTATGAGTGATTGAAAAGAGTTTAAAAATCATTTTAACCCACATGTAAACACTTCGCTTTGTTCGCAATTTTGAAACGTCAAAAAAGCTGCAAGCAAAAGTTAAAAGTTGGCCAACTTGTCCAGCTGCGTCTGCAGCTCCGTCTACAGTTGCGTCGTGTTCTGTTCGCATCATTGAATTTGGGTGTATTCAACATTTTGACAGCTATTCCAGTTGCAGCTCCAGTTGCAGCTCCGTCTCCATTCCGTTCAGCCAGTTAATGGTGATGTAGGGTGCTGATAGCTGATGTTGCTGGTGGTGGGTGTATTTATAAATGGACTGTGACGGATCGGTGATTAATTGTTGAACGCTTGCTGTGAGGGGAAGCGAAAGTGTAACACTTCGTTACAAATTGTTGGTCAAAAAAAGCAATAAATTATTTAATTTGTAACAAAAAGTTAATTGAAAAAGTGTTTTTTTCCAAAGTGAAAGGGAAAATCAACGAAAAAGTTTTTTTTATAAAATTTTCAAAAAAACTTCTTTCGAGTTCCAGACCCACCTCAGAATCTCCTCCGTCAGACCCTACTCCATTGGACCCACCCCCCGAAAAATCTATGAAAGTTATAAAACAAAATTTTTCCTTTGTCCCAGCTCCATCAGACCCACCTCCAGAATCTCCTCCCTGAGACACACCACCAAGAAAAAATCTGTGAAAAGCTTCATTCCCATTTACAACATAGAATTCAAAATAGAGTGAGAATTAATAATACGCTGCCGCATTGTAGTAGAAATCGTGGGATTAAGTGCGGCGGGCTTTTGAAGGTGGGATTTTGATTTCCGAGATTTTGACCTGCTTGATTTTGATTTGCGGGATTTCGACCCCAACCCAATAATTGCCCCCTTTTTAACAACTTCTCTGTCCCATGTCCCGCATGTATCATATTTGATACATAAACATAATTTTTGAATTCGGCTTTACTGTCCCCATACAAAATGATTTGGAAACATCAATACGTCCCTAGAATCTTCTTAGAAAAAAAAGATATCAGCTATACGTCCCATATATCATATTTAAATTAATCGTTGCGCCGTGTTTCATACGTCCATGTATCATTTTTGATACAAAACATTGTGTTTTTAAAAATAAGTTTCTTGTATTAAAATAATCGCCTAAGAACTTAATTTTCACATAAACGCGTAGGTAACGTCTGATACTTAAAAAAACTGAAAACAAAATTGGGAAAATGTTTAAGAAAAAATAATTTTGTAACTTTTTTACAACAGTTCTTATATATATATTTTTTTTTGTTTTGAGAAGTACTTATTTGATTGAGAAAAATATTTGTATAGATGTGTATGTATAATTCTTTGATTGTAAAACAATAGCATAGGTATGCAGAATCTATAAACGTGTGTTGGGATGTGAAACCTTACGGCTTAAATTAAAGCATGTCAAGCATAGTGGTCTGCTGCACTGTTTGCACTCGGTATCGACTTGCTTTGCTTTAGAGGCCCTCGACCGTCTTTCTTCAAATTGCTATAGCACGAAGCGCAACGCTTTCTTAACAGTTTACCATCCTGACGTGGTATTTTTGTGAAAAAAATGTGTGCATGAGTGCAGTTGCAGATGGAGGAATCCTCGTAAAATTTTTTGCTGAAGAACACGTCCCCAGCATCTCTTTTAAGAGCATTTCCTTGGCTTGCAATATTGAAAACGGTGTTTCATTAGTCAATTTATTGTATATGCATCTTGCATTTACCACCGCAACACGAAATAAAAGATCAAGTGCAATTTTCTTGTACCACGTCATACTTTTGCGCAAAGGGGAGTGAAGTGAAGCCAATTGATCTGCTACATCAATCCCTTTTTTTTAGCATTTTTGTAGTCTATAATGACATTTGGTTTAATTTTTTCTCCATTCCTCACTCTAATTGCTGTTGAGTGATTTCCATGGCAAGTGGATAACATAAGCACATCACGCTTATCACGCCATTTAAGGACAGTGATGTACCCATCCTTTTGTTGACCTATGCTTCCCGACCTCTTCAATCTCGCTTTTGTTACGCATGATGGAAGATTCACTCGGTTTTTTCGAAATGGTCCACATTAATCAGTATTCCGATTTCTTAAATAAGTTGCCAAGTGAACATTATAATAGTAATTATCAGCGAAAATCATTCGCCTCTCATCTAAAAGTGGTTCACACAATTTTACCAAAACAGACCCTAACTTATCCAGACCTTCAATGGCCGAAGTTGCTCCAGAATATATCTGGTAGGATAACTATTTTATAAACTCTTACACCGTATTTGCTTGATTTTGAAGGGATGTAAGTCTTAAATTGAAGTCGACAATTAAATTTGACCACTGACTCGTCTACCACTAATATCCCGGAAGGAGTGTACAGTAGGGTGTGTCATTTATTTCAACTCTGGAATTTTCTCATCTAATACCTTCCAAAAGTTGCTTTAAATACTAAAATTAAAATCTTCATTTGAAATTTTCGTCTAAGTTATTGGGTTTGGCTCGCTAAAAAAGCTTGAAAAGAACACCAAAAACGTTTGTTATAGGCTATTGATTATGTCCAAAAAAACAGGGCAATAAGGAACTAAGACGTTCATGGGATTTTATTGTAACAATCTTCAAAGGGGTCATTGAAGATAAGAAAACCACTGAGAGCTATCAAATGAGAGGGTGCATTATGGAAAGGGGGGTGCAAAAGCACCCTTTTTGGTTTTTTGCATATAACTCGAAAACAGAGCAAAACTTGGAGATAATTCTGAAATCATTTTTTGTAGAAAATAAAATTTACCATCGAAATGGATTTTTGAAAAAAAATTAAAAAAATTCTTAGTTAGCTGAATTTAAAAAAAATCATTGCAAACAAAAGTGCAAAACCGGATATTTAGCTTTTTTAACTTAGAAAATGTTAAGCTCGTCTGGCAAGGACTTTCAACCGTAAAACTGGTCTGACACTATTTTTTTCATGTTCGAGAAGGTACACGCTAACAAGATTAGATTTTAAATCTTAACATTTTTTTCGCCATACCAAAGTGACACACCCTAGCTGTACAGTGATCGAAAGTTTTCCAATAATTTTGTTATCAAATTGTCAATTTTGTAAGTTTTGTTGTTTGTTCTCTCTTCGTAAAAGGGTGGGGCGAACTTGCAGCAACGCAATATCAGGGAAAATCTATTATAAGACATTTTTATTTGATGCATAAGGGGATGATTATATAATAGATCGAGCTTCCAGTAATGTTCAATTGTGGGTAGTTGAACAATACCCATTAGCATTAAAACACCGAAAAATGTTTTCATTTCATCTAAGTCCACATCTTTCTACTAAATTTAATTGATCGCGATGCAATTAGGAAATGGTCATAGGCATTTGTATATTCAATCATTTCCATCACAATATCCCCAGTTAATAACTTTTCAAAATTTTTTAAGAGGTTTACCTTTCCATCTTAATTGGTAATATCACTAATTTGGTGTACTCCCGAGTTGGTGTACTCAAGACTTAAAAAATACTTCTAGTCAAAAAGAAATTTCAAATATGCCCAACTTTCTAAAAAAAATGACTTTTAATTTTTTAATGATCATTGGTAAGTTCAATCATTGAAATAAGAAATGTGTTTTCATGTGGAAAGTTGGGCCTATTTAAATTTTTGTTTTGGCTACAAATATTAATTAAGTCTTAACCTTTATTTGTCCATCAAAATAATAAATGATTTAACTTCCTAAACGTCTCAAAATCAATCATTAAAATTTTCAATGATGTGTTACAAATTTCAATGATAGCTATAACTGGCGCCTAACTTATAAGAAACTCGTATGATTTCCTTCCCTCATTTAGTTATTTAAAAAATGCAATAAATTCATAGAACGACTCAAAAAGTTTAAAATTATTACCACTGATACATACATATATATTAGGGTGGTCCTTATTTTGAGTTTTTTTGAAAATCCAACTTGGATAGGCATCAAATGACTCTAAATGGAGAAAAAAAAATCTCATAATTTTTTCAGATTTTTATTCCACCCCCCTGGTCCCCCTTTTTTCACTTCTAGGTACAATTAATGGAGTTAGGGTGATTCTTATAACACGCAAAAAAAAAGTCAGAACTTATAGATTAGATTCAGACGAAGAAAAAATCGTATCGGAGGGGGGGTCTATTTCCCCCCGTTCAGGCGGGAGGGGTAATTTTCTAAAAATTTGACCCAAAATAGAAAAAAATTATTAAAAAACAACGGGACCACTTACAATGGCATGCTATAGCTTTTTTTAAAGCCATGAATCCAGTCTTTAATATATTTTTCAAATCAAGTTTTGATTGTTAATAGTTTCTGAAAAAAATAATTTTCAAACGTAAAAAACTATTATTTTTGTTTTTGTTTTTAAGGTTTGAAAATTATTTTTTCAAAAACTATTTTCAATAAAAACTTGATTTGAAAAATATATTAAAGACTTGATTCATGGCTTTAAAAAAAGCTATAGCATGCCATTGTAAGTGGTCCCGTTGTTTTTTAATAATTTTTTTCTATTTTGGGTCAAATTTTTAGAAAATTACCCCTCCCGCCTGAACGGGGGGAAATAGACCCCCCCTCCGATACGATTTTTTCTTCGTCTGAATCTAATCTATAAGTTCTGATTTTTTTTTTGCGTGTTATAAGAATCACCCTAACTCCATTATTTGTACCTTGAAGTTAAAAAAGGGAGACCAGGGGGGTGAAATAAAAATCTGAAAAAATTAGGGAAATGGTTTTTCAATGTGTTGAATCGAATGAGGGCTATCCAAGACAATGTCCAATTTAAGGACCACCCTAATATATATAATTTTAATTTCTCAAAAACTATTCACTTAAACAACTTTAATTGAAAATAGAAAAAGAATGGAATATAAGCTTTCTAAAAAGCTATAGCATATAATTGTATGTGCTTTCGTTGATTTTTAATATTTTTGTTTTTTGAATTTAAGAATCTTCATATTTTACTATATATCATAATTATTTGATGCATTGGGACGTATGAAATGAAGCTACAAAACTTAACCGTCTTTTTATCAGCAATGACAAATTATTTATGCTACCAACCCATTCTATGTTGAATCTTACTTAATAATAATGCTTTTTTCTGGAAAAAAGTACGGGATGTGGGGGAGTTTTTAAGTCAGTTTATATGGGGACAGTGAACTGAATTTTGTTTATTTATTAAATTTGATACATGAACGTAGGAGACTCGGGACGAAAAAAAATTTATGTATCAAAAGTGATGCATGGGACGTATAGTTAAAGCTTTATTTTCTTAGAAAAAATAATGGACGTATTGGGGCTTTCAAACAATTTGTATGGGGACAGTGAAGTTGTTAAACGGAAACAAGTTTCATATATTCCGGATAGTTATCCGTCACAAAACGCTATCCAGCAGATAAAAGTTGCTGATATTTTTGTCTCTTTCATCGCCAAAGTCTCGGATAAACACCGGTGGATAAATTTACCAGCCATTTAGAGTTTGAGGACAGTATTAAACATCAAAAACATAATGAAAATTAAATTTTGCTGTAAAAAAAAAAATGGTTGTTTTGAATTAAAATGTCATTGGCTTTTAAGATTTAAAAAATATCGATGGAAGCTCATAGCAGTTAGGCACTGAGACTGTGCAATCAATCAAGGGATATTTTTTAAATTCTTAACCGCACACAAACCAACGTTAGATATCACGTTAGAATAATAATACTAAGAGTGTAATAGAAATAAGACATCTGTCACACTTTGTCTAATTGAAGCAGCAAATACAACTTTCAATCTACCTTTTTATTTATTTTATTTGGCATTCAGCTTTAACAGAAATGTTCAAATAAAATAGGTTAAGTGAGCTCTATTCCATATATTGCGTTTCACCCAGGCACAACAATTTGGACTCATCAAATAGATGCTATTGTACCCTTTGAATATTATTTTTAGTTCTGTTCAAAAGCATAGTTAAAAAAAAAATGGTTCACTATGACGTATGCGTACTATGTAACTACAAACTATATAAAACAGGCAAATCGCTTTAGATATTGATGGGAAAATTGTTTGATGATTACATTTGATTTTAAATCGCAGTTTAAGACTCTCCGACAGGCTTTTTTGACTACCAAAGTCGTTTGGCACGTTTCATGTACAAGATGTGCAAGAAATCAAAAGTTAAATTATATTCGAAAACCAGCTTTATGAAAGTATTTTATACTCGATTGCAACGTTATGCTGTGAAAAACTGCTTGGTCATTATGTGTAGTACTTCGTGGCATAATTGGTTAGTGCGTTGGACTGTCATAGTGCCATGCTGAAGTTCTATAGGTTCGATTCCAAGCCACTACCTCATAATAAAGACTTAGAATGTCTTATTTTTCTGAGGTACAACCTCTTGCGAGGAACTGAATAAAGGTTTCTCATCTAGCTGTTTGGATTCAGCAAAAATTGTAGTTCCCCCCCATTCCTGGCAACAACACACTCACATGAATGGTTGAGAGTTGTAAGTTACTGGACCCTGGTTTTATTTATAATAATTAAAGCGAAAATGAAATGTTGCTCATGCTTCATCTGCGAAACTACAAAAATGGAACTGTGTCCATTTCGCTTGGCTTTGACACAGGTGGGGTTTGTGAAGATGTCTTGATTAAATCTGTTAAAACACAATGTTTCGTTCATCATTGCATCGTTCCGTAGTTCTATTATGATTGGAAAAGTAGAGAACAAACAGGGCCCTATTTGCCTTCGTATATTCATCATTCGGGAAAATACTGGCAATTTACCTTGAAAGTACCTACGTACACTTCTTCATCTTTTCATAAGGTAAACAAAAATTTAAACAAAATTGTTTGGGGACTTGAAATCCATATGATTTTACGCATTTGCTTCTTTGACAGCGCATATTAGAACATTGTTATAGCATTCGCAGTTTGAATTATTTATTAAAAATTTGTTTATTTATAAAACAATTTTCTACAGTTTAAGCGTCACATCATCAAGACAAGTCACTTGTTTTCTGAAATGTCTCCTCTTTAAACAACGAACGACCCCCATGTGCGCTGTCACATTCTACAAGCGTTGTTCTTGTTTTTTTCTTTCAAAATGAAGTTCGGGGTCGCATTAATAAAACCTAGACAGCCACCTCATACCATATACCAATATATACACATACACCATTGTACCATATCCAAATTTGAACTCCCCAAAATCAGATGGTGTTGGTGTGTGACATCCAAGGACATGACAAAAAAAAAACGTAAGAAAATGACTTTCTGCTGTCATTCTAAGGATAAAAAGATTACAACTGGAGGAGAATAATAGGATTTTTATGCCACTTCTCGAAAGCGCACAGAAAACACCAAAAGCCAATGCGAAATCGAAGGAGAGAAACATCTAAAAAAAAGTACTTTTTCTGACAAAGTTGACAATCAAAACGAAATTAAGTTTCACTCGTCGTATCCGTCGTCAGCGTCGCCGACGTTATGTCTTGAAAAAGGAGTCGCCCAAAATGTCCTTTTGCTTCGCCCTTTTCATACGCCCAGCCCATCCATTTTTCTCGACGGATGACATTTGGTTTATGTTCGCACAGTCTTGAGTTTTATTTTCCGTTTTATTTGCTTTTGTCTTTATCCCTTCGAAAAAGAAACCAAAGAAAGTCTTCTTCATCTGCCCTTCTAATGTATAGGCACAGTATATACATATATATAGAGGAGACAAGGATAATCACATAAGAACGACAGACCATAGTTCGTCCTTAATATGTGTGTTCGAATGATAATGATATGAACCCCAAATTTGACACTTTGTCCTTTAACTCGTGTATTGCTGAGCTTTTCTCGTCGTGCCATATGGTCTCTCTGTTGATAGTCAATTCAAAAGAGACAAGAAAATCTTGGAATTTCATTAGATAATCCTGGCAGCCTACAAATGGGACTATTGGGACCCACAAACTACATGGACCGGTGCGCCTAATAGGCTGGTTGTACTCGTTCGTATATAGTCGTAGTGAGTAAAACAAGAAAATTGTTTTCGTTTTCATAGTTTCTGATTTTGTTTTGTGACTGAGATTGGGATCAAGGAAAGGAAAAGAAAAAAAAATAATTTGGATGTTCCTCTCTGCTGTCATTGTGTTAAGGATGAAAAGCTCTTTAATTAGACAATCTTTGGCAGTTGGCTTGGCCAAATTGAATGGGCGACACTGTTGGGTATGTAATTTGTATATAGCCTGATTAGAAAGTAAGAAAGAAAGAAAGAAAATGACCAAAGTAGGTAGGTATTTTGTAAGAAGAAAACAAAATTCAACAAAGTCTTATTTATGCCGGAATTATCCAGATGGCTTACTATATTTTTATAGGTAGGTACATAACTACCTTAAACTTAGTTTGGGTTCAGCTCTCAGGATATTTAATATAAAGTAAAAAGACATGAAATTATAAATGCTTCCTACTTATTATATTAGTAATATTAGCCGATAAAACTAGCATACATATGAGGGGTATAGTTTCAAAACTCTTCTTTTCCACTTTTGAGAATTTTGAGTGAAATGAAAAAAACGGTTAAAAGCTACAAAAATTATATAAGCGATTAGTTTTAACGCTAAAGTATAAGTTAAGGATGACCTTTATCTATTCCTTAGGGTTTTTATCATATTTGGTGAGCCTACAAATTATAAAAAATCAATTTGATTTGGAAAAGAATAGTTTTGAAAGTTACGATTGCAGTTGATTTGATTTGTATGGGAATAGATGAGTTTTGATTCAGAAGAATATAGGAATAGAGGAGTTTTGAAAATATAAAAACGTCAAAGAAAAAGAAAATTTTTGAGGCAGAATTTGATTTATAAGGGAATAGATGAGTTTTGAATTGAACGACTGAGTGGAATAGTGTAGTTTTGAAAGAAACACCACTTTTTAAGTACCAACAAGTTTAGGAAATAATAAGTTTTTATAAATTTTACCTAATTACGTAGATGAAAGACTACGTTCTAAAGAACATTTCCTCATACTTATCTCATTTTTGAAAAAAACTGGAATAGGAGAGTTTTGAAACTACACCCCTCATATGTATGTACAATTATTCATTTTGACTCCAAATCATTTTTTTTAATTATTAAGAGGTAGAGTGCCCTATTATCACTTTCGGATCGATTCAAAAATTAATGAATTTGTTATTGCATTGAGTTAAAATTCGTCAGGTGAATCTGCTTAAATGTACAAAATTAAGCAAATGCAAGAACTGTTAGTGACTTGCTGGCAAAAAAAAATTGAAATATTATTTATTTTTTGGTAAAGTATATTATTCTGTCATAAAAATTAGTATAGATTAGTATAATGCAGTACGCGCTGCGAAGAATATGTAGGAACATCAATTTAAATTGAATAATTTAGAATAACAATAATATGCTTCGACATTTAATTTCTAAAGCAGATCGAATTGAATTCTTTACTTGTAACTGTCATTGGTCCTAAGTGGTCAACGTGATAGACTGAAAGAGGTACACCTCCGGGCAACTGGGTTCAAGAGTAGTTTTGATTTTGTTCCTACTGTATATGTTTTCGGTGGTGCTGAATCCAAATCTGAGGTTTGCGACTGAAAACAAATGCATTTTTTTTGAAGTTTTTCACTTATGGCTCGGAAACTCTCAATTATTTGTAAATTAATCTAAAAACATATAAAATTTCCAACAAAATTCCGTCTAAAGGGGTTTTTTTCTACGACAACCTATTTGGACTCAAGCGCTAGTTGAAAATGGACGAGTTTTTACTGTTCCAAAAATTTACTCGAAAATACCAATTAATACATTAAACAAAATATGCTTTTCCAATGTTATTTGATTTTGATGCTCTTAATTCGAATCTGACATCAGAATTGCTTTAGAACTTCACGCTTTTAAGATATTCGAATCTAAAATTTTGAAAAAAAAAAAAAAAAAAATTTGGGAAAACTTTGGGTTAGGGTAAACGTGCGAACAGTGAGACAGTGCAAACAGTAAGACAGTGTATAGTGTGTTCCCCCGAAAGCTAACACAGACAAATAGCATTTTTTTCTTTGCCGTATTCTAGATATATTTCAATCGCACACTTATTCCAGCTGACCATGTGCTTTTGGTGAGCGGTCATAAAAAAAAGTGACAAAAGTGCCTATTTAAATGAATAAGATACACCAAAACGCTAGAGCATGTAGGCTTGTTTGAAACAAAAAAAAAACTTATCAGAGGGGTTATCTATGTTTCCCTGTTTAGACAGGAGGGGTGATTTTCTCTAAAAAGTTACTTAAACTAGAAAAAAAATAACGGCAACACCAAAAATATCATGGTATATTTTTTTTTTAAGTTAGGACTCCATTATTTTATTTAATTAAGTCATTTCCATGAATAATTTTTTTTTATTTATTTCCAAACTCAGAATTTTGGAAAAAAAAAATTATTATTATTTTTTTCTGTATTAAAATTTTCTTTATTTTACGTAAAAAAGCTATTTTTTTTAATATTCAATGCTTTCACCAATTTTAGGTGAAAATTTTAAAACCAGATGGTTGCATGTATTTTAATTTTCGATAAAATTGAAAATAACAAAAACTCCTTTTTTCTTCATTTTTTTGTTCAATGTTTGGCACCAATATTAAAACGGTAATTTTCATCAACACACCACTGATTTTGGAATGTGCTATTCTTAAATGAAACCTATAGAATAATTTCCCATCATTGTTTCATTTTATTGACCTTGGTTATGACGATAACTCTCAAAGTCCATAAAGTCCTAGTTAAAACGTTTTCCTTTTTTTCTGAGTATGCTCCTAATGAAGTTTTTGTTTAATGACCATGCAGAATTTTGATAAAATAACCACATGTATAGCTAAATGCATTTGCATCACATTAACACATTCTTAATAACATGTTAACGTCCTTAAATTTCAAAATAAAAATGTGTGTAGTTTGTGACACAAATATACTCTAGAGATACCAAATGGGTGTAAAAATTCCCCTCCCCTCTCCTCTTTTAAGGAAAATATAAAGCAATCATTTATTATTTCTATAAATAGGTACTATGGTAACTGTATTTTGACTACCAACTCTACAAATCAAACCTTAGGGGGGATATGGGTATTTTTTCATCATTTTGGAGCATGACGAATACAAAAATCTAATGCTTCCACGTGCCCACCTCATCTCTCCTCTGTGTACCCTCAACTTGCTCATGGAGACCCGTTTTTCTGACTCCATAGCTCCCTGATTTCATCTGTACCCTCCTCATCACCGTCCTCATCTAAGTTTTAGTTCTCAGCCTAAGATTCTAAACCATCATCTTCGTTATTCGCTATTCCACCAAGCAAATTGTTCCTCAGTTTGTTCAATAAAACTGGTCGTTAACCCCTTGAACACAGATTATAGCTCTCTAAAAGTCATCGAAGATCATCAAGTAAAAGCTTGACAGCCTTGGTAAGGAATATATGTATTTGCATCCATATTCGACATTTAATTTTGCATCAGCAGTTCAACAGTCACCGAAATACCAAAATGTGTTAAATATGTCAGAAAATCGCACCAACAGCAACAGTTCCGATTCTTCTAATTCAGCCAACAAATAAAATGCAGGACTGGTTCCCACGTATTTGCCTTTATGTTCAACAGGCTGAGGGTTTAAGGAAATGGAAATTATTTGAGAAAAATGTTGAAAAGCATCGAATACGATATTTAAACTACCTAAAACAACTCTTTTGATAGTTTGAGGAGGAAAAAAAGAATTTCATTTTAATTTTTGATTAAATATGATTGTATGAAAAAAAAAAAAAAAACAATATAAAATCGTTAGAGCGGTTAACAAAACAAAAAAAATAATTTATTAAAAATTTGTTATATCTACATCAAACTCTTAAAACATTTTTAAGAACAAATTTTGGAATGCAGATCTTAAGTTTTTATTTATATGTATAAAAATAAAATTTCAAAAAAATTGTCAACCGAATCGAATTTTCAAAAATATAATTTGAATTTTTTTTTTTAATTCAAAAACTATTTTTTTGAAAATTTTTATAAAAAATAAATAAATAAACCTAACGGTTTTTTAACTTTTGTTTGACATAAAAGTTAATTTTTTTCTTAAAATATTTTATAAGGTATTTCGATATATTTAATGATTCAAAAAAATTTTAAAACATTTTTAAAAATCAAAAAAATATTTTTTTGAAAATATTGGTACCAATAAAACTGTTATTATTTTCTAGAAGCTTCTGTATATAAACAGAATTTTGAAATCATAAATACCGTTTTGAATATACTTACAGTAGACGCTCGATTTAGTGAATCTCGAAATAGTGAACTATCCACAATAGTGAACACACAACATTTTATATAAAACATATTTTGTATACAATTTCGCACAAGCATTTTACATAGTTTGAGAGCCCTGAGTAATTGTGTCAGTTTTTTGTTTCAACCTGAGTGAAAGCTTTGTTTAATGCTTAATTAAAATAAAAAACATTCACATCGAACGAAATGTGCATTTTGGATCAAATTCGCTTTAAGAAAGCCTTACTTAGAAAAAGTGAAAAATCTCGAAACAGTGAACAGGCCTGGTTTTTATTATTTCACTATATCGAGCGTCTACTGTAATCGCAAATTAAAAAAAAAATGGTTCTTTGGGAGGTACCTACCATTAATCACCATTTTTTGAAAAGTGGTTCCCTATCCATAGGTAGCCTTACTATAATAAATTAATTGAATTTTTAAACAACATTTGTGAAGCCATTTTTGAGAAAAATGGGATTTTGTAAAATTGCTAAAAAGAATTGTGTGGCAGGTACCGTTATTTTTGGTTAAAAGAAAAAAATAAAAAAAACATGTCGGTAGCATCACAAAATACCACTATGTTCCAAGTTTTGAGAAAATCGATCCAGCCGTTTAGGTTGTAGACCAAATAGACAGAACTGTGCCACCCGCACTTGTTTCGTATTCTCTATCATCGTTATGACATGTTTGATTGTTATCTCGATTTTTTTTCTGCACGAATCCAAGACTTGCCCTAATAGAATCTATATCGCAAATAAAAAAAGAATGTTATGTAATTCTATTTAATTAATTTAGCAATAGTTGTCGAAATAAATTGTCTGATGGCCGATTTCACGAAAGGCTTTTAATTATTTAAAAAGCTTTTTAGCCGTTAAATGAAGTTTTTTGGTTTCACCAAATGCTTTTATATTTAAGAATATTTTAAGCTAGTTTTTGTCTCATTAAATTTTAAAAGTCTTTTTGGTTAAGCCATTCCAGTCAACAACAGCTGATATTTTGCTGTCAGAATTATTGTCCCTCATCCATAACGCTTTTTCACTTTTTCTCATACATTTCGCATGTGCGAGGGAAACAACCTCTTTGTTAATATCCAGGGATGTGAGGTAAACTCAGTTAAATTAAAATATCCCTAAAATATCCCATTTCTACATTGGTGACACTGAAAATTTTTAAAAGTCTGATAAAATTTAGAAGGAGTTTAGATAAAAGCAATTTTAGTGTTTGTTTAAGAAATTGGCCATTAATGAATTTTATATAAAATATAGTTTAGTTTAATTTAAAGAAAATAATTTAAGTGATGTTAATGTTGGAATGTTACGAGAGCGAATGACGAATAAGACTTCAGTTTGGCCATCGTTAGATGTGGATTCAGAAAGGGATTAACTGGATCTTGTTTACTTCAGTCAGAGCTGCCTAACCAATGTGTCGCGCACCATGAATATATATTATTTCTTCAAACCCAAAATTTGTGTGAATCTTATAATTTGGTGATGTCTTGGTACTTGACGAACTACCACCAGACAGAATTTCATTCAATTTGAAATTAATATATAGGCTGAATATTATTGGTTGAATAATATATCACATCCGTAAACGGAAATGAATTTTCAATTAATTTAGAACAGTGATTCCCAAAGTGATCCAGGTAGACCCCCAGGGGTCCACGGGAGATTGGACTGGGGTCTACGTTGACATGAAATCAAGTGGGGGCTCACCAGTTGTAAGTGGGGGTCCACGAAAATGTATTTGATTTCGATAGTAAAGAACAAAAATGTAAGGGAGCAAAAAAATTCCAAATTTTTCGGTTAGTTTTGAAAGGCTGTATTTCAGTGAATAATGGTCGTATTGCGACTTAAAAAAAGGGTTTTAAAGCTTTAAGAATTAAGATTATAATTTTCAAAATTGTTGGCAAAAATATTTAAGGAACTTTTCATGCAGTCCTATAAATAATATTGTAAAAATAATATTGTAAATTTGTTTGCTTATTTGCCCGCAGGTCGGCTTAAAAAAATTTGTTCAGTTAGGCTGGCATGTGGATCAGATAGCCTGTTATGAAGCATTAATTCCCTTTTTTAAAAACCTCCCTTAATTTTTTCGAGAAGTATATTTTAAGAAGATCAGCGACTGTTACTTGTAAAAACTTGCATATCATCGGCTTTCTGTCAAAACCTGATAAATCATAAAATGCCATTTTAATGTACCTATTTCAGATCAAAACAAATCACAGAATTCAAATATCAATGTCTCGTAAATTTGTTATGGTACCTTTTGGTTCTATCAACTAGTTTTAAATCCTTTTACGATCTAAGAATCCCATTTACCTTTTAAATTTGTTTTTTGTGTCTTCTAAGCAATTATTCGAAGCAGACTTACGAGGCTTTGATATCAGAAAGCCGACGATATTCGATATTCAGTGCAACGCCTGCCGAGACTTGCAAAGTGGCACCCGAATTTAGGGCTGCGATGCTGATTTTCATCTTTAAATCTAATCTTCGCATTTTTTGACGAGTTTTGGGAAGTTTGGGAACCTCTGATTTAGAATATTCATGCATAATTCTGTAGAATAATTCAGAATTGGTCACATCCGTAACATTTACTTGTCACACACCCGTAACAATTAAAAACTATAATTTGGATATTTTTTCAAAACTTTGTTTTTCACTTTGAAGTTGGTTTGAAAATCAATTTTCAGAATTTATAAAAAAAATGAAATATCAGTCTTCATGTAAAATTGTTTTCCAAATTAACACTTACCAAGGTCACATTCCAAACGTAACTGAAACTGATCTCATAATTTAAAAACTTACTTTTTAAAAATCAACATACTAACATACTTATACTACACTCAGAGAAAAAAGCAGGTATTATCAACCAATTTCTGGCCAATCATACCTGATTTTCAGGTTGTTATTTTTCAACTCGGTAGATCAGGTTAACTGTTTAACCTGATACCTGATTTGAAAATTTAACACTGTAATCCTGTAAATTTTACCTGCAAATGTTAATTTAACCTGACAAAATATTCAATGCCCTGTAATTTTAACATGAAAATCTGGTTAGTTTAACCTGACAACCTATAGTTAATTTAACAGGTTTCAATGTTATATCAACCCTGTATCTAATGCCGGATTTACACGACTTGAACGCTGCCACTATAATGACAAAAATAATTAATTTGTCCATTCTTTTGTTGTTGCTTTTGTCATTATACTGGCAGTTTTCCAATCGAGTAAATCCGGCATAATTCATGAATTTATACGTCTAAGAGCCGTCTCTTGCGCTGTCTATCGCTCAACTCGTAAGCATTATTCTGAAAGTACATATAGAAATTTATTATTTATTTATTTTAATTTAAAAATTATTTGTGAAACTTACTTCAGTTTTGAACTGGGAACCTTTCACACACGGAGATAGCACTCATCCACTGGGCCAATTCACTACACAAAAAACTGGTGCCAAATATCAATACCTTAGTTGAAACTCATTGGATGGCTTGTGTGTGTGTTTTAGCACTAGTGTCACGTTTAAATGAACTGACAGAGTGCTACTTTAACAGGAGGCCAGGTAAGATTCAAATAATTTTATTTGAATGGCCTGTGTGTGTGCGTTTCAACGCTAATGTCACGTTTAAATGAACTGGCAGATTGCTTTTTTAACAGGAGACCAGGTTAAATTCAAATCGTTTTACTTAAATTGTCAGTGTATGTGCGTTTCAGCACTTGTGTCACGCTGGAATGAACTGGCAGAGTGCTTTTTTAACATGAGGTCAGGTAAAATACAACAGGTAAAAAAAACACATTAAATGTTAGTTCAACCTGATATGTAGTAAAACAGAAATTCATATCATACAGTGTTAGAAAAGCACGACCTTGGTTAAAATTGACACTATATTCTTGTTAAAATTTCTTATTTACAAGAAATTAGTGTTAAAATTACAGGTCATCTTCTTAAATCAACCTGAATATGGCAAGAAAGTCCACCAGGTTGATTTTGCACTGAATAAAAGGTTACTAAAATCAGGTAAATTTCTGAAATGTCAGTAACTTTGTATGGGATTGTGCACCTGGTGAATTCTACAAGGCCCAGGTTAATTATTTACCTGACGTTTTTCTCTGAGTGTACTTGTTTATTTTTTGTTAAATTTAAATTTTGTATTACTTATTCATAAAATCATAAGTATCATAGATAGTGTCCTACCCGAGGCAATGGAAACACCCACATATTTTAACAAATCTTGTCAAGATGAATTATATGCAATATTAGAGACCTAGGTACGTAGATAGTTATATCTTTTTACTATCCGAATTAAATTTGGATTTTATACAAATTTCATGTTTCCATGAAATGTATTGTAGGTGGTAAAGTATACCTACTATAAATGTTTCCTTTATGAACGAATATTGCACAAGAAACCTTCATAAATGGACGTAAAGCTTAAAAGCATCCATAAAATCTCCCTTTATTATTTTGTTTAACATTATTCTTAAAACAAAAACACAGAAAATTATAAATCAATTATGCCAACTCGGTTGCCTGACAACAGTTTACACAGCAACAAGGACCTGTCATATCAGTTTATATCTCATAAATTACAAAAGTACCTACCTACTCCACACTGTATACACACACGCAAACACACATGCTTATACTTTACTTATATTATAAATACTCTCTCCACCACCACCACCTAAATGGCAAATAATGAGCATCGTTCGCGTACTGCGTGTGCTAAATACACACCATCATGACATAACATCCTCGGGGGAGTCATGTTAAAGTCGCGAGAAAATAAAAAGGATTTCGACGTCTTACAAAATATGGCATACAAAAGAAAGGGTTGTTGTCCCCGCTCCAAACAATTATAGCGATGCAACAAAAGCATTCTCCTGTCATCCCCCAACCGCTGAAACATCTTGCTTCCTACGTACGTACTATACTACATACACCATGTATAGTAAAACAACTAAAGCTCTGTTCTTAGTGAAATTCATTCTGACTTTATACTTTCTTTTGCATATTATCTTCAAGTACGAGTACCTACCTACATATGTACAGTACACATGAATGCTGAAATGGTTGTAATTTAGTTGTTAGATAATTTTCATTTGCAAAAGGACTTGTACTCCTTCGCACTTTGCCAATAAGAAGGATAATTAAATTGTCGTTAATTTTCATTTTGTCTTGTTTTGTTTGAGTTTTGATTTTTTTTTTTTGTTATTTTGTTTTTGTTTTGCAATGAAAGAGTTACAACAAGGGAGTGTTCAATGTTGGTATGAGATATAAGATAATATTCTTGTTCAGAAGACAAAAGAGTTCTTAGAGAAAGTAATAAATAATATTTTTCATTTTCAGTGAAATGAAGACGGGTAGATATACTTTGATAAAAGGTTGGTACTTTGCTAAAAGCAAATGGTAAAAGGATTTAATTTTAAATTAATTCATCTAAAAATATTTATTTGATTTTAATTATTTTAAATGTAGATATACTATGTATATGAAGAAAATGCCATAGCAAGATGTGACATTATGAATCTCTACACTTATCGTTGGCAGTTAAGGAAACGTCTTCAAGGGATCCAAGAAGACAACGAACAGCAACTAGTTGCCAGACAGTATGGAGCGAACAAACGTGTTTTAAGATTATGTTGTGGAACCCTATCCAACGCCATAAACAATTCGACAAGAACTTGCAAGCAATCAAACTTAGACTTAATGCCAACAAAACACCACAGATTCTTGAAACCACTATCACCAATAATGGAGAAATTACAACGACACAGGACAAAGCTGAGGCATTTGCTGAATATTTTGAGGAAACTTCACAAGCAACCCATTTAGAGATCCAGTTTTCCTTGATGAAGTGAAGTATTCCATCCAACTATCCTTGGCGCCTTAGAAGGACAGAGAAATATTCATCAACACGAATCCAGCGAGTGACCCAGTTGACAGTCCAAACCTTAGTACCCGAGAAGAAATAGTTGAAATAATCAGCAGCTGCAGATCAATGAAGTCAATAGGACAACAGGGGGTCAATTCTCGATCTGTGAAACTGTGAAATGAAAACAAAGTTATCATTTCAGTTTTCATAGAGTTTTATCATTTTATCACTTCACAAACACGCGCAAGGCGATTCCCGAACTCGTTATGAAAAACAGCTGTCAAAGAGAGTACTAAAATGTACTAACATGAAAAATGCTACCACTTGCTCATAGAAAAAGATGATTGTGACGTCATAGAAAGACCAAGATGGCGACTTGGGTGTTTCAAATGAGTACAATTTGTTTGTGTTTATCATTTTTCTTTACACAGTTTTTCACAGAATGAAATGATTGTGATAAACGAATTATCATATGAAAACATTTTGGCATTTGTTTTCATTTTTCACACTTCGAGAATCGCATTTGGCGTGAAGGCGTTATCATATTTATCACTTCACAGTTTCACAGATCGAGAATTGACCCCCAGAACAATGAAGAGAAAGTCAGAGACTGCAGTTTTGATTCTTCTAACCATCATCCTGAACAAGACTGCAAACAACTACTTCCTTCAAAAATAGAAAACAGTAAGGATCATGGCGATCCCAAAGAAAGGTGTCAGGAACATGATCTGTATAACTAGAACTATAGGCCAATATTCCTCCTCAAGAACCTAAGTAAGCTCTTGGAAGAGCTGATACTAAAAAAACAGCAGCGAGAACATAATTCCTGACAAGCAGTTTGGTTTTAGGGAGAAGCATTCGACACTACACCCACTCCTGAAACTCCAGCATGGCATGACACCACTATGACCCTCAACAGTCATCGTGTGGACATGCTAGATGCTTTCTGGATATCAAGAAATCATTCGATAGAACTTCACCTGCTACATTTACCCCCGCCACTAATGAAAATATTTTTTCTTTTATTTCTTCCAGAAACTTCTTTGTGCAATTGGGAAACCGGCTCATCAACTGTTAAGAACATCAAAGCCAGAGTCACACATGATTCGAACTCAGCCCATTCCTTCACAGCTTGATGACACCAGACCCACCCCGTCCCAATATGGCTATGAAATCCTGCTGTTTCTGATGACTCGTTTACGTACGCAACCTCAATGTCACCACTAGTCTTAGTCCAGATAGTAGAGGCTCACATCAGTAGACTGTTATTCGAAATGTGGCATCAAAATCAACACTGCAAAATCGGAGTTTGTCTGTTTCATGAGATCCCGTGATGTCAGAAGTCGTTCAGCAGCCATTACTTGCAGAAACTTAGTTCTGAAGCTCCAGATGGATCCTCCATTTCTGCCAAAAGGAATACCAAATACTTGGAGATCAACTTGAACGAGTTGCCCGCAATACAAATTTTACTCAGAAAAACGACATTACACCGACTACGCCCTTTGATGAGGAGAAGATCAGGACTAAGCCAGCAGACGAAGATAATTGTGTTCAAGCAACTCCTGCGGCCAGTCATCTGCAACTCTATTTCCCAGTTAGTTTCGCAATCACAAAATCAGCGATGAAGGAACTCTAAATTTTTGAGAGAAAGATGATAAAAATCTGCACCGGACTCAACTTCAACCGGCAGCGAAGAAAACATTACAGAAACGAGTAACTCTACAGAGATCAAGGATAATATCGCTGGACAAATACCTAAAAATCACCCTATTTATTTTATGAGAAGGATGGCAACCGAGCCACTACATCCCGAGCCAAGGTACCTCACTTATTCGGTACTTTGTTTTTTCGGTACTTTGTCTTTTTTGGTACTTTGTCTTTTTCGATACTTTGTCTTTTTCGGTACTTTGTCTTTTTCGGTACTTTGTATTTTTCGGTACTTTGTCCTTATCGCAACTTTGTCGTTTTCGATACTTTGTCGTTTTCGGTACTTTGTCGTTTTCAGTACCTTGTCGTTTCGGTACATTATCGTTTTCGGTACTTTGTCTTTTTCGGTACTTTGTCTTTTTCGGTACTCTGTCTTTTTTGGTACTTTGTCTTTTTCGGTACTTTGTCTTTTTCGGTACTTTATCTTTTTCGGTACTTTGTCTTTTTCGGTACTTTGTCTTTTTCGGTACTTTGTCTTTTTCGGTACTTTGTCTTTTTCGGTACTTTATCTTTTTTGGTACTTTGTCCTTTTCGGTACTTTGTCTTTTTCGGTACTTTGTCCTTTTCAGTACTCTGTCTTTTTTGGTACTTTGTCTTTTTCGATACTTTGTCTTTTTCGGTACTTTGTCTTTTTCGGTACTTTATCTTTTTCGGTACTTTGTCCTTTTCGGTACTTTGTCTTTTTCGGTACTTTGTCCTTTTCAGTACTCTGTCTTTTTTGGTACTTTGTCTTTTTCGATACTTTGTCTTTTTCGGTACTTTGTCTTTTTCGGTACTTTGTATTTTTCGGTACTTTGTCCTTATCGCAACTTTGTCGTTTTCGATACTTTGTCGTTTTCGGTACTTTGTCGTTTTCAGTACTATGTTGTTTCGGTACTTTGTCGTTTTCGTTACATTGTAGTTTTCGGTACTTTGTCATTTTCGGTACTTTTTTGTTTTCGGTACTTTGTAGTTTTCGGTACTTTGTCGTTTTCGGTACCTTGTCGTTTCGGTACATTATCGTTTTCGGTACTTTGTCTTTTTCGGTACTTTGTCTTTTTCGGTACTCTGTCTTTTTTGGTACTTTGTCTTTTTCGGTACTTTGTCTTTTTCGGTACTTTATCTTTTTCGGTACTTTGTCCTTTTCGGTACTTTGTCTTTTTCGGTACTTTGTCCTTTTCAGTACTCTGTCTTTTTTGGTACTTTGTCTTTTTCGATTCTTTGTCTTTTTCGGTACTTTGTCTTTTTGGTACTTTGTGTTTTTCAGTACTTTATCTTTTTCGGTGCTTTGTCTTTTTCAGCACTCTGTCTTTTTGGTGCTTTGTGTTTTTTGGTACTCTGTCTTTTTCGGTACCTTGTCATTTTTGGTACTCGTTCTTCTTCGGTACTTTGTCTTTTTCGGATGAATCAGCCGTTTCCTTTTACGCTTACATAGAAAGGGTCAGCTTACATCCACCGTGCCGCGTCTAAAAGCCAACCCTTTCCACCAAACCACACCCAAAACACCACTTATTATTCCTTTTGTCTTTTTTAAGAGACAGGAGTTGACCCAATAACCCTTTTGGTACATATTACCCTCATAGTATTCTAAAGCAAATTGTAAAAAAGTCCTCATCGATATGAGCACCGCTTACAATTTTACGTGAGTCAAAGGCTATCCCAAACGGTTTTTATAGAATATCTCCCGAACGGTAGCTCTTACAGACAAAATGTCAAAAACAACTGTAGCTCAGAAAATTTTATACAAAAATGTGGGGTAAGGAAAGAAAGAAAATCGTATGGGAGATGGGGTTCTATTCACTCGCGTGTAGCCGGGAGGGTAAATAAAAGAAAAAAAATTGACTTAAAACAGAAATTAATATCAAAAACAACGGTAACACTAACAATGTCTTTTGCTATACCTTTTTGTACAGCCAAAAATCTCTTCTTTTATTTAAGTTTCAAATAAAGTTGTTCGATTGAAGTAACAGTTTTTGAAAAAACAATTTTCAAACTCAATATTTTGAAAAAAAAAATACAAAAAATTTAAACTTATTTTTTCAAAATTTTATGTAATTAAGTCCAGAACACGGACAAGGCTAACTCCACATCGATAAAAAAGTATAGCAATGTTTTCACTATATTAAAATTGAAAGCCCGCCATCTAGGAGTAAATACAAATGTATTCACTGCAGCAACTTATGTGCTTAGTACAAGGAATGTGTAGTAGGGACATATTTCTCTTCTGTTCCGTTTTTCTTCTGCAGCAAAGTGTGAATACCTTAAGTTTAAATCAATTAATTTCATGTAAAAGTTTTGTATTAATATTTGGCCTAGTGGTGGTATGATCCATCAGTTTTTGTTTCACAAGAAATAAGTTACAAATAAGTTAAGATAGAGGCGACTCACATGTCACATCAATAATGTAAAGAGTACAAGAAGCTGTACTCCCCATAAATTATTAATATCACTTTCTGATGAAGATGATAACAAAGGTATGTACTAATAATTAATATAACATAATGTATTTAATTAGTCCATAGAATTCACACTTGACTTGATATTTGTATGTAATGAGTCCAGGGAATTTTGTATTGGCACATTAGCCTGTCCACAACTATACCAAAAGTATGCATCCTAAAGAAAATCCTCTTGATATTTGAGTTGTTTACCAAAAAAATAAACTATATTGCAAGTATAACTTAACCTATGTTTTTCATATGAGCTATTAATATTCTCTGCCTTGGGCTAAAGAGGTCCCATGTGTGATTGTTATTACCAACTTCAACTATTTACGAGTCCTTAAACAGAGTAGTTGGCATTTTTAAAACATTTTTTTTGTTGTCTTCCTATGCTGTAGTTTTAACATTTTTTTTTTATTTAAACCGACATAGATATACAAAGCCCAAGTAACCTACCATTTTAAGCGTCTAGACGTAATTTTTCACATCCTTACTTGCAAAAGAGAACACAAGAGAGCATGAGTGTGTGAGTGTATAAGCGTTAGAGAAATAAAAACAAGTGCATAGTTAACTAGCTAGCAAACACTCTTAAGCAGGATTTATAATGTGGCGTTAAGGATTCTTAATTGCTGTGGTTTTACATTTTTTTTTTTACTTTCTATGCTTTTTCAGCAACGCTTCTCACTTTGTATTTATATGGCATTTCATCTTTAAATACCTACTAAAGTTTTTTTTTTGCTGCTGTGATGGCACATCTGCATCTGCATCATGTATTAGTATTGTTTGAATTTTTTTTTGTGAGTGAGTAAAAAAAATTACATGTAGTGGAGTAGCTACCTAGAGTTTGTTGTAAACTTTTATTCATGTATTTGTTTTTTTTTTCCAAAACAGCCTCAGGGTTCTTGAATATAAAATATAATAAAGGACTATTTTGAGTGAGATGAAAGGAATGCCTGCATTTTAGTTTGTTTCAATTAAATGGAATTTAATTATATGTAGTTTATTTTTAAACTTAACTGTGGTTATAATGAAGATCCCATAATAACTAACACCTTTATCTCACTCAGAAACAGGTATGAATAAATTAAATTAAATTAATTAAATTAAATGGGTAAATTAAATTTATAAAATACTATCTCTGATGACACTCTGTATACTTTTGTGAAAATGAACGTAAATTTGTTAATCTTATAGCTTTATAGAATTTTCTTTAAAAAAAAGTTATTTCACACTGAAGTAAGCAGGTCACTCGGTGGCAAACTTATTTGGCGAACTGCAAAATCGGGAATTGATATGCAAAAAAAGAACTGCAAATTCCTGCCAATGTCCCATTTGCGTTGTCCTCCTAACTTTTTAGACTTTTTTTTTTTGTTTGACTTTGTATAGGTACAAAAATCTTATAAAACTTTTAGACCGAGAGCCCACAGCAGATTTTGGGTGTGAGTGATAGCAAAAAAAGAAGTATAGGCGTCGAAAGCTTCATTAAAGACTATTCGAACAATCAAGGTCTTGCAGTCCACAACTGGGGGCTGGGGCCTTTGAGAGAAACTGTGCATCGAAAAAAAAAATATGAATGCAACTTCGAAGATAATCGTGTTAGCCAAAATTGGTTTTCACTCCTCCCTAGATAAGCTCCTCGGATCACATATCACCGAATCTGAGACCATTTGAATGTATAGTTGGCTCTACCGGACCCTTTAAAAAATTCAAAATTCTAAGTGAAAAACGGTTTTTTTAAACAGTCTGGCAGGTCGAATTAAACACTCAAATGATCTCAGATTCCGTGATATGGGATCCGCGGAGCTTATCTAGGGAGAGGTGAAAGCCAATTTCAGCTAACACGATTATCCTCGAAGTTGCATTCATATTTTTTTTCGATGCACTGTTTCTCGCAAAGGCCCCATTTGTGGACTGCAAGACTTTGATTTTTTGAATAGCCTTTAATGAAGCTTTCGACGCCTATACTTCTTTGTTTGCTATCAATCACATACCCAAAATCTGCTGTGGGCTCTTATATAGTCTATTTAGCTGACAAACAGTTTTAAAATTTCTTTTCAAAGAAAAGTGAGTAAAAAAAACTGTTGAAATCATTAAGTATAAAATATTGTTCAACTTTTATCTCACTACTTGCTTTTTAGGAAACTTACCCGTAACTTACCTAACCAGTTCGAACTATAAAGGAAAACCAACTTTAAGTTATGATTGGTAAAATTTTTGAGCTGAAAGATGTATATAAGTTTGGGAAAAAAGAATTACAAAATTCTTTATTGTTGGTACAGCGGGGCGTATACTTGACAAAATCAGAAAATATTTATTGTTCAAAAGAATTCAATTTTACTTTGAGTGAAAATTTAAGTAAGGGGATAAATTGATTTATCTACAATGAGTTTTTTTTTTTTGATTCGTCAAGGTATAAGATGAAGTTACACTTTAACACGCTATTTGATACCCCATTTAAAGAAATTGCTTATACCTACCATTGGTACTTTTAGCGGAAAATGCAACCTGAAAAGTGAATTTTCTAACCATAGCGACCAGACAGTTAAAGCTTGTCCGACCAGTAGTTTTGAAAATGTTTTGACTAAAACTATCGGTTGGCATTCAATTTTCGCGTGGTCGCGATGAAATAGATAATCTGAGGCTAGTCGCGCACATGCAACTTTCAGTTTCGCAACTGTTTGGTTGCAAAAATGAATCCTATTGACTCATATGGGACAGCGCGCACATGCAGAAACTATTCGGTCGTCGATTCGAGCAACTTTTCAGTTTGTGTTTTGCCACAAACTGGACGATTGCCTGAAATCGGTTTTTCAATTTGTGTCATATAGAATAATATGTAACTGCGCGCACATGCAACCAAATAGTTGCAGATATTTTACAACATCGTTGAATTTTGTTCTTTTCAAAGTGACCTACCTATGTTCTCTGTGCGAAAGAGAACAAATTTATCTTTTCTTTTATTTGCTGAGCAAAAGAATAGGACAAAGGCGATAATATATTTCTTTGTATGTATGGGGTAGAAAATTTAAATAAACATTGTCGGTGTGTTGGTTAGGTTCGATGCGATTGCTTGTGGAGTTGCTCATGTGCTCACTGTTTTGTTGCAGTAGCAGTTGCATGTGTGCGACTAGCCTTACGGTCAGCTCCCGGACTACACTTTGAAATTTGGACAAACAATTCTATTAATTTATTGTCAACGGAAAAACTATAGTGTGAGCCCACAAACTATATAGCTAGCTCGAAGATGGTATATAAATATTTTTATATTTTAAAATCTATAAAATTCCAAGCATCTTGAATAACGTAAGCTAAAACGTGCGACCTAGTCGTGCCCTTTATATTTGGATGCTTTAGACCTTAGGCAAAAATATAATATTTAGTCTCTTTTGTTACCAATATTGTAAGGATCAAAACATTGTTTGAATGGACTACCAATTAAGTCTAAGAAATAATACATACATAAGTGTAAAAGTCATATTTTTCATGGGGAAATTATTCAGCCACTATCTTTGAAACGATTGGTTCTGGGAAAAAAAGTGCCATGACCATTTATAAGCGTAATTTTATGAGCTTTAATTTTTGTTTTGACATTTTTCCTTCTTTAGTTCAACTAAAGAGTTTTTGAGAAATTAAGAAAAAAATGGTAATAAAACCTCAATTACCCCTATTCACCTCCCTCACAAAAAAGTTCTTGGGTGAAACAAAGAATTTTTTTTCGGGACATGCTCAAGACAAGGTTTCCACAAAAAATCAGCTTTGTCGGATTTTTTCTAGTTTTTATGAGTAAATAATGAAATATAGGAAAATAGTGTGCATGGACCTTTAAACAACGATTTGAGCATGTTCCGCCACAGAAATTCTTAGTAGTTTTTGGCTACAGGACTCTTATATTATATATTTCGAATAATCTTTGCTAGAAACTGTTATCTCGCATGTGCCAGTTTTTCTTGAGCTACAGCCCTATAAACTAAAGGCTGCCTTTGTATAGGAAAGCATTTTTTCAATAATGGCTAGTAATGGTACCTCACAAAAAACCATTTTATTTATTTTCGAGTTTTTTTTTCCAAAATGGTATTTCTGGTTTCAATTATTTCTTTTATTCAGTAACTTCTAAGAATATAAAATATTTTCTTTAAGAAAAATGATAAAAAAAAGTTCTAATTTTTTTTTGACAACTACATGGTCGAATTTTTTAAACTTTGTGTTTTTTTTTAAAACTACCTTTTTCTGCATACTTAAATTAAAAATAATAAAAAATTACACTTACCAAGGGAAGAGAACGATTACTTAGGCTTCAAGAAATGATAACAGTTTTTTGTAGAACAGTTAAATAATGCAATTTTTGTACAATAGGAAAGGGGTCTATCTCCCTCTGTTTTGGCGGGAGGGGCAATAAGTATTAAAAAGGGAAACAAATATTTAAAATTGAAAGTAATACTTACAATTAAGTAATATACTTTTTTTGAAAGCCAATTATCTGTTCTATCAGTTAACTTTTAGATCAAGTGAAATCTGTACATCGTTTTGAAAAAACTGGTTTTAAACTCAAGTTTTGGAAACAAAACAAATAAAAAAGTTTAAAGTGCAATTTTTCAAAATTGTAAAACTATACCTTGTTTTCTGAAATTCCTCTAACTAGTTTTTAATCAAAAACTGAAAACTAAATGAGTGTATATCTTTTTTTTTTAATTTAATTTATTCATCCATATTTTGAATACAATTTTTATAACTATTAATAGGTATTATATAAAAAAATAGGAAAGAATAATAGGTTCATTCTGTAGTTCGTTTAAAACTAGAGGTGAATGAACCATAATCAAAAATATAAATTCAATAATAAAGTAAGTATTTGGGGTACAAAAGCTACTTTAATAACAAGATTTAAAAATGAAAATATGAAATCAAAAAGAATAATATAAAGGAAAAAACCAAAATTCATAAGGAATAGATTGTTGAAGAGAAAAATGAAATAGTAACATTATTATTTACGTTAGTGTTAAAAAGAGATTTTTGACCATCGAACTATCCATGTTAAAAAGCCATTGTTTAACCAATTTTAAAAATGAATGAAGAGAGTTTTGACTTCTTACATTGAGCGGTAATTGATTAAAAAGCTTAGGTGCTGTTGCAGTAAAAAAATTTGAGAAATGTGTTTTATTACATAATGGAATTTTCACTAATCATATATATAAGTGTTTTAATGGTAATATAGAACATTCTTGAAATAAAGGCCAGCTACTTGTTAGTCTTGATTTCTTACATACGATTCGGACAATATGCTTCTGCGCTGAAATCACTGGGTTAAGCGTATTGTTGTAGGCACCACCCCAACTTGCTATACCGTACTGAAGTTTTGAATGAACAAGACCATAGTAAATGGTAGTAAGTAGGTTTTTTGAGCAGGTTCGTTTTAATAGAAATAGTTTACGAGTCAAAGCTATCATATATTTCTTAAGATCAGCACATTGACATTTCCAGTTTAAGTTTTGATCGATAAATACCCCTAGGTATTTAAAATTTTTAACAAACTCGATCTCAAAACAACCATTAGAACATACATTATCTTCCAGAAAACTACATTTACCACAAGAATGAGTCCCTAAACTAAGTTTTTCACATATTGCTGAATGAAACATAACGTTACAACCAGTTGGTGGAAAATTATCTTTTAGATTGCAGAGCATAATCTTGGTCTTTTCACTAACGATAAGTTCGTGACTGGCAAACCATTGTCTTAGCACAAATAAATCTTGTTGCAACTCTGTGACTGATTGAAATACGGAACTATTTGTGTATGTCAAAGCCATATCATCAGCAAACGCAGTTATATTACTTTTTAGTGATTGCTTAAAGAGACAGTTTGTATATATTAAAAATAAAATCGGACCCAAAACAGAGCCTTGAGGTACACCGGCTACTATTTCCAAAGCATTACTATAAACTCCATCAATTTTAACCCTTTGATATCTGCCAGTAAGGTATGAAGCAAGCCAATCAAAAACTTGACCTCTAAACCCAGCCTTATAAAGTTTTTCTAAAAGTATCTGATGGTTTACCATGTCAAAAGCTTTAGTCATGTCAATAAACAACGCTAAAACGCTTTTGTTGTTATTGAAACCTTCACTAACTTCGCCACAAACTTTCAATATAGCGTCCTCAGTGGATCTACTTTCACGAAAGCCAAATTGATCTTTACTAAAATAGTCGTTTTTGTTTAGAAATAAAATCATACGATCTTTCATAAGTTTTTCTAAAAGTTTAGCAAATGTAGGTAATAATGATATCGGTCTGTAATTACTAATTTCACTACGATTTCCCTTTTTAAATAAAGGAATGACTTCCGCATCTTTCAAGGACGAGGGAAAAATACCAGAACTCAGACTCATATTGAATATGAAGCAAAGTATATCACTAACATAAAGAGCTATACGCTTGAGGAGACAGTTTGTGATACCATCAGAAGTACTTGAGGATTTGTTGTCAAGGGACATTATTTTCTTGTATATTTCTAGAGATGTGAAAGGAACAAAGACGAAACTGCTGCTTTGAAACTGGTCTTCCTTCACATCAGGATACAACTCACAACCACAATCATTTAGTGTGGGTCGCGGTTTCAAGTTTGAGGCAATTGAAATAAAGTAATTATTGAAAATACTAGCAATACTAAGTGGATTTGAAATTAACTCATCATTTACTTCTATTTTTTGAATGGAATTCTCTCCGTTTTTCCTACTCAGAATACAATTAACAATTTTCCATTCCTCTTTTATATTTCCCTTGCAATTTTCGATTTTCTTAGAGTAAAAAGTGTCTTTGCTTACTTCTACTTGCTTAATAACGCTGTCACTGAGTTTTTTATAATATTTTTTCAAGGCACTGTTTGTAGGATTACGTTTGTGTTTTTTAAAAACCGAATTTTTCTTTTTAATAAGAAGAATAAGATTTTTACTTATCCAAGGCTTTAGGCGTTGAAAACTTTTTACATTTTTAGAGTTTGAGCAGGAAGATGTAGAGTGATTGATGTGTGCTTTTAAGATGTGAATAAAAATATCATATGCACTAGAAGGATTTGTTTGACTATAAACTAGTTCCCAGAACTCAAACTTTAAGCTCTCTAAAAGAGATGAGTAGTTTATTTGGCTATTTGTACGAAATGGAATATGTCTACTTGTATGGACTTGGATTGATCGCTTTAATTGAAGCGTTATCATACAGTGATCAGTTATTTTGTAATCTATCACCTCGCATGATAGATCGTCAAACCAATTTGTTTGTAGTCTTACAAATAAGTGATCAATGCATGTTTGAGATGTCTCACTAATTCGTGTAGGCTCATTCACAAAAGATTTTAACCCAAATGAGGACATAAGCAGTAAGTAATTGTCAGAATCTGTGTTATTTTTAAGAATGTCTATATTCAAGTCTCCTATCACTATCAAATTCTTTGTTCGAATGAATTTTAAAATATCACAGAATTGATTCAAAAATGTTCCTAAGCTTGTTGCATGTAAGCGATACACACACAGTAAGGTGAAGTTATCATTATTTAACACAAAATCTATTTTAATTATATCAGCACTGCTCAAATTATAACAAAAAATTTTACATTGATGAGATTTCTTGATAAACACTGCAACACCACCTGCACTGTAAGAATTATTGCAATTACCATATGTATCATAACCAGGTATACTGTAATCTGGAAGTTCAAGGTCGTACAGCCAAATTTCTGTTAAAATAATAAAATCTGCTACAATATTTAAAGCTTCAAAATGAGCTAAGAAAGAATCAAAATTTTTCCTCATACTACGAATATTTTGGTGAATAAATAAAGGTGAACACTTTTCAATACAACTAACATAATTTTTTGCATTAAATGGAAAATTAGAATTCATTGTTTAAATTTAATCTATAAATTGCTTAAGTCATCAGGGCAATTCACTCTGACAACACTATCGCCTTCACTTTTACGCAAACAAATTATGTTATTTCTTATCCAAATATACTTGTATTTTTTTGCCACCTTCACCTTCTTAGCTGCATTGAAGAGCTCCCGTGTATGAGAAGTCATGCTGTTGTTGATATAGATGTTTGTATCGTCGAAATCATCGCCAAAGATTCTTGTTGTTAGATTTGCTCTCTTCATCTGTTTTGTTTTCATGATAACATGTTTTGTCTCACGGCGGGTTAGTTTGACAACCAAGATGTTAGCAGTAGTTGAAGATATGCTGGTGTTAGGCTTCGAGTTAAGAGAAACTCCGTTGCTCTTTTTTATTTTTTTTTGTATAGCAAAAATCAATGTCTTTCTCATCAATTTGCACGCCTACACCCTCCCTCACGATTTTCAATGCAAGATCCGTTGCACTTGTGTTTGCAATATTGGGTACATTAAATATTTCTATTGTGTTGGAGAGGTGGGATTGTTCTAGGGCATGGACTTTGACTCTTAATTCACTTATTGTTGTTTTAAGATCATTATTTTCAGTTTGGAGATTGCTAATTAAACTCATAAAGTCTTGGTTTATTTTCTTCAATTCAACAAGTTCATTATAAATGGTTTCGTTGGAAATTTCAGTTTTTGGTGATTGTTCTTTATCATTCATTATTTGATTCTGAATTTGGTTATTATGGAGAGTAGAGAGAGAAGTGTTTTCTACAAAGGAGGATCTGCGGAGTGAGGTGCAGCGCGGGCATCTCCACGCAGCTTTGTCTTTTTTTAAATATTCAATGTCAGCTGGAAGCAAGTTAACGCAAGCACCATGCAAAATCATTTTACAGTCACAACAATTAATCTTGCTATCACCTCTTTGAATTTTTTCACCACAGATACAACTCATGACTGTTTATTTGACTTAAGATAGTTTTTATAAAGAACGGATAAATTATGTAATGGAATTTAAAGTTTAAACTTAATGCACAGTTTGCTTGACACGTGCGTACCCCACAACACTTACAAGCGAAGTGATGCTAGTTTTTGAGAAAATTATTACTAAAACTACTGCGGTAAAAAAATCGAATGTTTGTTCGTTTTTTACTTGCGATGGTATGTAATTAGGTAATACAGTAGACGCTCGATATAGTGAAGTAATACAAACCAGGCCTGTTCACTGTTTTGAGGATGTTCACTTTTTCGAGCGGTAGTTCCCTAAGGCTTTCTAAAGGCAAATATGATCCAAAATAAACATTTCGTTCGACATAAATGTTTTTAATTTTAATTAAGCCCTAAACAAGGCTTTCACTCAGGTTTAAACAAAAAACAGAAACAATTCCTCAGAGCTCTCAAGCTATGTAAAATGCTTGCGCTAAATTTTTATACAAAATACGGTTTTATATAAAATTTTGTGTGTTCACTATTGTGGATAGTTCATTATTTCAAGATTCACTAAATCGAGTGTCTACTGTATATGGCAAGTTATGCATTCGCAAAAAAAAGTGAACTTGAGATTTTGATTAGACTTGTCGTTATGATGATAGAGAAGATGAAGAAAGTGGGTCTCACAATTCTGTCTATCTGTCTGTCTGTTCGTCTACAGCCTAAACGGCTGTATTTATTTTCTTAAGACTTGTTACATTTTTTAGAAACAAAAATTACAGTACATGCCATACAATTTTCTTAGAAATTTTACAGAATCTTTTTTTTTTTCGTCAAAAACGGCACCACAACTTTTCTTGAAAAAAAATTGAAAAAATTTTTTTAGTAAAGGCTACCTTTGGAAAGGAAACAATTTTTCAAGAAACAGTTATTAATGGTCCTTCCCAAATAACCATGTTTTATTTTCGATTATCTTCAAAACGGTGCTAATGATTTCAATAATTTTTTTATATAGAAGCTTCTAAAAAATATAAACAGTTTTTGTTACCAAAATTTTCAAAAAAAAATATTTTTTCGATTTTTAAAATATATATCGTGTCGTTTTCGAAATATTTGATTTTCAAAAAAAAAAATTGAAAGATTTTTTAAAAATCGAAAAAATATTTATTTTTGAAAATTTTAGTAACAAAAACTGTTTATATTTTTTAGAAGCTTCTGTATTTGACACTTAGCAACTATGAGTAGTACCTCTCATAAAATGTTTTTTGTTTTTATTTTGAATTTTCTCATTAGCAGCTAAACGGACTTAGATGATTTTTTTATACAAATTTTAAAAAGGTTCAAATACATAATATTGCATATCAAACTTTTCAAAAATAAAATTTTTGAATTTTTAAAAAAGTTTCAAATTATTTTTTTAAAAATTCGATATCTCAGAAACGGATTGACAATTTCTTTTGAAATTTAATTTTTATATGCACATAAATAAATACTTAAGATTGGCATGCCAAAAGTTTTCCTTAAAATGTTTTAAGAATTTTATATAAGAAATTAATTTAAAAAAAAATGACCGGAGCAATGATTTTAATTTGTTTACTTTTGATTCATTCATTCATTTCGAATAAAAAGGAAAGAAGTAGTGCCTTAGACCAGCTGGTAGTAAAAGTGATTTGTTTCCATATCCGCTTACCTAATATGTAAATAATTCTAGATACGAAATAGAAAAAAAAACACATCCCTTTTTTTATTTAAATAAATAGATACAACTATCATTTAAAAATCTATTTTTTCAGACTCTAGGCTTAACCCAGCATTATTATTTAACACCAATAAGAACAAATACTTTATTAAGCCATCCAGCATTTGATTTTTGAATTTTTATTAAAGTGTGTTTTATTATAGTTAACAAAGAAATATTTTACCAATCGGGAGACAAATCAAGTATTTATAAAATCTTCGCTTATTAAAGCAATAATTGTCAAACCAATAAACTTAATATCAGTAATTCAATCACAGTAACAGAAGTAATGAGTTATATGAGTGCTAATTAGCGAATTAAAAGCTAATTTTTATACTGATTTGGGAAAATATGTTCCTTATCGGTAAAACAATTGATTTATTGCATGTTAAATCAGTTCTTCTCATTAAAACCTTAATAAAACTTGACACTTTTTCAAAAGTATAAAAAGATGCTTGAATACAAGTAGCTGCAAGTAGTAAGACTTTAAAAGCCAAAAAATGAAGTTTGTTCTATTAGTTGCTATTGTTATTGCTTGCATTGGTGTTCAGGTAAATTAAAAAAAAAAAAATTTAATAATAATTTTAACTCTGATTAAATCAAAACTATAAGGTTTGGGCATCTGAAGATGATGACGCTCTTATGCATGCAGCAATGGAAAAATGCAAAGATCAAGAAGGTATTTCCGATGAGGAGTTAGATCATCTTAAAGATGGCGTCTTTCATGATGGAAATGCTGAAAAACATGTTATGTGCTACGTTAAGTGCATATTGGATGAATTTGATGTACTAGACGGGGATGCATTGAAGGAAGATGTTTTCGTTGGGTATTTCGAAACTCATTTGGGTGAGCCAAAGGCTAAGGAATTTTATGATTTATGCAAAGGTGAAGTTGGCGAGGGCGAGTGCGAGACACCATTCAAGATTGCCATGTGTTTGAGCAAGAGTGATGATATTTTTAAAATTTAGAAAGTGCTTATGATATGCTTTGATGTCGTGAACATAACATAATATTATCCTATTTATTTTATTATTTTTAATCAAATTTATGTTTCTTTGAGCAAAATAAAAAGATTTTACATCGACGAATTTTTTTCAGTGCTTTTATGGGTAGATATAGTATATTCAAGTTCAAGTGTCCATCTATAAATTCTGTACTTAAAATATATACAAAATTGTAGCTAGGTAAGGTAGCATAGCAAAGTAGCTAAACTGTTCCCAAAACCATCTCTCATTGGGACGATAAAGCGATTTTCTGTCCTCTTATCTATACCACACAGCAAGGACACACAAAAAGATCCTCCATAAAAAAATAAAATTAAATAAAAACAAACTAAAGTAAAAAACTAAAAAAAAAAAAATATTTATATGTTTAGTTATAGATTTTTAGAACTTTTCCCTTTTGGGCAAAAAACTTTTGGTCGTCATCGTCATAAAAGTCACAAAAGAGAAAAACTTGTGTTAACGTACAAATCGTGCATCGGTTCATTTAGGAATATGAGCAGGCAAAATCCCTTCTGCTCATTGTAGTGCTAGTGTTAGTGTAGGTTCTGCTTGTGCAGCTCGATGAGTGTGGCAGATGGATTGAGTTAATGTCGCATTCCATATCTGACCAGCAATGGGCGCTCATCGAGTTAGCGCCTTGTTGCAGTATTAATTTATTAAATTATATTAATAATTATAGTTTGTCTCAAGTTAATAATCAGAAGTGGGTATCGGATGCCATTTGTATTTTTTTTATCGCGATCGCATTAGTGACTAGTGTTATTGTTTGTGTAAAATTTGTACTGGTAGGTACCTACATAATATGAGTGTCGCTCATGGACATTAGTTCTGATTTTTTTTTTTGGTAGAAAAAAAGGAGTAGGTATGTATATGCCTACTTACATATTCCATTTGTTGTGGTTGGGCTATTCTGTTTGTTTTTTTTTCCTCTCAAGACCATATGCGCTTCAAAATCAATGAACGAAAGGGTTCAATTCCATGCAGCTGTTGTTTTTTTTTGTTCTCTTCTTTTGAAAGACGCAGCTGCCTTAAAAGTTAACCTTTTTTTTGCAGATGCTACCTTTTGTGTTAATCTTGATCTTTTAAGGGTCACTTGCGCAACTGCCTGCCACGCAACAGATGTTCGATTTCTTTTTTTATGAGATGTTGTTTTCTTTTCTATCTACCTAGCTGCGTGAAAAAAATAACCTTTTTGTAGCTGTCGATGATTATTTTTTTTTATGGTCCCATATCGATATCCTATATGTAGTTAAGTTGTATACCTATTCCTGAAAGAATTGCAGCTGCGTCCCTTTTTATTTTTTTTGTGGTTGCGAAATTTGCTTTTAGAAAAGTGCAACTGTTCTGCTCTTTTTTTATTTTTCCTAAACATCGCTTGGGTTTGGGTGGCTTCACTTTAGCTGCTACCTACCATGGCACAGATGGTTGGGTTCTTTTATTTTATTTGAAATAGAAAATGTGTGTATGATTTTACCTGCGTTGAAAAATAACCTTTTTTTATTGCAGCTGACTTTTTCTTAGTTGAGCTAAAAAAAAAGGCAAGCACAGATGTTGGGGTCCTTGGTTGTTGGATCGTTTTTTTTTTCTGAAGTTCCTTTTTTTTATTGTTGAAAAGGTTCCTTTGGAGTGGTGCAGCTGTTGTTTTATTTTTGTATTTATTGCAGCTGGCACGCAGCTGGCACGCAGCTATGTAGATCTTTAATTTTCCATCTGTGATATACATAGCAGCGGGGAAGTTGATTTTTTTCCATTATGTTTTGCAACGAGGTATTAGGTACATAAATTTGTCTTCTTTTTTATTTATTTTTATTTACATAAATACATAAGTATTCTGTCAGTATTGAAAGGCGGAGTTAAGACGGTTTCTGAAAACACATAACCAAATTTGAGTAGGTACATAACATAAGTAATTTATGCGAACCGAATTATTGAAATACGCCACAGAGAAAATATTTTTGCATACTCTATTTCGAACAGTTGAAGTGATCGGTGACTTGCAATCGTAAATGAGTGTTTATTAAAAAAAAATAATAATAAAAACTATTGGTATAGTTTGAACATTTGAACAGTGATAATTTGATCAGTGATAGTAATAAAAACAATTGGTATAGTTTGAACATTCGAATAGTGATACTTTGATCAGTGAATATGAAGGCCTTACGTAAAGAGTTAGAGGAACAAAAAGAAATGCAGTGTTGCAAAATGAACTTAGTAATCCTCGACCTCAAAGCCAGGTGTCCTTACAATCCGAAATTATATCGGGACAGGGATCTCTGAGGCTAGGATCAGACGAAATAAAAAAAATTATTCCCGCGTTCAACCCATCTAATAGTTTTTCTCTGACCGCGGCACAATGGGTAGAGACCATTGAAAATATTCGTCATCTTTATGAGTGGGACGATCGGTCCACAGTATTTTATGCCTCTCTTCGGTTAGATGAAGCTGCGTCTCATTGGTTTTCTGCCCAAAGAGGGCTCGTCACGAGTTGGGAACAATTAAAAGCAAGGCTTTTGGAAGATTTTCCCTCGTTTTCCGATGAAGCAGATGTACATATGTTACTCATGTCCAGACAAAAGGAACAAGAAGAAAGCTACGAAAACTATATTTATGAGATGTTAGCACTAGGAAGACGTGGTAAGTTTTCCACCAAAACCATAATTAACTACATAATATCTGGGTTGAAAGACCGAACATTTATTAATAATTTAACTATGTCAAATTGTCAAAATGTCGCTCAGTTACTTACAATAGTCAAAGCGTTAAAAACAATTAACACACAGGCGGATACTCGATTTAAAATCAACACACAAGCGGATACTCGATTTAAAATGGGACAACATATTAATAAATTATTTGATGCTCGTACAAAACCTCCCTATTACGTACCTAACCAATCTCATCGTGCGATTCCGAAACCGCCATCGAAAGAATTCGAAAAAATTAGATGTTACAACTGTAGAGCTTTTGGACATTTTGCTCGTGACTGTAAGAGTCGAAATCGATCATTCAGATCCAGTGAGACAATTCAACAACCACCTCGTAAAATACGTAGATTAATGATTCCAGATGACGATGATAGTGGGCTCATAAAATTGGTAAAAGTAGAAGATGCTACAGTTGAAGCATTCCTAGACCTAGGTAGTGACTGTACCACTCTGCAATGTAAAGAAGTTGATAAATGGGGCTGGGAAGTAAGCCCATGCAACACAAAACTTCAAGGGTTTGGAACAGGATCATCAAACGCAATCGGGAAAATTAATAAAAGTGTAGGTGTCGGAGAAGTTCGAATGAACATTGACATATTGGTAGTAGAAAATCACTTACAAGAATTTCCTATGATTTTAGGACGTATGGGAGCTTGGATGTAAAATATTTGCAGGAAAATAATTCAAGTAATTGACATAAGGATGTCACATTGGAATTGCCAAAAAATGACGGAAAACCAAAATCAGTTATTCATGTTGAAGACATTTCCATAGGTAATTTTCTCTGTGACAATCTTCATAAAATTGAACTTTTAAAAATACTTAACAAATATCGAGAATGCATTGCTTTAAACTTAAATGAACTTGGAGCTACAGATATAATAAAATTAAATATTCGCTTAAAGGAAAATAAAGTTGTGAGGCGTAAGCCATACCGTGTCGCATACAATGAACTGGAAAAACTTGATGATATTATTGAAGAGCTTTTACAAAACGATATTATAGAAGAATCAACATCGGAGTTTGCAAGTCCAGCATTGTTAGTCAAGAAGAAAAATGGAACGTATAGAATGTGTGTGGACTACCGACAGTTGAACGATATTACAGTTCGTGAAAATTTTCCTTCTGCAAATGTTGAAGAACAAATAAACGCAATGGCCAATGGCAACGTATTCGTAGTTCTCGACCTGTTAAGTGGGTATTATCAGATATTGGTTGATGACAGTTGTAAGCATTTGACAGCCTTCGTGGTTTCTAGAGGTCAGTATCAATTCAAGAGAATGCCGTTTGGTTTGACGAATGCTCCCTTAGTGTTTATGCGATTAATCAATATCATAATGCGAAAAATCGGTTCCAAAAATATTCTGGCGTACATGGATGACATTGTTATTTTTGCTGAAACAGTTGAAAGACTTTTAAAACTATTAGAGCAACTTTTTACTGCCTTAAAGGAAGCAAAATTAACTATAAACTTAAAGAAGTGCACTTTTCTTGCAAGTTCCATTAATTATTTAGGACACGAAATAAGCCGAGATGGAGTTAAACCAGGGTCCATAAAGATTAGTGCAGTAAAATTGTTCCCAACGCCCTCGGAAACAAGACATGTAAAACAGTTTTTAGGATTATCAGGCTACTTTCGTAGATTTGTTCCTAACTATGCTTCCATCGCAGCACCTTTGAATAACTTATTAAAAAAGGACAATTCCTTTAAATGGACACAAACAGAGCAAACAGCTTTTGAATTTTTAAAATCTCAGCTATGTATGTGATTCACCAGTACTCGCAATGTATGATCCAAAATTGCTGCATGAACTTCATACAGATGCATGCTCTCAAGGCCTAGCAGGAGTTTTGTTGCAAATTAACAAAAATTTGGAAAAGAAACCAGTGTCATTTTTTAGCCGTGCGACCACGGAACAGGAAAGTAAATTTCATAGCTACGAGCTTGAAGCATTAGCAGTAGTGGAAAGCCTGCAAAGATTTAGATATTACCTTCTTGGCAAGTCATTCAAGATATTTACAGATTGTAATTCTCTCAAATTAACCCAAAATAAAAAAAGATCTTGTACCACGGATTGCAAGATGGTGGCTAAAAATACAGGAATTTGATTTTCAACTTGAATATCGACCCGCCACACAAATGCAGCATGCTGACGCCTTAAGTCGTAACCCAGTCGAAAATTCTAGAGAAATGGAGGAAGCTGGGCTAGATATTCGTTTTGTTCAGGTACAAACTGAGGATTGGATTGCTGCTCTCCAAAAAAGTGATGAAGACCTGCGAGAAATTATTGAAATCTTATCAGATCCAGACAAAAATAAATACAAACATAAGGACATCTATAAAGAATACACCGTTCAATCTGGGCGATTGTTCAAAAAAAACACCAGATGGTTCCAGATTTGTAGTTCCACGAGGACTAAGATGGCATGTCATACAATCATCCCACGATTGTTTTGGTCATAGTGGTTTAGATCGAACAATCGAGAGTATTAAGAAAACCTTCTGGTTTCCAAAGATGAGAAGTATAGTAAATAAATACTTGAAAAACTGTATCGAGTGTCTTTTTCATAAGCGTGGGAAAGATGAGACAAGATTTCAAATTCATCCAATTGATAAAACACCAATTCCTTTTCACACCATACATATCGACCACTTAGGTCCATTTCCAAAAAGCACCAAAGGAAATCTGTACATTTTAGGAATCATTGATGGCTTCACTAAGTTTTTAGTACTTCGTCCGGTTAAATAAACAAATACAAACGGTGTTATTCGTTCACTGACAGAGCTTACCCAATTTTTTGGAACACCAACACAAATAATAAGTGATTGAGGGATAGCTTTCACTTCAAAAGCTTTTCAAGAATTCTGTTTACAGAATGGGATTCGACATATCTTAAACGCCGTTCACACACCTCGCGCAAATGGTCAGATAGAAAGATATTTCCCAACGGTAACTACTTCCTTATCTTCTATGACAAAAAGACAGGATGGACGAGATTGGGAACAACACCTACCTGGAATTCAATGGGGCTTAAATTCATTGAATAACGCATTACCAATCAGACTCCTCAAGAACTTCTTCTTACTTTCAAACCCAAAAACTACCGCTCAAACCAGCTAGCAATAGCTTTGGGTAAGATTATTTAAATACAAAAACATATGCTTATTTATTTTAGTTGATCATTAACATTATCTTTTTACAAATATTTTATTTAGGTGAAGACAATGACTGGAATGAAGAAGACAATATCTCTTTAGATGAACTTCGCGAAAGGGTTAAGAAACGTGTTGACGAATGTCAAGCAAGAGAAGCAATCAAATTCAACATGAAACACTTAAAACCACAAAATTACAGGGAAGGGGACCTTGTTCTTATTCGAGCTGAGCACCTAGCAACAGGGCAGTCAAGGAAACTCTTGCAGAGATATAAAGGCCCATACGAAGTTAAATCAGTACTAGGCAATGATCGCTACTTAATAGGAGATTCTTCAGCCCTAAAAGTTTCAAAAAAGGCATACTCATCTGTCCATGCAGCAGACCGATTGAAACCATTTGCTAAGATGGAAAACTTTTCATGGGAAGTTCCTGCCGAAAATTCTGACACAGAAGAAGAGTAGATCATACACGTGCGTACCCCACAACACTTACAAGCGAAGTGATGCTAGTTTTTGAGAAAATTATTACTAAAACTACTGCGGTAAAAAAATCGAATGTTTGTTCGTTTTTTACTTGCGATGGTATGTAATTAGGTAATACAGTAGACGCTCGATATAGTGAAGTAATACAAACCAGGCCTGTTCACTGTTTTGAGGATGTTCACTTTTTCGAGCGGTAGTTCCCTAAGGCTTTCTAAAGGCAAATATGATCCAAAATAAACATTTCGTTCGACATAAATGTTTTTAATTTTAATTAAGCCCTAAACAAGGCTTTCACTCAGGTTTAAACAAAAAACAGAAACAATTCCTCAGAGCTCTCAAGCTATGTAAAATGCTTGCGCTAAATTTTTATACAAAATACGGTTTTATATAAAATTTTGTGTGTTCACTATTGTGGATAGTTCATTATTTCAAGATTCACTAAATCGAGTGTCTACTGTATATGGCAAGTTATGCATTCGCAAAAAAAAGTGAACTTGAGATTTTGATTAGACTTGTCGTTATGATGATAGAGAAGATGAAGAAAGTGGGTCTCACAATTCTGTCTATCTGTCTGTCTGTTCGTCTACAGCCTAAACGGCTGTATTTATTTTCTTAAGACTTGTTACATTTTTTAGAAACAAAAATTACAGTACATGCCATACAATTTTCTTAGAAATTTTACAGAATCTTTTTTTTTTTCGTCAAAAACGGCACCACAACTTTTCTTGAAAAAAAATTGAAAAAATTTTTTTAGTAAAGGCTACCTTTGGAAAGGAAACAATTTTTCAAGAAACAGTTATTAATGGTCCTTCCCAAATAACCATGTTTTATTTCGATTATCTTCAAAACGGTGCTAATGATTTCAATAATTTTTTTATATAGAAGCTTCTAAAAAATATAAACAGTTTTTGTTACCAAAATTTTCAAAAAAAAATATTTTTTCGATTTTTAAAATATATATCGTGTCGTTTTCGAAATATTTGATTTTCAAAAAAAAAAATTGAAAGATTTTTTAAAAATCGAAAAAATATTTATTTTTGAAAATTTTAGTAACAAAAACTGTTTATATTTTTTAGAAGCTTCTGTATTTGACACTTAGCAACTATGAGTAGTACCTCTCATAAAATGTTTTTTGTTTTTATTTTGAATTTTCTCATTAGCAGCTAAACGGACTTAGATGATTTTTTTATACAAATTTTAAAAAGGTTCAAATACATAATATTGCATATCAAACTTTTCAAAAATAAAATTTTTGAATTTTTAAAAAAGTTTCAAATTATTTTTTTAAAAATTCGATATCTCAGAAACGGATTGACAATTTCTTTTGAAATTTAATTTTTATATGCACATAAATAAATACTTAAGATTGGCATGCCAAAAGTTTTCCTTAAAATGTTTTAAGAATTTTATATAAGAAATTAATTTAAAAAAAAATGACCGGAGCAATGATTTTAATTTGTTTACTTTTGATTCATTCATTCATTTCGAATAAAAAGGAAAGAAGTAGTGCCTTAGACCAGCTGGTAGTAAAAGTGATTTGTTTCCATATCCGCTTACCTAATATGTAAATAATTCTAGATACGAAATAGAAAAAAAAACACATCCCTTTTTTTATTTAAATAAATAGATACAACTATCATTTAAAAATCTATTTTTTCAGACTCTAGGCTTAACCCAGCATTATTATTTAACACCAATAAGAACAAATACTTTATTAAGCCATCCAGCATTTGATTTTTGAATTTTTATTAAAGTGTGTTTTATTATAGTTAACAAAGAAATATTTTACCAATCGGGAGACAAATCAAGTATTTATAAAATCTTCGCTTATTAAAGCAATAATTGTCAAACCAATAAACTTAATATCAGTAATTCAATCACAGTAACAGAAGTAATGAGTTATATGAGTGCTAATTAGCGAATTAAAAGCTAATTTTTATACTGATTTGGGAAAATATGTTCCTTATCGGTAAAACAATTGATTTATTGCATGTTAAATCAGTTCTTCTCATTAAAACCTTAATAAAACTTGACACTTTTTCAAAAGTATAAAAAGATGCTTGAATACAAGTAGCTGCAAGTAGTAAGACTTTAAAAGCCAAAAAATGAAGTTTGTTCTATTAGTTGCTATTGTTATTGCTTGCATTGGTGTTCAGGTAAATTAAAAAAAAAAAAATTTAATAATAATTTTAACTCTGATTAAATCAAAACTATAAGGTTTGGGCATCTGAAGATGATGACGCTCTTATGCATGCAGCAATGGAAAAATGCAAAGATCAAGAAGGTATTTCCGATGAGGAGTTAGATCATCTTAAAGATGGCGTCTTTCATGATGGAAATGCTGAAAAACATGTTATGTGCTACGTTAAGTGCATATTGGATGAATTTGATGTACTAGACGGGGATGCATTGAAGGAAGATGTTTTCGTTGGGTATTTCGAAACTCATTTGGGTGAGCCAAAGGCTAAGGAATTTTATGATTTATGCAAAGGTGAAGTTGGCGAGGGCGAGTGCGAGACACCATTCAAGATTGCCATGTGTTTGAGCAAGAGTGATGATATTTTTAAAATTTAGAAAGTGCTTATGATATGCTTTGATGTCGTGAACATAACATAATATTATCCTATTTATTTTATTATTTTTAATCAAATTTATGTTTCTTTGAGCAAAATAAAAAGATTTTACATCGACGAATTTTTTTCAGTGCTTTTATGGGTAGATATAGTATATTCAAGTTCAAGTGTCCATCTATAAATTCTGTACTTAAAATATATACAAAATTGTAGCTAGGTAAGGTAGCATAGCAAAGTAGCTAAACTGTTCCCAAAACCATCTCTCATTGGGACGATAAAGCGATTTTCTGTCCTCTTATCTATACCACACAGCAAGGACACACAAAAAGATCCTCCATAAAAAAATAAAATTAAATAAAAACAAACTAAAGTAAAAAACTAAAAAAAAAAAAATATTTATATGTTTAGTTATAGATTTTTAGAACTTTTCCCTTTTGGGCAAAAAACTTTTGGTCGTCATCGTCATAAAAGTCACAAAAGAGAAAAACTTGTCACTTTTAAATAACTTATCCCATTGGTGATATGGTCTCAGGACAGGCCTCAAAAAAAAAAGGAACAAAACCCTATGCCCTCTCTCCTTTCTCTATACCTATACCACGTAGCACTTAAAAAATAAAGTAGCATTACCAATATACGTATACACGCTGTGACACTCCACTTATACATAATACACTATTACCACCCACAAGAAAACGTAAGAGATCGTAGTATACATACAAACATACTCGTGCATAGTTGGTTTGAAAAAGTTTTGTGTTTGAAGTAAAACTTTTGTGTTGAATTCTCAATGCGCGCCATCTCGATGTCCTTTCTTCGTTCAAATGACATCTCAGCAAACAGTTTATCTAATTTCCTTAAACAGTTTTTGCAAACACACCAATCCAACCCACAGCAGTATATGTAGTTGTAAAACGAAAAAGAAGGACGAACAAGATGAGCTGCTAGCACATTTGCCATCAGTGAGAAAAATAGTTTCATATAGCTGAGTTTTTTTTTTTATTATTCGAGCAGCAGCTCACAATTTTAGGGTCCTTTTGGCACTGTTACAACACACTGATGCTGCATCAACTTTTGTACTATACTATGTCCTCTCGTATACATTCAAGGACTATCGCCTTAGATAAGAACTTGCATTCGCATGAGAGGAACATGCTTCACAAAGTGATGACTTTTAGGTACCAACTCTCAACTATAAAAATGAGACAAAACGACAAAATGTGGAAAAATCCCAACACCAACACCACCGGAGTGCCACGAGATAAGACCTCGAATTCAGGATTTGGATATAGAAGAAATGTCCTTTCGTTTGCTGTGTATGAGGAAACTTTAAGTCGCTCCAGAGTTCGACAGTTCAAAGTGTAACTTTGATAGCAAAAGAGAGAAAACTATAAGAAAAAAAATTGTCCCAAAAGAAAGTTCCCATCGCATCGCCAAAATCTTATTCCCTGGCTGTGTCCTTTGACAGTGAAGTACGACGACAGAGATGGCACAGCGGCAATAGCGGCAGAGGCAGAGAGTGCAGTGCAGTGTGGCGGGTGCTAACATGAAACTATACGGCTAATGTGAAATCCATTAAAAGTTTAGTCCTGGAGCGAAAATATAACACGCGGGTTAAATTGAAAATCTGTCATCACGAAAGTGTGAGCGAGCGTGTGTATGTGCGTTCAACATTCGCAAAAAGTCCATTTGCTAATCTTTTGGGATAGATATGGTTCTACTATATAAATGTTGTATGTGTGGATGGCCCCCATATATGTAGTTGTTGTCGTGTCGCAATTCCTCTGTGCATGCGGTTGAATTTTAGAAAAGGACTCGTTTATTTTATTTGAGAGAGTTTGTATGTGTTTGTTTGCCTTACGGTATATGGGCGAAAAAGTTTTAAGGACAAACAAACGTCAGAATATAAACTCGTATATGAGATTTAAATTTATTTGATTTGAAATTAATTGAGTTGAGTTTATAAAGACGACGACGACGATGACGACAACTATGACAACGACAACAAAAACGATGGAGAAGCCGGAAAGTAAAGATAAAGATGGAAAACCGGATGCTGAGGGTTGTGTTTCCGGTCGTCGTCATAGTCATCTCAAAGGGATATCTATATCTCTTCAGTTTTAGTTTTGGCGACAACTTCTTTTCAATATTGGGATGCAATTTGGTTAAGTAAATTGTTGGCACAAGCATATCTTATCTTGGTATCGCACTTATGGTGGAAAGTTATTTTATTTACTTTCGTATATCAACTTGTGAATTCATAGAATTGGATATAGATTTTGGTAAGTGATTGAGTGTTAAGGGAAAATAAATAATATAAATGCTAGCTTTGTGCAAGTTTGATGAAGTTTTTTTTTTCAAATGTGTGGTTGAAGTTTATAGTTTTTTAATAGATTAGGCACTGAATTTGAAAAAAAAACATGAATATTCATTCAGTCGACTTTTGACCAAATTGACGAAAGCTTAATAAAATTTAATCTCAGTAAGTATTATATGTATACAAGACAACTCTCCACAGCACTCTAAATCCGGAAGAGACAGATCTCTTCAACAGCTCGTATGTAGAACTTGCTGTTGTGATTTTGTATGTAGTCAATTGTTTGCTACAAATTGAAGAGCCAAAAAATCGTGATGTTTATACTCTTATTTGAGGTTGTGAGTGGTAAAAGTTATTTAACCAGAATTTTCATAATTTCGCAAATTTGTTTCTTGTTGTTTTGTGTTAGTTAATAAGTCTTTAATCTTTTAAAATCGTCACCAAATTATTATTATATATAATCACTACGTACATATGTTTTAGATCAACTGAAAACCAAATCTAATTCTCAAAAAAATAAATCTCATCTCTTTGCAGCAATTTGCCTACTTTATAATTTTGAATAAAATTACGTATACGCCACAGTGTACAAATTAAATAGAAGCGGAATAGCCTTTTTGCCGCAAAAAGGATTGAAGCTTAATGTCATTTGTAGTGGATTATAATTGGTGGTAATAAGCAAGATAACTCAACGAATATCTATCAAAATTAGTGGCGAAATAATTTTTTGAGAAAATTTGAAAAACTAAAATTGTTGTTTGGTATTTCTCGGCTTTAAAATCACTTACAAATTATCTGCACAAAAATTGGAAGCAAATGGGTCAACCCATAATTGTATAAGCGCACAGATGGCCAAACGCACATACCGACGGACGAACGTCGTCGCGTCGTGACAAAGACCCACTTTGGTAGACTCTTTGATCACCATATACATTATGTAGGCTTGGATAATAGCTCGATTTGTTTTTCTATCACGGGACTAATACATGGCTTATTCAGGTACATTATGGCCACTTTATCTTTAGAAGATGACGTTAAGACTGTCTGTGTTTAAGAACAAAAGTTTTCTATCAAATTAATGCACACAATTTTCCATCCTTTTGAAATAAATAAATCAATTGCACCCATAAACCATTGGTGGCCCTACGATTCTTTGCCATACAGTCAATCATCTTTCATCTTTTTAGCATTACTGACTAAGGAGGGGTGCACGGTTCCAGTTTTTCAGCGATCGTTTCTAGATTTGCAACAGAAATTGCAAGGCTTAACTGAAAATATATATATTTAGTTTTCATGTAAGTTTCTATTCAGAAGCTTCGCAGGTGAAACGAGATTTTTCGATGAATGTGCAGGGAATATCTGCAGGACTGGGGATAGACATTTTGGGGATATATAGGGTAGTTAAGACCCGAGATTTCATCCAATACACGAAAATACCAAATCAAAGTTTCACATTTATGAAAATAAAAAACGAAATTTTTTTCGTAAAATTATTGAAGTTTTGCTAATTGAACAAATTTTTCGCAATGAATGCCAGAAATCAAAAATTCTATGCAACTCAGTTTTCAATTTATTTTTTTCCCGAATTTTGAGTAAATTTTACAAAAAAAACTTGTTCAATATATTTAATGTTGTATCAAGCCGAAACGACTGGAAAACCCCTTTAAAGCTCTATACATGAATTAATTTCAACATTTTCGGCAAGTTTGGAAAACTGATCCAGCCATTAATTACAATTTTTTTTTTCTCAACACTTCATTTACAATCGGCTCTTCGCCTTTACGATTATATTCCCTGATATTCTATAAAATCGAGAACACATGCCCGATTGATATTATTTCATGAAATTAAAAGTTTTGTGCCAGAAATTTTTGGACAAAAATTGTAAGTCTGTCAAATTTTGATGAAGTTTTTTTTTGCAGTATCAGACATCAGACGTCAATTTGGCATTTGATTATTTGCCAATAGAAATTTTTTAGGCAGAATTTCTCAAAAAGGGGAAGTTTTTTACTCTCTTGTGAGTACTCTCTTCTGCCCGAAACAACCCAATTTTTGAAATGCGTAACAGGAATTGGATTAAAATTAGTGAAAAAAATAGTAATGAAACAAAGCTAATATTAGTATACAAAATTACGTACACACCCACTTAAAACTACCTTTTTATTTAAAGATTTTTATATAATCTTAAAAAACAATAAACTTTGATAAAATTTCATCCAGATGATTTTTATATGAATTGAACAATAATTTGGAATTGTTTTTGTGATTGATGAAGAAAAACAACTTGAAAATCAGAAAATTAAAGAATGTATATGAGTTTTTAAGTGAAAATGAGAGTGAGATTCGCCCTGAATACCTACTTAAAATTGGTATACAGCCACTGCAACGAAAGATCTTTCTCTGTTCTTTGGTTATGGAAAAACTAACTTCACTCACCCATTAGTACCTATGGCCATTTTTGAAAATATCATTTGCTTCGAAAATGCAATTACAATATCTTTAACGCAATCTGCAAAAGTCGACTGTTTGATGACAAAAAAAAGCCCAGGAAAATTAGACAGACAAATGGCAAAACTTCGAAAAAATTCCGACAAAGCTGAATTTTGGTGGAGAGATTTGTTTTTATGTCTTAAGCATTTCTTAAAAAGTTCCATAAATTTGGGCCGGGGCTAAAAGGGACTGTAGGAGGGTTAATATTCAGTTTCTTCTAAATTACTCGAAAACTATCAGATTTTTTGACAAGAGGTGAAGAAACAAATTGTAGCTTATGCTATTCTTCACAAAAGCGATTAACGTACTTTTTTCATATAGTCAATAGATTCAGAGAGAATCTTCCAAGAACTTCATGATGAAGCAAATTTTGTCAAAAAATTTATTAAAATTTCTTAATCGATGTGCAAAATTTTTTTACTTTTATGCAGGAGTAAGGGTAAGGCTGCTATCTTGAAAAGAAAAGGGATTTGGTTTTTATTCAACAACTTGATAGAATTTAGTTTTAAAACAAAATCTTGAGAGAATGACATTTATTAAATAAAATTATCTAAAAAATGAGCTATTAACCAACTCTGTAGGTTAATAAGTCTTGAATTTATAATGTGTCAAAGAAAAACTTGTGATTTTGAACTGTAAAAGGGATAGATTACAGTTTTTTGTAAATATCTCAACAAATATATTTTTTTTTACAAAAAATAAATAAACTTATATTGTTGCCCATAAAATTCTTCACAAGAAATATTGTGACACTTTTTTTCGTAAGAGCAACAGATTTTGAGAAAAACGGGTTCAAACCTACTCATTACCCATTTTACCCAAGCAAGGTTATGAAAAATATTAAGTAAAAAGCTCTTATTAAACCGTTTCTGCACGTGTTTCACACAATCTGTTATTCTTACGAAAAAAGTATCACAATCTTTTTGTGTAGAGTTTTATGAGCAATTATACAAATTTATTAATTAAAAAAAAATATATTATATTTGTTGATATATTTACAAATAACTGTAATTTATACCTTTTACAGTACAAAATCACAAGATTTACTTTGACACGCTATAACTTCAATACTAATTAACCTACAGAGTTGGTTAATAGCTCATTTTTAAATAATTTATTTTAATAAATGTCAATCTCTCATGATATTGTTGTAAAATTAAATTCTACCAAGTTGTTGAATAAAAACCAAATGACTTTCCTTTTCAAGATGGCAGCCTTCCCCTTACTCCTGCATAAATCGAACACAAAATTTTGCCAATCTATTAATGAAATTTTAGTAAATTTTTTGACGAAATTTGCTCCATCATGAATTTCTCGGACGATTTTCTCTGAATCTATTGACTGTAGAACTGCATAAGCCACAATTTGTTTCTTCACCTTTTTCCGAAAATTCTGATAGCTTTCAAGTAATAAAAAAAAACTGAATTTTACCCCCTTTTACCCCACCTAAAAAATTAAGCCCCAGCCCAAAGGAGAATGGGCATTTTTGGGCGTTAGCGGCCATTAATGAAATTAGTGTCAAATGAAAGGTATGCTACTCAGGAACAACTTTCACTATGGACGTTACATTGCATTTCATTTAGAAAAGAAGATATTTCAATGTTAATATAATGCAGTTGCATTGAGCAATATGGCATAGTGATTATATTTTTAGTGGGTGTAATGCTTTATTCTAACTTCATAACGTCTACTGACACTGTAGTAGTGTGTTTAACGGGGGTTCAGAATATCCCAAGGACGCATTACGTGTTTAAACAGACCCAGTACGTATTTCTACAGTGTTCACGAACAGAATGAATGTACATACACACACCCTAATATAAATACTATCCAATTTAAATATTAATTCATAAATTCATACAATTCAATGTATACCAAATACAATCCAAATGCACATACTGAATCTATTCGCGTCAGTAAATACATTTTTGACCTACCTCAAAATTAGTGCATTCTTTTTATCATAAACACTACGCGAATACATTCAGTGTGCAAAAGCATAATAAACGACAAGAATTCCGGATACCCGAAACATGATGCCCAGCCAAAAGAAAATTCACCTTGAACTGCTACTGCAGGTTAATAAACTAAAGGCGCAGTAGAGTGGCAATGGCAAAGTGTTTCGCGTATCCGAAATTCGACCGTATAAAAAATACATTATGTTCAAGGTTTGTCGATGGAGCAAAATTTGCATTATTTTATTTTTCATTTTATTAGTAAGATATTTATTGTTTAGGTTAGCAATTATTAAATATAAATATTCCCGATTTTGGGACAGTAAAGTCATTCAATTTTCAATCGCCAGATAAGAATTTTGTTTCATTTCAATTCATATTAGCTATCCCCCCACCCGAGGTAAGGTGGCTAATATTCAAATACTATAATTGTGAATTGGTACATGAACCGATTTCACACTCCACAAAAGTCACGGTGTTCTACCCTGGCTATCGATTCGTTGAGGCAAAAGAGCCTCATCGTCAAACATACAGCTTTGTAATTTTTTAAAACATATTATTTTACTCAGGATTTTTTAATATTGTGAGGATTGTAATATTATAGTTTTATGGTAAATGTTCTTATTAATGATGTTATATGGCCATTTTTATATACAAAATATTCTTGAGACTGTCTAGATTTCGTGTTCCACTGTCTTTTTCTATTTTTTAAATTGGTCAGAAGCCAGTAAAACTTTATTAAAGTCATAGAACAAAAATTCATTTTTTTCGGTTTTGAAGTACACCACAATGAAAAAATTTCTGCACGGTGATTGTAGGACTAAAACACATCCAAAAATAACAAAACCATACTTGGCCGCTCACGCCCATGTTTCATACAAATTTGCCCATTCTCCTTTACGGAACTTTTTAGGGAATGCTTGGTGTCAAAACAAAGCTCTCCTCTAAAATTCCGCTTTGTTGGAATTTTTTCTAAGTGAAAGTCCAATTTTCCTGGGCTATACTCTTCACCAGTTAAATAATATGGAACACGGAAGTTTCTAAATTGCATCCACGAAAGCAACAAAATCTTCACGAATACTACCATCAGAAACGTATCATAAAGACGGTGAGCAGCTCTGAAGAAGATCTCGAGAGTAAAACCAGCCAGTGGCAGTCATGACATTAGCTCACCAGATGGGAAGGCAGATATCCGAGAGTCACTCTCGAAAGTTTTCTTGTGAAAGTACTCTCTCAAATGGGAACGCATATTAAAAAAATTATCATAAAAAGGACTCAATCACCCTTTTAGTATGAAATTTTTTGGTATTTCTTTTAATAATAATAAATTAGTATTGCTCAGTATTTCTCAATTATTGTTATACACTTGTACTTTATTACTTTAACTTGTATGTATATCCGAGTATTTGAAGCAAAGTTAGAACCTCATTAAATCGACGTACTTTAAAGATTTTGAATTAGTTGCCCATTTTATAGTTGAACAACCAATCATTGCTGCAACGCTGCTCAGCAAATTTAGAAATATAGGGAGAGGTGAGATATATGGGTTGTTTAATTAAAAAGTATTAAATAATTTAGTAAAATGTAAAATCAGGAAAATGGAAACTTGAAATTATCTTTTGGCTGCAAAAAGAAAAAAACTATATAAACGTAGGTGTTCTACTTACATTTTATTTTATACTTACAAAAACATTTTTCTATTGCATTTTATTAAATTCATATCTAAAGCCTAATACGCTGCTGAGGGGAAACGAAAATTTTCAGGGGTCTCCATCTCGAAATCGAAATCATAAACGAAAAGATTGCGGAAACAAAATATGGACAGTTTTATGCAGAGGTCGAAGAAGATAAAACTCAACCTTTTGAAAATACTTTAAAATTTTGCTTGCCTGACGATATTTTTAAAAATATTTTAAAACCCATTTAACTTAAAACGAACTTTTTTCGTTTTTTCTCAATGAGAAACTTTTATTTTGATTTTTTTAGGTTTCGGTTAACCACTGACCACTTATCGCTGAGAGAAAAAAAAAATCTCATTTAGAGATTTTTATTTTGATTAGTTGATAAATATGCTCTGCTTTTGGATTTTCAAAGAATTTTTTGGTCATTTATTGTTTAATATTCTTTAATAAAAGTTAAGTGGAAGTGCTGATCGTACACACGCGTCTATGAGGGTTGTGGTCAAAATCTCGCACCTTAAAATCACGCAAGTGGAAATAAAACGTCACCGACGCACGATGACGGACACAAATAACGACAACGACGACTACACGATGGTGATGGTGACGATTTCTTGGCGTGTCATCTTGCCGATTGCGTTAACACGAAGTTTTGTGTATTGCTGTCCCATGGCATACGCTTTGCCATGGCCGTTTACAAGTTGTTTTTTTCATTTGTAGCCATGGAGTTCATATTTTCTCGCAGTATGCATTTAGGTAGGTACCTACACGTACACGAGGTTTTCTCGCTTAGGTTTTAGTTTCATCTCGTTATGGTCTTATTTGAAAAATTAGCTTAAAGAGATCTTTTAAGGTTTGTCAACAGTTTTCTTGAACGATTATGCGTTGGCTGGCCAACATAATCTCATTTGGATTTTTACTACTTCTTTGGGGCCTCTGTGCCACTTACGCAACTTGGTTGACCCATGTAGGTATGTTCAGTCGGCAGTAAGTTGTCCATTGTCATTGTTAACAGTTTTCTTTTGCCAGTCAGGCACCGTTGTCAACAGCTTGAAAAATGTAGCTAAAATGAAGCTCTAATTGCTATAATAGTCAGACTTTGGTAACATAAAAGCGAGGCCACTGCTAGACGATGATAAGACTTGAACAATGACAAAAACCACGTGTAAATTTCACGGCGTGACTATTGCGAGACTATTGCAAGAAATCCATGATACAGGTAGTACACGGCTACATAAAACCACGTTTGGAATTTTTAGCCACGGTTTTAGCTTATTGTAACCTATTTTAAAAGTAATTTTGAAAAAAATACAGCAAGGCCAAAGCGAGATGATGGAACAAAATTCTAAATGACAAAAGCCACGGTGAGACCATAGCGAGAAAACCACGACACAGATAGCCGTGTAAAAGGTATCTGCGGTGTCGTTATCGTAATACATCTTATTTTATAAATGTTGATGACGATTTAAATCTAATGAGCTCTGAATTATCTGAAATATTTTAAACACCACAGATTTAATATCTCCTTTTTCTTAGAGAGAAAATATCATTTTTGATTTATTTTCTATGGAAACAGTTTAAGATTGATCGTTTCCCTTTATTTTTTTAGAAAAAAAGTCAACAGAAAAGAGTTATTCTGGTAGTTAAATGATAAATCTCACCAAAAGACCTAAAAAGTTAATTTTAAAAAATAAATCTCAGACTGAGATCAAAATTAAATTTGACGAATTAAATATCTCTCAGTGAGAAACCAATTGAAAATAAAGGTCAACTGTGATTTTCGATCTCTTGTCTTTTCGATTTGTTCTTTGTGGTTTTAAGTGTTCCAAAATATAGTGCAGTCTGTGTTATTGATTTGCTTAAACTAAATCATATCGTTTCCGACGGTATTTTCTTCCACTTATATTTTCAAAAAATAAAATTCAACAGCAAAATAAAACAAACTGTCAAATTTTCGTCTGAAAAAAAAAATGTTTCGGTCTTTTTATTGGGGCAGGGAATTAACTTCACGGGAACTACCTTCACATGGGAATTTACTTCATCACTAGTGGGAATTAATTTCACCTTTTTTTTGTGATGTAATTTCCCACTGAAGGTGGGAAATAATTTCATCCGAAAATTGTGTGAAGTTATTTCTCACCTATGATATGATAAAAATTACAAAAATGTAAAATTATATCCCGATTCTTTAAATGCAAAAGAAACTTGCATACACCCAGCCTCGCACCTACCCCAAATCCTATAATGTGCCCAAGCAGGGGGGTTGCAGGGGGGCAGCATGCCCCCCATACATACATCACTGTTTATTCGCCGTAATGCTTGCTGCTACCACTGTATTTATGTAAGGCAAAGCATTACGGCGAATAAACAGTGAGGTATGTATGGGGGGCATGCTGCCCCCCTGCAACCCCCCTGCTTGGGTATATTATACGATTTGGGGTAGGTGCGAGGCTAGGTGTATGCAAAGTTTCTTTTGCATTTAAAGAATCTGGATTTAAGGAAACGCACATCAAAGTGAAATTAATTCCCACAAAAAAGTGAAATTATTACGCAGTGGGAAATAATTTCAGTTAAAAAAAGTGAAATTAATTCCCACTAGTGGTGAAGTTAATTCCCATGTGAAGGTAGTTCCCGTGAAGTTAATTCCCTGCACCCTATTAATTATGTACGAAAAATAAGTGGATACTTGGTTCTAGTATCGGCTACGATTTTCTGTTTTATCAACATTTCACTGTCGAGCTGCATACCTACTACATACATAACAAAAATCACTTCGAAAATGTTCGTTTACGATTTCGTTGTGTCAATTTCAGTATAGAAAATTTCGTTTTGCTTCAGCTGCGAACTATGCTTTATACTTTGTTCTTTTTTTTAAATTCTTTTTCTTCTCTGAAAGACAATTTTTATTTAATTTCTATAGTTAAAAAAGTTACATCCTTGAAAAACTGTGAAAAGAAAATTGATGGCTGTTATTATTGTTTTCATTTTCATTTCAATGAGGACCACGTAATGTTTACGGACAACACAATTTTTGCTTATTATTTGGTTTGAAAAACTTTGATTTGGATTATAGAGGATGTATAAATTCCATATTTTGACTAGTGAATATATATGTTTTAAGCTAAGTCAAGACAACTCCTTTTTTCAAGCTTCATTTACACATCACTAGGCATTATATTACTATGTATGAAAACCACATTACTTCCTGAACATTTCATACCAACCCCTAAATAAAAATAATTGACATTGACACTGAACTCTGAAACCATCCAACCGAATAATCATTTGTTAACTTTGCAACAAAAGTTATATTCAAATAACTGTGATGGCAAAAACTGATTGGAAATATCTCAATAATTTGGCACTTATCATTGGAATTAATCAAACAATTCCGAAAATATAAAACCAACACAACATTTTAGCAACAGTCCAAAACGTCTGATTTATTCTTCTAATTCACACTATGTCTCTTCAAAGTAAAATATGCATTTTTATGCTCCTGATGTGTGCATGTGCACAGGAAGCATTTGTGAGTGAAATACAAACAAACCACTTGTTGATTAAAAATTCATTAAATTTTATTTTCTATATACAACATAGTCTCGTCATGCCTCACTCAATATTGGGCTTAATATCTCGGCTCACTTTTCCGACGAAACCAATCAACAACTGCTCACAGAACAATTTATCCGCATCTGTATGAAAGAAACCCAACTCTCAATGGCTGATTTGTACAGATTCAAGTCCAATGAAATTCTAGAAACTGAAGTCAATGAATCCACCCAATGTTTTGCCCATTGCATTTACGAACAGATGGGACTAATGAGTAATGGACTCTTCATAGACAACGATGATTCTCAAAAACTGGCCATTAATACCGCTGACAGTGGCACTGCTGGAGATTTTGTGGTGTGTAAGTCAATCCGTGGCAAGAATAAGTGTGAAACTGCATACAAAATTCATCAGTGCATTCAAAAGGTTAAGTTTGGTAGTGGCACTGGCACCCTTGACCATGAACAGGTACTCTCAATGAACTCGGATACAAACAACAACAACAGTCGGAATAATAATGATGACAACGATGAAGATAAATCTACTGAAAATCAAAATGGACAGTGAAACAATTTAGAGCAATAACACAACTGATGCATGTGACACAGCATCATGGCTGACTGACTCAATGACTTTGGAAAACAATTAATTTTTTTTGTTGTTGATTAAATTTAATTTGTGATATTTCTTTTGTTGTTCTAGTGAATGCAGTAAAATAAACTGATAGACATTATATTATGACTACACTACACAACATTCAACAAAACGATTGAAGCGTGTCTGTTATTTTTATTTAATTTAATTCTCACGTGGAAAAAAAAGCAGTAAGTAGTTAACTAGACTAATTTAATTACCTACGTGGTGAATAGTCAGGTATAATTGCTTAGTGGGAACAACTAGAAACGGCTGTCTACATTTGTCCTGATGGGGGTGAGGGGACTTGATGTTTTTATCTTTAATATATATTTACAAAGTAAAATTATTCTAAAAATACATATCACCCATTTGCTGCAAGACTGGCATAACACAAAAATTGATGATTTTGAACAATTATGATTATGATTTTTTTTGTTCTTTTTGTAGAACATCACACATCAATATACATATATCTATTCTCAAAAATTAAGAGGTACATAATTTTGTGTTGAACAACAGTCTTCGGCCGCTAACAAAAAATGAAATATGGCCCCAAAAATGGAGCTTTTTTCATAATGAAATAGGGCCCCATTTTCAAAATGGAAAAATGGCCCCAAATGGAATGAAAAAAGCCCCAAAAATAAAAAAAGCCTCAAATCTAAAATAGAAAATCACCCCAAAAATATATAGGTAAAACAACTACAACTTGAATTGACTTATATGTATTTTAATGGTTCGAGGTGATTTTTCATTTTTTTAGTGCATTTTTCATTATTTAGGGCCATTTTCCATATTTAAGTTTGGGATGAAATTTCAGTATAAAAATAGCGCCAAACTTTAAGAAAAAAAATTACTCATCTCAAAAATAAATATTTAAAATGCTCTACTAATTGTGGCCCATTTTTAAAATGAAAAATAACCCCAAATTCAAAATGAAAAAAATCTCCACAAAAATAACCAAAATTTACTCCAAGCACTGGAAAAGGGAAAAATATTAAGTTGACAAGGTTATAAAGCAAAAAGTAAAAATGCCAAATATGAGTAGGTATACATATACAACTTATATGCATCAGTGCTTTATTTTATTTTAAAACTTATTAATTGAAGACATCAATGCTATCTTCAACATTTTGCCTACAACAAGGTACAAAGACATCTGTAGTTAGCATTTCTATCTGCTAAGGCCTCTGCAATCAGCTATAAGTGAAATTCCCCCACATAATTTCAAATATCTGCATGGTAAATAAGCAAACTAAAACGTCTGTGAAGTTAGCAGGGCAACTTTCACCCACGCAAATGGGACCTTGACGCTTGATAGGAATTTGCAGTTTTTTTTTTTGCATTTCTATTCCCGATTTTGCAGTTCTCCAAATAAGGGTGTAATTTAGTAACCTGCTAACTTCACAGTGAAGTTAGCAGATCAGTACGAAATTTTTTTCAAATAAAGGACCTTGCCTATTCTTGAAATGCAAAAAAAATGCAAATTTGGAGCCTTACTGCAAGTTCCTAGCATGCTTGGTTCGTGAGATACACGATGTGACCTACTTACTTCATATTGAAGTCAAATTTGGGACTTCAAATTCTGAACATAGCCTATCATTGAAATGCAAGAAAACTACAAATTCGGAGCCTTATTGCAAGTTCCTAGCATGCTTGGTTCCTGAGGTACACCATGTGACCTGCTTACTTCACTGTGAAGTTAGCAGGTCACTAAATTACACCCTTATTTGGCGAACTGCAAAATCGGGAATAGAAATGCAAAAAAAAATGCAAAAAAAATGCAAATTCCTATCAATTCCTATCCTATTCTATATCATCTTTCGTTTTTCTCTCCATCAAAAAAAAAGGAAATATTTGAAAAGAAACTAGAATTTTGATCCAAATCGCGCGATTTTTCTCTCCGATTTTTTAATCACAATCCTAGAATTATCCTTTCAAATTTGGGAATATCTGATTAAATAATTGAACGCAAAAATCGCGCGATTTCTTGTACGATTACACTAGTTTACAAAATTTTTGGTCATGGTAGGGTCTTTAGAAAAAAGATTTTTTCTAGACTAATTTTGGGTCACTGAACACGAAAATCAAAACTATTTTTTTCCAAAGAAGTGTTTTCGAGATACGCGCAAAAATCATTTTCTCAGCTATTTTTTCCGATATTCCCATAAATTTCGCTAACGGCATAGCTAATTTACATAAAATGTGTATTTTCTGAATGATGTGATCTGTCTCCTTCCGACGATGTACTGCTTGTATAAGTCGGACTGAAATTTTGTAAGTTACAGGCATTCAAAGTTTCAAAAACGAATATTTTTGAAAAATTTCTGGTTTTTGGTTACTCCATATGGATAGAAAAAAATATTTAAAATAATTTTAAGGACTCAAGTGAAAAACAATATTTTTAACAAAGATTTGAGCCAAAGTTTTTCAAAATCGGATGATAAATGTAGAAGTTATTAAATAATAAGTGAAAAAAAGCAATTTAATTTTTTTTCGATAAAAGTCATATCTTCTTACATATATGTATATATAAAAATCAATCGTTGTGCGTTAGTCCTGCAAAAGCTCAAAAACGACTGAACCGATTTGGATGATTCTTTTCAAAAAGTGTTTGGTATGAACCGGTGGGTGTTTAAATGAAGTTTGGTCTAAATCGGTTTTGCGGTTTGCCAGTAACATGCAAAAATGCAATTTGAGTGCCTGTTGTACATAAAAAAAAAATAAATCAATTTGAGTTTGAAAACATCAATCAATCAATTATTATGAAACTTTTGTTTGACAAAATAAAATTAAAAAATTAATATTACAGTCGAGTCTCCCTTATCCGGAATTCCGTTAATCGAGGACCGGATTTTAAAAACGAGAATTTAAAGTGTGGCCAAAGTTATACTTAACCCATAAGAAAATGCCTTGGGATCGGTTTGGTAAAATGCAAATAAACTGTTGATACGGGGTATTTTTACTATCCAAGATGTTTTTAGGGTGATCAAAGACTTTTGAGTATTGTAATTTTAGTGCATTTTGCAAAATTTCTAAAAAAAGTCAAAAATGGTATAGTCCATTGAACTAGATTCATAGTTGAAGACCATGAACATGATATAACAGGATATGAACGCGGATTGGTGATGGAATTAGTCTAGAAGGTCAGAATCAAGGGATGAAGGTCTATATGCGTTAATTTGTTTCGTTTGTTTTTTTCCTTTTGAAAAGTAAAAATAAAAAGAATAAGCTAGAAACATAGCGGGATGAATACGTATATACATATACTCCAAAAAAAGTAAGCGAGATGCACTCTGAGAAGCGAAAGGATGGTATATCTTGAAGGTAAGTCGAATCTTGATCGCAAGGGCCAGAATATCAAAACGAGATTTTTAAGTGCGGTCTATTTCATTCACTTACAATATAAAATTACTAAGGAGTAGGATCGGTTTGGTATAACTAATGAAAATAAATTGTTAATACAGATTATTTTGTATAGTCCAAGATAGTGTTCGTGGGGACAAAAATTGCATTTTGAAATTTCAGCGCATTATGCAAAATTAGCAAAAATTCAAAAATGATGAACCATTGAACTACAAAATTTTGCAGACAGTGAAAAATGAATGGCTTTTTTGATTGGAAATCTGGAAGACCTTGACTTGACTAGAAGAGGAAGAAGATCTGTCATTCTGACTCCAATCGAAAAGGCCATATGTCTTCTTATTTCCATCAACAGCCTTATCCTTTTAAACAGTTTCATTCAAGTGACCTTCGGAATTGGTAAGAAATTGGTTTTGTGAACTAGCAAAGGGGTCGGGTATCTACTTTGTTTGATTTTTTTTAATCTAAGAGACTTCCGGTCAGATTCTAAAAATTGATATTTGTGTTTGAAGGGTTGAAGTTATAAAATGGCCTTAAGAAATGAGTACTTTTAAAGATCTAGCTTTTTTAAATGATTTTAAATAAAAAAAAAAATTATCACCCCACCAAATTTCAACAAGGTATAAATACAGTGAAAGCTCTATTTGCGGATAGCTACGATAAGCGGAAAATTCCCTTAAACGGACATATTTTTGCGAACCAACTCTTTTCTCGAATTTCTCATACAAATTGCGTTCCCTTATAGTTTATACGGACACTCCTTTACTGACTCGGGCACTTATTTTTGCTCATTTCAAATAGAAAACGTCACAGCAAACGGACACAATGGAAGAAGCAAATGATCTGTTTTCTTAATAGTTTCGAATTTTTGTTTTCAATACAAAAGCAAATTTCTAATAACCAAACAGATTACTGTTGCTTTGAGAGCTAAGTACGGGATCTCCTGGGTAACTAACTATAAGTTAACTTTAGTTTAGAGTGTGTCATTCCTATTTCTCCATCGCGTTTCGGCATTATAAATGTTTTACAGCTCTTTTTATTTTATTTTGCGATGCCAAAAAGAGTAGGTTGCCATTGGGCAATCTTTCTCTTTACGACAGCTCTGATAACCGGACAAAAAAGAGGTGACGATGAGTGTTCGCTTATTGTAGCTTTCACTGTACCAGGCTATCAAGTATTCCTAAAGCCGCGTCCACATTATGTCGAATTGTGTAGATCAACATCGTTGATCAACAGTGTTGAGTAAGTGTAGACGTGTCGATCGGCAAAGCTATTCAACATTTGTTGACCCGAACGTAACCCGATTCAAACGGATAGCAATCGACAAAGTTATTCAACAAATCTCATTTTATTAAAAACATTTGTAGGGTTTTAATTTTATGAACATAATTTATTGGTTTTCTGCGTTATTAATCACATTTTTACTAGATGAAAAATGCAATATTTGTTGTGAAAAATTATTTTATGTTAGTAATATCGTTTTAACTTTATTGTTCACAAGAAAAAATAAAAAAAAGTTGGGTACCACCAGGACTCGAACCCAGAACCCTTCGGTTGTATCTTAACGCATCGATCAGAAAATTCCAAACCCCAAAAATGTTTGCTATGAAAGTTTTTTACGTACACACTAGCATGTTGATCGACAATGTTAACCAACAATGTTGGTCGACATAGTGTGGACCGTCCTTAAGACTCAGAAGTTCTATAGCCTAGCCTATTTAAAAAATATTCTATTACAAAGTGAGGTGACCACGATCTACTATACCTAATATATGAAAAAAAAAATGTTTGGTAGTGTGGCCATCGGGAGTGGAGTTGTTCAAAATTATATTCGGAGTTTGCCATCAACTGTATTTTCTAATGCGATACAACGTCCGCTGGGCTTAGCCTATGGAGAGTTACACTCAATTTTTTTTAAATTAATTTATGGTGAAATGAAGTTCACCGGGTCATCTAGTATTATATATTAGGGTGTCTGTTATTTCCCAAAATCATTTTTTTTAATCAAAAACCCCTAAAATCAACATTCTATGTCCTTAAATAAAGTTTTTGACCAAAAAATTTTTGTCTTAGGTGATAAATCGTTGCCTCTTAGGCCATTCTCTTTCCCAAACAAAGGAGAATTGAGCACACCAAACTCCAAGACCAATAATGACGTGATATATATCGTTGGAAAGGTATTTTTATGAACTACAATAGTTACTAAAAAAGTTCATTTCAAATCTGTATGTGAAAAAAGTTATTCGCTAGTTAAGGATAGTTCTTTTCACATCAAAATGCGCTGAAAGACAATTTTGGCCAGTTTGCATCCATTAAATATTTCCGAATGTCCTCAGGTATGTTTTCATTTAGAAGGTCAATCGATTTTAGCGAGGAAAACAATAATTCTTTGCGAATACACATGCCCCGTCCGCTAACAAGTTTATCCTTGCCTTCCTTCCAACACTCGTACTTGCAAATGCGTTGATTTCTTTTTATAAATCATTTTCTGATCCGCCACATGGAGCCACATTTAATTTTTTGTTTGGCGTCATTTTTCATTCGGGTCAAATTTCATGAAGGCAAAAAAAGTCTTATGGTAGGTACCGTTAATACCTAACAGTATTTGGTAATTTTTTTTACTCACATGTACACTTTTCCTACAATAATACACAGATTTTTTTTATCAAAATCGTTGGAGCCGTTTTTGAGATAAAATGAGCTTTTCTTACGGTTGTATGGCAGATACCGTTATTTCTGGAGCTTAAAAAATGTTTCCCTCTAGGGAAACACCAAAAAGCCTTAAGTTCCAAATTTGAAGAAGATCGCATCATTGATCGCTTAGGCTGTAGATCAAGATACACAAATAAAACAGACAGACAGACAGAAATTTGCCACCAACTTTTTAAGACAATCTATTTAACTCGAGTTTTTTTTTTGTAGACTTTACAATTTTTAGGGCTTGTTTCCGTTCCGATTAAGTATTTGACAAATAAATTTTGACACAGGGTCATACGTTCACAGGAAAAGATTAGACAACTATACACTCCCGTTCATTTGAATAGGCTCAAAAATTTCGAGTGCGATTAACCGTTATAACTCCGAACTGAGTGGATTAAATGAATTTTTGTAAATGGCAATAGAGAAAGCATCCAATTTAAGAGCGAATAAGAAAACACGCAATCTTAAAATTACCGTCATTACACGTTTTATTATCATTTCTTTAAATTCATGTGCAAATCGTAGCAATTTTTTTGTTCATTTGAATAGGTACACCGCCTTCATCATCACTTTTGCTTTAAACTAGTTGAAGGTCAGACTTTTTAAAGCTATTGTTGGGTTTTATATCATGGTTTCTTTGACATGACATGGGTGGAGGAAAAGCTCTTGGCGCGGTTGAGTACGCAGGAATTTATAGTTTTCATGATCAAGGACAAACGGGACATTAAATTTCGGAAAAAATTAACAGAATCTCTCCTTCGACCTTTAATTATCTGATAAATAAAGAAGAAGATGGTATTGATATGAAAGGATGCACAAAACCGGCTACCTCCTCAATTAAAAGTTGAAAAATTTTGAGGGTTTCGTCTAATTGGTTGGTTTAAATGGCTAAACCAAGGGAAGAAGCTGGGTTCAGTGCCAGTATTTCTACAGTCGAGAGTGCAATTAATAGGTCTGTCTATTCAAATGAACAAAAAAATGGCTACGATTTGCACATGAATTTAAAGAAATGATAATAAAACGTGTAATGACGGTAGTTTTAAGATTGTGTATTTTCTCATTCGCTCCTAAATTATATGCTTTCTCTAATGCCATTTACAAAAATTAATTAAGTCCGCTCAATTCGGAGTTATAACGGTTAATCGCACTCGAAAATTTTGAACCTATTCAAATGAACAGGAGTGTATTATGGTCTATTTAAATTGGTTGTTAACTCAAAAATTAAATTTTTTGACTTGTGAACTATGACGTTGTTTCAAAATGTATGTGTTATTTACTAGCAGTCAGAACATTACTCATCAGGCCTTGTATATCGTATCCGTATCCGTAAGCCAAATAAAAAGTTTGAGTCATATAAGTTAAGAAATGAATGCATACATCGAAAGAAGGTTCTATCGAAGTACATAACTGATTTAAAAAAAAAATAGCGTGGCAGTGGGTGGATATCACTAAAATCACTTCTTCTAGCTCTGAAGATCTCAACCAATTATAGGAAAAGTGGGCGGTTCTTTTAGCGGTAGTTAAAATCATTGCCTTAATCCTCTCCCTGGTATTGAGAAAAAACTGTAAAAATTTCATAGTGGAAATGGTTAGAGCTGTGTTTGAGAAACCAATTTAAATTTTTTTTTATAATAAATTAAAAATAATAATCAAATATCAATTTTTTCTACCGATACCAAAACGCCGATACTGAGAGTCTCGGTAAACTTTGGTCCAAAAAGCACGGCATTGGCTTGGTATCGCCTCGCGTATCGGTATCTTTTCATATGCTTTTGAAGCTGGTATCGTCTTGGTATCGATTCGGCTTCCGATACCGATACCAAACAAAGCTAGAACAGGTTCTGATAAGTTATACATATCAGTTACATCATTGCACGTTTATTTCTATGTGTGGTATGAAGGTTAATATTGAAATAAACAATATTTTGTAAACAATGCGTGTTATATACAACCCATTGTATCAATGTTTCCTAAACGTTTACTCACATAAAACTGAAAAAAAAACTCGACGAGAATTGCTGTCGTTTTTTCATTTGAAAAAGACGTTACATAAATAAAAAAATTTCAAAATTAATATCTCCTTTTTTGTTGTTATACATCTTGGCCTGCAAAGTAGCCCCTATTTGATTATTTATAAAACACAGCATTTAGTTAACCAAGGCTTAAATGTGTTTAAAGTTTAAACCGCGATATTATCATACATTTTATTGATATTAATCATTGCGGATATTATCATCAAAATCCAATATTTTCTTAAGACACTTAAAAAGCAAAAATCCACTTTTGCATGAGTCTCCTGAGTTGTCACTCACATCATGACAATAAATGTAAACATCATCAATATCTTCAGAGTCTACATGATTCCGCTTAGCTGTTCCCATACTTTTCAAAAAATGTTTGTCCATAATTCCATTTCTTTCTAATATGCATTGAATATAACATTGGAGCTCGTGTTTGCTTTCAACAAATTCAATATTTTCCTTCAAAAATGCATCAATTTCGTTTTGTGTAACTTTTGATTTCAACATGCAGTAGTAGAAAGGATCACTTAGAATATTTGCGTTGGAATTTCTACAAACCTTGAGGAAAAATTATAAAAAAAAAAATAATTAAAAAAAAAAATATTATTTACAGAAATTTTAAATAATAATTAAACAAATTGAACAAAAAAAATTCAACAAATATTTTGACAAATGTTGCCCGTTTAAATTTGACAACATGGGTGATATAGCTTAACAAATTTTAACCACCTTTTAAAAGATCCCTTACATGAGCTTTGATGGTTATATTTTAATAGAATATTTTAGTTCAATTATATTTAATTTTTAAAACTTACTTCTGTTAAAAATATGTAAAGGAGTAAAGCAATACATGGAATTGCACGTAACATTGTCGACACTGTTACTTTGCTTTGACTGTGAAAGGAAATCATAGTGATGATTTTATAGAGATTCTTTTTTAGTTTTAATTGTTCTTTTGTTTCTTAAAAAAATTTAACAATTTTTGCATTAAATTTAATTGCTATTCCTAAACCTATAATAATAAATTATTCGCTTGGCACCAAAACAAAACACTTTTATCAAATTATCTTGTGCGAACAATTCAGATAGGGAAACATGATAGGGAAAATAAATTAATAATGTAGGGTAATTAAGGGATAGATGCTATGGCACCTTGTGAGAGATTGTCGAAACACTCTAAAATTATATTTACATCAATCTACCGCACGAAACCATTCCTAAAAGTTTTTGTTAATTTTGGTTTTTTGTATAAGCACTTTAAGAACGGATAGCAGAATGGCATACCTACACAAATTCTTTTTTTTTTTCAAATTTTCTCAAAAATGGCTAATAAAGGGTGTGCCAAAATAAACGCAAGAAATTTGAATTTTTGCTTGGTAAAGTGATGGCAACCCTAAACAAAATTACAAGTAACGGTTTAGGATTAGCAAAAATAAAGTTTATAAAAAAGTACAATGTGCTTTTATTGTTGAACAATTCTTCAAAAATAATGAAAGTTGGACGGCCACAGTTCGTAGGTGTGTCCGAAAGTTTAAAGAAGATTTGAATTAAACGGAAAATACAGTTTTTTTTTCCTGAGGTTGATTATTTCTATATTTTATATTGAATCATAAATCGTTACACCAGCATTATTTTTGAAAAACATATATGACCAGTCACACTGCCATACACTGTACCGTTTGTTGAATTTCGGCGACAAAATCACTTCCCGCGAAAAAATTCTTGCTACAAATTAATAACATTTGGTCCACTTAATGATTTGGGGATGCTAAATTCAGTGGTTTTGCCTATTTTCGTTAAATTGTGAAGCCCCTATTTGAAGTAGTCAAATAGGGGCTTCACAATTTAGGTTAAGTCAAGTTAATGTTTGAAAAGTCCAAAAATATGTGCCTAAATGTATGCTGTTAAAAAAATGACTGCAATACTGATTTGTACAAAATTTAAAGAAAAAAGTCCAAAATGTTGAGAAATATTTCCACGGGATAAGAACTAAATTTAGTACTAGTTAAAAAAAAAAAAACTGTATAAGAAATTATTTTTAGACCTAATTTAATAGAATCTGCAAGAAATTTGACAATTTTAACGCTATTGATATTGATTGAAGCGTGTGATGTGTGATTATATTTCGAACAAAAATGCACGACTGGGTCGCACATACTTGCTCTTATGTTCCAGACACTGTGGGCTCAAGAAAATTATATATAAAAACATGGACATTATGAGAGAAAAATGTAGAGAAGCATGAAATACGAAAAAATTTAATTAGCTAAAACAACTCCTTTGACAGTTTGAGGTGAAAAAAAGAATGCCAACTTAATTCTTAACTGAGCCGGTTTTTTTTTAAATAATTTCTATATATAAAATTCTTAAAAAATTTTTAAGGACAAATTTTTGAATGCAAATTTAAAGTACATATTTATGTGGAGATAAAAAAATGTAAAAAAAAAATGTCAACCCGTTTTTGAGATATGAAATTTTCAAAAAAAAAAAATTGAAACCTTCTTAAAAATTCAATTTTTTTTTTGAAGATTTTGATATGCAATATAATTTAATCTTATCTGAAATTTGTATATAAAAAAATTATCTAAATCCGTTCAGCCGATAGTGAGAAAATTCAAAATAAAAAAAAAAACTTTCTATGACAGGTACTATTTATAGTTGCTAAGTACAAAATTGTATAATTTTTGGTTGTAGATCGTAATAATTAAAGTGTATGGAAAAAGTTTAATCAAAATCTTAGCAGTCGTTTAAAAAAAAAAAAAAAAATATTTTCAGTTGCGGTTTTTTAACTTTTGTTAAGAAGTTACTGTTATTTATTTTATATAATGTAAACAAATTTCTAAAAATATTTAAGAGAGTACAAATACTTAAGTATAGAATTTAAAAAAATCGATCATAACGTTTTGGAAATATTTGATTTTAAAACAAAAATTTTGAAACATTTCATAAAAATCCAAAACATATTTTTTTTAATTTAAGTACAAAAAATATAATTTTCGGAACCCTCTATATAAAAAAACAAATATTAAAATCAGTCATACCGTTTTGAGAAAATCGAGAGAGGTACTTTTTGAAAAATGGTTTCCCACCCAAAGGAAACCCTTAATAAAATTAATTTATTGAATTTTTTTTTAAAGAAATGTTTTGGAGCCGTTTATATGGCAGGTACCATATAAGAAGGTTTATAATACAAATTCAATATACTACTGAAATAAATCAGCCAAGTAGAAGACTTAGCATTAAGGATTAGACTTGTTGAATTATTGATTCAAAATAGCTTTTTATGGCCTTTAGTCCTATAAATTGGCGTTTCGTTCGGGAGCGTATCGGAATCCCGCTTTTTATAATCCCGTTTTTCAAAAATCCCGAAAAAAAAGTTTTAAAATCCCGTCTACTATAATACTGTTTTTTTAAATTCTGACTTTTAAAATCCCGTTTATTTAAAATCCCGATTTATCACTATCCCGCTTTTTAAAATCCCGTCTAATCCCGTTAAACCCGCTTTTTACTTGTTATAATACTAACCTACATACATAATTAAAAAGTTAAATTTTTATTTCCTTGTTAAACTAAAACAATTTCATTGTTTTCATTTTTCCCTGATGTACACATTTGTTGTGTTCACAAAAAAATAAATGAAATTTTAAACTGTATTTACTGATAAAATATAAATTACATATGTTATGTACATATGTATGTATTAACTCATTATAAATACAGTACAATCCCGGTTTTTCTTAGATGCAAACAATGGATATAAGAAAAGAAAGACGGGGTATATTGAATTGCGTTTCGTTATAAGCGAGTTTTTCTTGTATAAGTGTTTCTTATATCCGTAAAATACTGTACTAAGTAAAGTACCTTTGTACCTATAAGCAAATCAAAACTCAAATTCGTGGTAACGGCTTAAGGCCTTACCGCTATCAATTAGTGCAGTAACAAGCTGTTAAGCCAAACTATACTTATAGTTGTTTAGTATTTGATTGAGTGAGCAGAAGAATCAACCACGATGAGTTTTAATATAAGTGAAGTTAAATCTAATAAAGGTGGCCGAAAACTTATAGTTGATGGCTACGATTATCACCTTGAAAGACAAGTTGGTGAAGTTTTCCGATGGTGCTGTTCGCAAAGAAAAAACAAATCTTGTAAGGGAAGAATCAATACAACTTTATTAGATGGGAAACACATCATAAAAAAAACACCGTCTGAGCACTGCCACAACCCTGACTCCTGTGCTTTACAAATTTCCAAAATAAATACGAAAGTTAAAAATGCTGCAGAATCACTTTGTTTAAATCCTTCTGAAATCATTCGCGATAGTGTTGTGGAATGTGAACCATCAGTGAGACCATGCCTACCATCATCCTCCGCCCAAAAGCAAAAAATATCTCGCGTTCGATCAACAACGATTAAAGAACCTGAAAGCCTAGACGACATCAATATACCAGATGATTTGAAGCACCTCGAGGGTGAATTATTTGTTTTATCCGAGAAGGAATGTGACGGGAACAAAATAATTATGTTAGGCACAATGTCAAATCTGGTTGTACTAAGAAATTCTAAATGTTGGTTGATGGACGGTACATTTTACGTCGTCCCAAATATCATGCGGCAGTTATTTACAATACACGCTCAGATTGAAAATAGTGTTGTCCCGCTTATTTTTTGTTTTATGTCTAAAAAGACCATTAAATGTTATGAATTGTTTTTTTCTGAGTTGATAAGAGTTTCGAAAGACTTTCATATTGAGTTACAACCGGAAAGGATTATAACTGATTTTGAAAAAGCTATTGTTTCGGCCGCGAAATCGTTTTTCCCGCTTTCAGATTTCAGAGGCTGTTTGTTTCATTTTGGTCAGATCATTTGGCGCCGAGTGCAACAAAAAGGTCTTGCCAGCAAGTATGGGAACTGTAATGAGTTTTCACTGAAGATTCGAATGGTGAAAAGTTTGGCATTTGTACCATCCGAAGAAGTCTCTTCCTATTATGACTCCCTGCAAAATAGTTTGAAAGATGACAAAGAAGCACTTTGTTTTGCCGAGTGGTTTAAAATAAATTATATTCGGAATGGGAGTAGGCAAGTGCAATACTCTCCCAACTTTTGGTCTGTGTCTGACAGTGCGGAAAAACAATTTCCGCGAACCCAAAATAATGTTGAAGCGTGGCATCGCAGACTTAAAGTTTTAGTTGGAAGAAAAAATGCTGGATTATACAAAATAGTTTCAGATTTAGCAAAAGAAACAATTGTAGTGCGAACACAAATAGAAAAAATTAAAAGCGGCCAAGATAAATTATTTAAAAAAACTAATGTGTTAAGATCACGCGCTATAAAAAAAATTATGAGAAATCGAAAAAAAATGAGCAAAACAGGATTTTTGCGCCGTATCGCGCACAACATACAGTTGCACTAATTTTGTTATTTAAAATTCCATTAATTGCTAAGAATTTCATATTTATGTTTCATTTCCTAAATAAATAGAATTAAACTTTATTTGTATCTTGTTATCTTTGTTATACGTTTAAAATAAAATAAAATTTATTATTATGTATATCTGACGTCTCTCTTTATTTTATTTATTTTGCAAGCTTCTTTTTATCCCGCTTTTGCAATCAAAACTAGTTGGTTTATTTTAAAAAATCGCGCGATTTTTTAAAATAAACCAACTAGTTTTGATTGCAAAAGCGGGATAAAAAGAAACGGGATAGTAAAAAACAGGATTATAAGAAACAGTATTATAAGAGCGGGATTATAAGAAAGCGGGATTATAAAAAACGGGATTTTAAAAGGCGGGATTAAAAAAACGGGATTTTTAAAAACGGGAATATAAAAAGCGGGATATCGTACCCAACCCGTTTCGTTCGGCTTACTCACTTGAACTCATCAGTGACATAGTGAGGGCTTTGTCATACGCAATTTATATTAAGTTCAGTTCAACTTTTTCAACGAAAGCTATTTTGAATCAATATGGCAGGTACCGTTATTTTTGGTTCTAAGAAAACAATGAAAAAAAAGTGTGGGTACATATAGTCACCAAAAACCACTATGCACCAAGTTTGAAGAAAATCGACGAGCCATTTTGGCTGTAGACGAACAGACAGACAGACAAACAGACAGACAAACAGACAGACAAACAGACAGACAAACAGACAGACAAACAGACAGACAAACAGACAGACAAACAGACAGACAAACAGACAGACAAACAGACAGACAAACAGACAGATAAACTGACAGACAAACAGACAGACAGACAAACAGACACACAAACAGACAGACAAACAGACAGACAAACAGACAGACAAACAGACAGACAAACAGACAGACAAACAGACAGACAAACAGACAGACAAACAGACAGACAGAATTGTGCCACCGACTTTTTTGGTATTCTTTATCATCGTTATGTCATGTTTGATTGTTATCTCAAATTTTTTTTCATGAATCCAAAACTTCAAAGTAAAAAGTGTTTCACCCGGTTTTTAAAATATTGATTTTTCAAAAAAAAAAAAATTATTATTTGCGTAATAGACGAAAAATTCTTTTTTTTTCAATATTATGATATGAAAAACTTCGTTTTATTGAAATTGGTATGATTAGAAAAAATGTTATGTATGTATAGTCCCTGATGGCCATATTATTAAACGCACTATATGAATTTTTTAGAAAATTAAAACTGTACTATATTACGCATTATTTTTCACTTTTAACCTTAAAGATAGAAACTATTATTTAGGTAACATAGTATTTGGGACTTTCTTGAATTTACTTTTAACATATTGTGTTACAATGGTAACATATTGTTGCTAGAGTAAACACACGTTTAAATCTGTTTTTATCGCATTCGCGTGTGCTGAAGTTGCGGGAATGATTTTGTGGTGTTATTCACTTACAAAAAATCGTTTAACATTACAAAATCATGCCCCCAACTGCAGCAGACGAAATTTTTATAAAACAGATTTTTACCCCTCCAACAATATGTTACCATTGTAACACAATATGTCAAAAGTAAATTCAAAACGGACCCAAATAAGTACTATGTTACCTATGAAACAGTTACTGTTTACAAGATAAAAAGTCAAAAATAATGGGTTAAATATAGTACAATTAGTGAGTTTCTAAAAATTCACAGTGCGTCAAATAATACGGCCAGGGACTGTATACCTACATATGTTAAGGCAGAGATAGACAGGTCTGACGGGAACCACTTTTTTGTGTTCTCTAACATCGTAATATGAAAATTTTTCCTACTTTTTACAACTGTATTTGCTAGTAGATCATAATGTTCTATATATGGCTAATTCAATTCCGAAAAAATCACAAGTGAAAAACTCGTTTGAAAACTCAAAATTAATAAAAAAAAAATTGAAAAATGTTTTTAAACGATTTTTCATTTTTTTTTTACACTATAAAGTAGAAAATTGTCTTTTATCATTCAGTCCTGCTGTTAGCCTTGAGTCGAATGCTGAAAACCAGACGGTTGCAGGGTTCATAGTTTTTGAGAAAATTGAAAATAATGAAAACTCCTTTTTTTTTTAAATATATTTGGTGAGTAATTGTTACTAAGTGTTTCCGAACAAAAAGTAGTTTTCATAATTTTCAGTTTTCTCAAAAACTAGAAACCCTACAACCATCTGGTTTACAGCATTCGACTCAAGGTTAACAGCAAGATTGAATGATAAAAGACTATTTTCTACTTTATAGTGTTAATTAAAAAATTAAAAATCATTTTAAAACATTTTTCAATTTTTTTTTATTAATTTTGAGTTTTCAAACGAATTTTTCAAAAACTGTTAACTTGATTTGACTATATAATAAAAGAATCTGTCTTAAGCTTTAAAAAAATATGTAGCACAATATTGTAAGTATTTCCGTTGTTTTTAAATTGCTATTTTTCTATTTTCAGTCAATGTTTAGGGAATTTGTCCCCCCTTATAAAAAGCAGGGGGAAATACACCCCCTCCTAAAGAATTTATTTCTTAGGATATATCCAAAAATGCTTTCATAAAGTATTGGCCTGTAACTTGGTAATATTCTGGGTACTTCTTACCTTTGAAGAACAGAAAAATAAATAAGGACATTTTAAACACAACCAGCATCTGTTCACTTCAACTTGCTCTCATGACGTCACTGAAATGACCATGAATCAGTATATACGTACTTTTCCGGTAATTTCTGGGTTAATTGATTAAAAACCATTGATGTTGTAAGACGATAACATTGTTCTTCAATTTTGTAAGTTTTCTACTCCCCGTATCTTTCTTAACCTTGCTCCTACCGAAAATATGAATAAGACCTTTTTTGTAGGGAATTTATTATTCTTTCATTTTGTAATGTACAATTTTCCGCTCAAACGCTTAGTTTTCAAAATATTCCCAAAATATTAAAAAAAGGGACCTTTAACCCCCCTCCTGGCTATAGCTCGCGGCCCTGGGCTGGGGACTTTTAGTATGTTATACCTGGGGGTCACCCCTACCACATTAAATAATAACCCATAGAGCATGATTTATTGCATTTATTTTATAATTTTGAGTCTTCGTTGACTGGACTATAATTTATGAAAAAGAAAATAATTTTCTTAGTAATTTTTCAAATTTTTCCAGTAAGATACAATAATTATTGTATAAAGAAAAGAACCAAATACTTATACTTTCAATGTCAAGCCACGTTATGATTCTAAGCCACATGAGCAAGTTCGAGTGATCCAATCGTGATGCATTTTATTTTATACTCGAATTTCCATGAGCATTTTGAGCAAATTAAATAACCTTTAAGATAAATACAACACCCAAATGACAGAATTTTATAAAAAAAAGAACAACAATTTATTTTAACTATTGGAGTGAATCATCAATTATTTTCTTCATACATTTTAAAGCATGAAAACCACATTCACATTTATCATGTCCTTCATAATCATCCATCACCGTAATACAATTTTCATAAATTCGATTTCTAGTTCTATATGCTACTGCGGACCGTATTCCACCACGTAAAAATGTGCATCCCTTAACGATATCGAATTTTTCCAATATACACTGGATGTAGCATTTCACATTGTAAGTTCTCTCAGCGAATTGCATGCCATGTTCGTCAGATAAATTAAGTTCATTCATATCCGGACTTGTAACGTTTGTGCTCACCATGCACAAATGAAAAGGATCGCCTCTAATATCCTCGCTGAGAATAATTGTAAACTGTTTCCCTAATGTTAATTAAAAATTGACAACAACAACTAGAAAATAATACTAACCGTTTGTGACCAAATTGACAAATAAAATATTAAAATGCAAATAAGCATTATTTGGACTTTAGTATAGGTACAGACGATTTAATACTGAAAACATAAAGCCCTATAACAATGAATTTTATTTAATTAGTACAAAAGAAAAAAAAAACTAGTGATTTATTGTAATTGCAAACGTGATGAAAAGGAAGGTCAAATCATAAATCAGATTTTAAGGTGACTTTTTTGTATAGAATATTAAAAGCCAATTATAATAATCACCTACCCACATATTGTTTGAAAAACCACCATATAGGGGAAGATGGCCTAAAATGGCACATCTACAAAGGTAAAATGGCCCAGTTGCTAGAAATCGTAGAGTGGAAAAGAGTTTTGAATGCAAAAAACTCAACTGCAAATTTGGAGTCTTACTATAAGTTCCTAGCATGCTTGGTTCCTGAGATACACTGATCGATTACACCCTTATATGTGGTGAATCTTCAAAATCGGGAATAGAAATGCTAAGAAAAAATGCAACAAAACTGCAAATTCCTGTCAAGGTCGCATTGACGTGGGTGAAAGTTGCCTTGCTATCTGTAATTTGAAGATGTTTGATATTTAAAAATAAAAATATTTCTTAGAACTTTTTGAACTCGGCAATTACGTGCGATCCAGTCGTGCATTTTATTTATTACGAATTAATAATTTTTCGTTCAGGCTTCTTCAGATTTAGAATATCAATTATTTCTGCAGCATTATATAAAAAATATAAAAGCATTTAAATCGATTTTTAAATTGTATAAGCAACTAGTAAAATAGCTTAGCACTCAAAACCAAGTATGCCATTTTATTACGTGAAAACATAGGAATATGCAAAAAAAAATTAGAAATCGTTGAAAACTATTTTTTTTTTATATAAAATTTTAGTTATATGTATTTAAAAATTAAAATTTTGGGATATCAGTTTTGAGTATTTTTTAATTTATATTTACAAAATTATTTTCAAAAAAATTCATCAACCCGTTTCAAAATATTCAATTTTCAAAAAAAAATTTAATATTTTTTTTTTAATCAAAAATTTACTTTTTTCAAAATTTTGATATATAATATTATTGACATTATAAAGGAGCTTTTCCATAAAATTTTTTTATTGAAATGGGTTGAGCCGTTAAAGAGAAAATAGAAAATCAAGAAAACCGTTATATGGCAGGTGCCTTTAATAACTATTTTTGGCAATTTTTGCACGAATCCAAAACTTGCCCTTTAGTACCTATTTCGCAAGTAAAAATGTTTTATGTATTTTAAAAAATTATTAGTAGACATAGACAAAATTATAATTAAATCAACAAACATTTAATATTTAGGAAAATTATAATTGTAGAAAATTACATTTCTTACTTCAAGAAAAATTTACAAAAGAAATGAAATATAAAAAATAAAATGCATGACCGGGCCGCACGTGCTTGCTCTTATGTTCAAGAGGCTGAGGGCTTTAGACAATTGTATAATAAAGACATGGACATATTTTAATAAAAAAATGTGTAAGAGCATGAAATACGATATTTATAAAAGCTAAAAAAACTCTTATCATAAGGTTTGAGGTGAAAAAAGAACGTCACTTTAATTCTTAATTGAATAAATTATTATTTAAAAAAAAAATTTAATCGTTGAAGCGGTTTTAAAGAAAAATATTTTTTTATATGTATATCAAATTCTTAAAACATTTTTAAGGAAAAATTTTGGTATACACATTTAAAAAACTTATTTATGTGCATATACAGGGTGTCCCGCACCTGAGTGGAAGTATCTAAGGGTGCGGTTCCTGGGTATATTCTATGAAAAAAATTGTATGGGGTAAAGTTGTATCTCCCCTCCCTGAGGCAGGGGGGGCTGTTTCTGAAACATTGACTTTAAATACCAAAAAAATATTTAAAATCAACGAAAACAAATCTAACAATGTGCTATAATTTTTTTGAAAGCTTATACTCATTCTTGCATTTGGTTTTTAAATCAAGTTGTTTAAGCGAATAGTTTTTGAGAAATTAAATTTCAAAGTCAAATTTGTTTAAAAAAATTGTGTGAGTTTTTTTTCTTAAGTCGATATTTTTCAAAATTTTCCGTTATTAAGTGCTGTTTTTGTGTTCAATATTCAATGCACAATGCAAAATTATAGCACATTGTTAGATGTGTTTTCTTTGAAATTGATTATTTTTAGTAATTATTTGGTTTCTAAAAATTCGAAAATTATTAAATCCTCGCTATTTAAGAAACATTTTTATAATAATTTGTATAGATAATTTCTTATTTGTATGAAGATTACTAGATATATTATTTTGGAGGTAGCTAAACTATAATAAAGTTTTTTCGGAAATTAGATAAAACCTAATTAATTTTGATTAAGTTTTTATTTGATTATACCTAAATTTTAATCAAAAATCCAATTAAAGTTTTGTATAAAATGTTTGCAACATCTTTGAGAATTATTTATTAAATACATTGAAAAATTACGTGACATATAGAGTTGAAAAGGTATTTTTATGAACTAAATTAGATACTACAAGAGCGCATTTCAAAACACAATGTGAAAAAAGTTTTTCGCTGGTCAGAATATCTTTTCACATAAATATTTGAAATGAGCTCTTATAGTAACTATTTTAGTTCATAAAAAAATATATATCTAAATGTCGCGTCATTATTGGCCTTGGAGTTTGGTATGTCCAATTCTCCTTTCTATGGAAAAGAGAATGACCTAAGAGCAGGGCTGGCCCGAGCAAAACTAGCGCTCTGCGCAAGCTTCATCACTAGCGCCCCTCAATTGCTGTTTTTGGTGGGAGAAGTCATGTCCTCATTACCCAAGCTGTTGACTTTGATATATGTTTTTGGACGAAGCGGCCCCAAGAGACGGAGGAGGCATCCCCAAGAGGCGAACAAAATCGTGCACTTTGCAAAGATTTTGGCATTTAGTTTTATCTTTAAATTCATAGTAAGTATGGATATCAATATTGGTGCAAGCCAGCGCCGGATTTAGCTTTTTTGGGCCCTAGGCCTGAAGAGTAAATGGTGCCCCCTTTGCATATATTCTATTATATTGTATGATTTACTACATACAAAATTAAATACTTAAGAAAACAAATTACAAAGAATTCCACAGAACAAAATTAATTTGATTTATAATGGTAGTTACAAGAATATTCACATAATGTATACGACTTTTTTTTACAGATTTTTTTACTTAATTTTTGAAATATTGTTTTCCTGTTTTTTAAGCAGCGAAGTCTTTTATAAGTTCATCGAAATCTATTTCATGAAGCAAATCACTCTCAATACAGAGTAGAGATAGTGCATCAAGTCTTTCCTGCGTTATCATTGTTCGATAAGGACTTTTTAAGCGTTGTAATTGACTAAATGATTTTTCCCCAGAACAATTTGTCACCATCAGACTTAAAAATAAACGTAATGCCCTGTCTACGCTCGGAAACGCTGATGTAATTTTATCTTGCCACATATTCTTATATAAATTAGCGCGATTGAAAAATTTAAAATTATTGTCATTTTGATGCATCACATAACGATGGAATTGTATTAACTCGACAGCAAGTTCTGAATTTAAATCTTCCGGATAATTTGACACCAAACGCTGGACACAGGCTATAACGTTGACTTTTTCATTGCTTGTGCAAAGAAAATCAAATCGTTCAGAAATTTCTTTATATATTTTACCTCTGGAATCCATTTGTATTTTTAACTTATCGATAATAATATAAAAAGCGTTTATTCGAAACTTATCCTTCGGGCTTAAATCTACATCGGGAGCATTACCATCGTTAGCCATTTTTTTGTGAATTCGTTTTCGTGTAATCATGTAGCTGCCAGTGTCGAAATTATCACGCATTTTCTCCAGTTGATCGGAAAATGATCTATGCAAATTCGCGCACGTCAGTAGTGTTACGTCTTCGCTTTGCAAAACTTTACTGACTTTTTGAAAACTTTGTAACATATCGTTCCAAATCACAGGAATTAAGGCAAATTCTAGTTTATTCATTTTGTTTAGTAGATCACCAGCTTCCCTCCTAGCATCTCCTTTTAGTGTATTATTTTCAGAAATGTCGTTTAAGGGATCTAATAATTTATTATATGATTTAATGATGGCAAAAGTAGCTGCAGCATGAGCTTCCCATCGTGTATCTGAGAGTGATTTTATCACATTACATTATCATTTTGAAGAGCAGATTTTAACGTTTGCCATCTACTAGTTGATGCAGAAACAAAATTGTATAGTGATGGTACGACAGAAAAAAAAATCAACTGCGATAAGACAGCAATCCACAGCACAGCGACCAACAAGATTTAAAGAGTGTGATGCACAAGGTACATAGACTGCATATGGATTTGTCAGAAGAATTTGCTGTTGCATCCTTTTATACTGACCGGACATATGGGGAGCATTGTCGTATGTTTGCCCTCTGCATTTCAAAATTTATATGTTTTGGTCACTCAGATACTTTAATGCTTGATTAGCAATACCGGATCCAGTATGAGAATGCATCTCCAAAAACGTAAAGAAGCGTTCAATAGGCTGGCCATCTTATACTTACTATCCATTTTGCTCGTAAGAGCAATAAAGATTCAGTTGCTTCATTGTGTTTACTTACTTTTGTGGCCCCTTTTGTCGTGATGCCCCAGGCCTGGGCCTGGTTGGCCTAAGGGTAAATCCTGGGCTGGTGCGAGCTATTAAAAAGGTTTGGCAGGTAGTGATAGTGGCTTTCTTGACACTAGCTCAAGGCGCCCATTGGGTTCAGTGCCCTGCGCATTTGCACAGCTTGCACATATAGCTTGTCTGACCCTGCCTAAGAGGCACCGATTTATCACCTTAGACAAAATTTTGTTGTTCAAAAACTTTATTTTAGGGTATTGAATTTTGATTTTAGGGGTTTCTGGTATTTAAAAATGATCTTGGGAAATAACAGACACCCTAATATACATTTATATGACTTTTATCGAAAAAATTGAAATTGCCTCTTTCACTTATTATTTCGTAACTTCTATATTTGTCATCCGATTTTGGCAAAGTCTTTTTAAAGATTGTTTTTCACTTGAATCCTTAAAATAATATAAAATAATTTTTTTTCCACCTATTTCAGAATTTCAGTCCGAATTACACAAGCAGTACATTGTCGGAAGGAGACAGGTCAGAAAATATACATTTATGTAAATTAGCTGAGCCATTAGCAAGATTTATTCCAATATCTAAAAAATAGTTGAACAAATGATTTTTGTTCATATCTCGAAATCGCTTTTTTGGAAAAAAAAAAAAATTATTGCACGGAATAATATCTGTTTGGCTTATCCGAGGTATTGCTACCGTTCTTATAAACAAAATTAAGAATGAAGTAAATATTATTGCAAGAAATTATTTAATCAAAGTTCAATAAGAATTTCGATGCCACGATACTGATGTCCACGGTATTGGCATTTAGACTGTTTAGGTAACCTTACTTCTCAATGCGAGTGAGAAAATAAATTCCCAAAAATATTTTAACTTATGCTGTTAAAAGAAATAGAAAAATCTGATAGTCATAATCAAAAACATTTAGTGACATGCTTAAAAAATACTACCACGGTACTGACAAATACATTTGTGATTGTGACCCACTATCTACGAATGTAAACATATCACTTTTGAAGTAAAAAATAAAAAAATACTAATATTCTTATCTATAAATAAACAGTGTCTCTTTTCGAAAACCACCATTCAAACGTCTTAAAACTAAAAAAAAATGGCAATTCAGCGGGAAATACTTTGAATTCAAAAATGAAACTTAATCCTTGGACAACATTCATTCGTGATTATTTTATTCTGTAATAAGTTAAGTATTTTGTCTTAATTTTTGCAAAATTTTGTCACCAAGTATTGAACTCTAACTTCACAGTTTCTGCACAACATCTTTATTCAGTGAAGTATTTCATTAAAAAATAGTAGATTTAATTGGAAAAACAAGGATCGGACATGCCACGGTACTGACATTTCGACTACATTTCTCCAAGCCATATGGATTATGTAATATCGAAATTAGTTTGTAGTAAAAAGCCATTTACCCAATTCAAAATCAGCAGTAGCACTGGACACAAAGAATCACAGTTGCTACGGAATCACCCATAGGTATATCGCAAATTAATATAAGACTAGAATGAGGCATGATAAACACAAGACCAAAACCAGGCGAGACTTAATTATAATTTTATCAGACCAGGATCAAACAAGACTTACAAAGTTATATAAAGCGAAGATCAGTACCGTTTAGACAATACAGAAAATTTTCGATTTTAACGGGACCGAGACTATTTACTTACAAAAGTCTCGTTTGGTTTTGTATCTTAGCCAGCCCTAGTCCTACACAAATTTTGTTTTCTTTTCAAATTTTCTCAAAAAGCTTCCAACGATTTCAATTAAACTTTTTAAATACCTGTAATCCCTGATCTTTTTATAGTAAGTAGGTACATAGTAAAATTGCGTTTTTGGTGAAAAATTCACATAACTCAAATATAATAAAATAAAATTGTTTTAATTTTGGATTATTTCCCCAAAGGGCAATTTCCATTATTTCGACAAATTTTCCATTGAAATTTTACAAGTCAAAAGAGTATTGCACTCCAAAATTGTTTTAAACAATTCTTTTTTCTTAACAAAAAAGAAAATAATTTTCTTGGTAGTTTTTACACTTTTTCGTTAACAATAGAATAATTGTATTAAGAACATAATACTTACGGTTTTGAACCACACGAGCAAGTTTGTGTGATCCAATCGTAATGTATTTTATTTTGTAGACTCACAAAACCCTATGGACGAGTAAAAAACTTTAAATTGGATAAAATACCAAATTACAGTATTATTATTAAAAAGAACAATTTTAATTTGACTCTGGGAGTGAATCATCAATTATTTTCTTAATACATTTTAAAGCATGAAAACCACAACCACACTCATCAAATCCTTCATAGTTATCCATCACAGTATGGCAATTATCATAAATTCGATGTCTAATTTTATATGCTACTCCTTTCCGTATTCCGCCACTAGTCCAGTAAATAGAGAAATTTTACTACTGACCAAATGGAAAAAAATAGCGGCAGGCTGAAATTTTGCAGGTCATTTCGGGGGTAGGTATACAACTTAAATCTAAGTTGGCGACCTCCTACCCCTTGCAGGGGCGGTGCCACGCCCACTTTTCTTTAATCCTGGTTTCTGAAGAAGCGGCTGCACCGATATGGAAGAAATTTTCATAATTTGTTAATATAGTTGTAGAAAAAATTAAAAAAATTGTTAAAGTAAAATCCGCCCACTGCCACGCCCACTTTTCTTATTTCTTTGTTTCTCATAAACTGCTCCAAGGATTTCCATAAAATTTTAAGAGTTTGTTCTTATGGATGAGAAAAAATTGTCAAATTGGTTTTAGTAAAACCACCCACTGTCACGCCCACTTTTCTCATGTCTTTATTTCTCGGAAGCGGAGTTAATTCTTATGTACGAGAAAATTTTTTAAAAAAGTTGTTTTATTTAAGTCCCTGTCTTAGACTTATAGTATTTAAATGTACAAAAAATTGTGGACACGCTTGTGGCTACCGAAAAGCTGATCTGAAATGTACACCAATTTGCAAGAATTGCAGTCGGGAAACCTGCGACCATAGTCGTCAGATTTCTCTACTAAACGAAAACGACGATTGTTTTGGCGATGAAATTTCAATTGAGAACGTTACACTGGGCCTTTTATTGAGAATGAGAATGAACTACCAGGTCCTTTTCAAAAACGAACAAAATATAAAAATATTAATAAGATATTATGTTGATTAGGCCTACAGTGGACACCACTGTGCTCTTAACTCTACCTCCAGGGTGGTTTGGAAACGAGTTATGTGCTTAATCAACACACTTGGGCTTCCCACCCCCCTATGAAGACAGATGAATAATACTAACTGTAAGTCTCGCTCGAAAAAACAAGATTTGAAAATTTTACACACTCCAAATAGGCGTCTTATAGAGACAATATTGAAGAAAAGTCGGAGTGCTAGTGGGTGGATCTTACTAAAAGTGCTTTTTTTATCAATATATAATATGCACAATGATTGTCCATTTAGCAGCGAAATTAAGAACAAATCCTTACGCTATGAAAGAACTCAAATAAATGATTTTCATCAATCTGAAGGCTTCGAGGCCTGATTTGGGTTTTTATTTTTTATTTGAAAACTAAATAGTTACTCCCTTATACAGTTCGTAGAAAATAATAAATATACATGAAAGAGGAGCGTGACTACCCGTGGGTTTCACAAAACTAAAAGTGCCTCGCAAATCTTTATATCACTAGTATGAAAAAACTCTCAAAATTTTATCCAAATCAGTTTCTGAGAAATCAAGTTATAAAAAAGTGGGCGTGGTAGTTAGTGGGCGGACTTAAATAAAATATTGTTTTAATTTTTTTTCTCGTTCATAAGAATAAACTCTGAAAATTTCATGCAAATCGTAGGAGCCATTTTCGAGAAACAAAGAAAGAATAAAAGTGGGTGTGGCAGTGGGCGGACTTTACTTTAACAATTTTTTTAATTTTTTCTACAACTATATTAACAAATTATGAATATTGCATCTATATCGGTGCAGCCACTTCTTCAGAAACCAGGATTTAAGAAAAGTGGGCGTGGCACCGCCCCTGCAAGGGGTAGGAGGTCGCCAACTTAGATTTAAGTTGTATACCTACCCCCGAAACGACCTGCAAAATTTCAGCCTGCCGCTATTTTTTTCCATTTACAATTCTAATTTTACTGTACTACACGTAAAAATATGCATCCTTTAACCAAATCGAATCTTTCTAAGACACACTGGATGTAGCATTTAAGTTTGTAAGACTTCTCAGCTGCAATCATGGCATGTTCGTCAGATACAATAAGTTCATTCATGTCTGTTATTGTTACGTTTGTGATCATCTTGCACAGGTAAAAAGGATCGCTTTTATCATCCCGCCTGAGGATTGCAAACTAATAACCAAATGTCAATTAAAAAAGAAAAAACAACAAAATCTATAGAATAATACAAACCGTATGTGACAAAATTGATAGATAAAATATTAAAATACAAATAAGCATTACTTGACTTTAGTATAGGTATAGGCGATATGATAGGTACTGAAAACTTTAAACCCTATAACAATTAATTTTGTTTAATGAATACAAATAAAAAAAACACATAATATGATTGATTGTAATTACAAACTTGTTGAAAAGGAAGGTCAATTAATAAATCCGATCTAAATTTGACTTTTTGTATGAAATATTAAGAGCCAATTAGGTAAAATAATCACATTCAAATTCAATGAAAAATCACAATTTCACTGTGCCTGAGATGTAGATTCTGTGGTCATTGATCAAATGATCATTTTTTAAAATTTAAGTACATAATACCATTGCTGGATTAATCTTTTAAGTAAAGATGGGCTACTGCCTATAATGGGCCCCATCTCTAACAGGCGGTTTTATGCTCTGATCAGTTCAAATTTTTCCACATATTGGTAGTTATAGAAAATAACAAACGATCTCTAGATCTCGTGCTAAAAGGTCAACTATTTTCAGTAATTGGTCAGCCATAGAATTTTTCTATGAATTTTTAAAGTTCAAATAAATAAAATAAAAATTCATAAAAAAAAAATCTATGACTGACCAGTAACTGAAACTAGTTGACCTTTTATGAAGTTCGTTTAGGCTTTCAGGAGGTACTAATGTTTTGGAAATTTCCATAAATGAGGTGCCGAAAATCGCTTTGACTAAAATTTAAAAATTCATAAAAATAAAATGCACGACTGGATCGCTTTTATGTTCAAGTTGCTTGAACTTAGGAACTTTTGAAATATGAAAGTAATTATATAAGAAAAATCGTTCTTTTTATTGCACAAAAAACTCATATATAGCTTTGAGCTCAAAACCAAATACCTATGCCATTTGATAACATAAATATGCAAACAAAATTTTTAAAATCGTTCGATCTATTTTTTTAAAAACTATTTTTGTATATATAAAATTTTGCTAACATTTTTTTTTTTAATTTGGTATGTCAATTTTGAGTATTTATTAATTTATAAACCTAATTTCAAACAAAAATCTGTAGCCGGTTTTCGAAATATGGACTTTTCAAAAACAATTTTTTAGTTTTTTAAAAAATCCTAAATTTATTTTTTTTTTTAAATTTTGATATGCAATATTATTGACATTGTAAATGAGCTTAATTTTGATTGAAATCGGTTAAGCCGTTAATGAGAAACTCGAAATTCAAAAAAACCGTTCAGTTGTTGTTAATAAAATTACCAAAATGTAAATTATAGCTACAATAATACATTGACTTTTTTTTCATAATCGTTGGAAACGGTTTTTTTAACCTTGAAACGAACTTTAAAAATTCATAGAAAAAAATCTAAAAATGTAAGATTTTTTAAAGTATTTTTTTTTCAAGGTCACGAATCGTTCATAACCTTGAAAAATAAAACTTTAAAAAAATCATATTAAAGAATCTATAGCTGACCAATTACTGAAACTAGCTGACCTTTTATAAAGATCTTGAGATCTTTTAGATGGTACACAGTTTTTGCAAATTTCCCTAAAATGAGGTGCCAAAAATCGTGTTGACCTTGAATTTTGTTTTAATTCATTAAATATTAATAAAAAAAAAAATCTATGGCTGACCAATTACTGAAAAAAAACTGACCTTTTACAACCGCCCAAGTAACAATTTTAGCTCTTCAAATGCTTTAACAGCGTTCTTAGAGCAAATCGTAAAGCTCTATGATTTCAAAAGAAGCTCCAGATGCGCTTCTAAAGCAAGTGTAAAGCATGCTTACAGCGAATTCATTGAGTTTGAGAGCTAATTTTTGCTCGAAGCCAGCTCTTTGTCGGTGGCTAGTATGGCTTTGAAGCTCTTTGGTTCATGATTCAGATATCTTTAAAGCAACATTTTTGACAGCACTTTGTTTGTATTAGTTTATATAATACTAATGATAAAATAAAATAATATTAGGGAGATGTATTTCATGTGTGTGATAGTAGCAATCGAAAAGGTCATGTGATGTCGTGGAAATTAATTAAATATTCGCAGAGAAAATGTCGAAGTGGGAAATAAAATTAATATTTGTGAGTGCCATGTAAGTGATTTTTTAGTGCGCGTTTAGTTTTATCACAATTGTACTGAAGGTACCTCGAAAAATAACAACGCGCCTTCTAAATTATTTATTTTACGCTGTGAAATATTTAAAAAAGTTTACCTAAACAATGTAAAAAATTGATAAATAAATTTAATAAATCATGAAATTAAATATTTTTGTTCTCATTGCAATATTTTATTGTGTTTTTGTTAAAAGGAAAGATTTTGCATTCGTTTAAATAAATAAAGAAAAATTATTCAATGATTTTTTTTCCGTCGCCATAGTTTTTATTATGAACATAGTTTGTCTTCAACCGAGCTCTTCTAGAGCTAGTTTCCACAAAATGAGAGTTTTGCGTTCAGTACTTAAAAAGTAGGGTGCTCGGAAATTGAAAGTCATTGGCTAATTCTAATTTCTGGAAAAAAAATTCTTGTTTATTTAAATTCTATTCAACATTGAAGTGCATTATGATTTCTTAGCACGTAAGCAAGTACTTTTGCGACTCAGCCATAGATTTAATATTATTCAAACATGTTTTTTAAGTAAACTGTTTGATTGATTTTAATAAAAAAATGTGAATTTAGCATCTAATTTGATATTTGTGGTGCATACTCGGTATTCACCAGAAAGTGAAAGGAATACATTTATTTTCTAGTTTTGGTTTAATTTTTCCCGTTGAAGTCATGGCTATTATATTTTATTGTGGAACACCCTAATATTGAGTAGTAGTATTTTATTTGAGAGAGGTTTAGTATTGAGCTCTATAGTCGATTTGCTGTAGCTCTATCGAGTTTTCACATTTCCCAATGCTCAGAGATAGATTTTATAATGCTCAGAGAGATTTCAAGCGCATGCGCTAGTGTTAACTTCACAAGAGTTTGTGTGAAAGTATTAGTAATTTAACTCTACAGCCGTTTTTAGTGTAGCTTTTGAAGGGCTATTTTTTGACATTTCTATAAAGTCATGCGTTAGTATTTTGAACATGAAATTAAGCAGCTCTACAATGCTTCTTTATGTGCTGATATCAATAGTTAGCTCGTTTAAAAAACGTTGAACGTTATTAAAGAGCTATTTTTAAATCGTGAGTCGTTATAAAATTAATAGAGCTAAAAGTGTTCTGAAACTTCGATTATAGAACATCATTTTTAAATGAAATGTAGGGAGCTGTGAAATAATCTATTTAAGAGCTTAAGCTTTGGATTTCACTGCTTTCAAGCTGCTAAAGAACAGTTTTGCTTCTATTAGCTCCAACGATGTTACTTGGGTGAAGAGGCCTTTCAAATAGCATACTCTTTTTTTTTTTAAATGACCCAAATGAGGTTTCAAAAAATTTTCTGTGAAAAAAATCTATGGCTGACCAATTACTGAAAATAGTTGACCTTTTATCACGATCTAGAAATCTTTGGGATGGTATACACTTTTTGCCAATTTTCCCTAAATGAGGTGCGAAAAATCACGCGTGACCTTGAGCGATCATGAGAAATTTTAAGCCTTTTTTACAAGTTATCTAGGGCTGACCAATTTCTGGGACAAGTTGACCTTTTCTGACCAATTAGATGGCATCTTTTTTTATCAAATATCCCTTTATGAGGTGCCAAGAGGTCAAGAGCCTACTTATGGCATGTGTTTTTCTATTGTCTATTAAGAAAAATTGAGTTTTTGAGAATATATTGTCTTTTGGTTTTAAAACATTGTTGTTTTGCATTTTTCTCAACATTATAACTATGGAGTCTGATCAAAACAACATAAGTCCAAAATCTTAGTTTTGAGAAAAATGCATTTTAAAGTTTAAAAATTTCCTCTAAAACCGGTTTTGGTTATTTCAAAAATATTGTGATTCAGTATTTCTATAAATAATGGTTTTTATACAGAAATAATAACACATTTCATAATTAATTTTTCTATGTATGTTTTAAGGGAGATATGTTGTTTTGACCAAACGTTTTCTTTTAATTGGTGGAGATAAGACCCGTACTGAAATAATTTGTATAAATATTAAGTTGTTTTATAGACAAACTAATTCATTTAACTTTGATTGCAAATACAGTATTCAAAAACAGAAACTAATAATGGAGTAAAAGTGACGTCAGCTGCGTAAAAAAATGCATTTGCAAAATGTTCTTAATGCAAACTGCATGTTCGAAAACGAGAAAACAAATTTTACTGTAATAAAATTGTGTTGATAGTGTAGCTTGCTGAAGTCAGATTCTAAAACATCATCTACGCTGCACCTGTGCAACAACAAAATTTAGTTGACGAACTACTATTTATTGAAAAGCCAAAGAGCTTATTCGAAAGCTTCAAATGCGTTTGCAAGGATATTGACCGACTTTGATCAAAACACTTTTGCATATTTGGCGATAGCAACTTCTGCGTCAAAAAATGACGATCAAACTGATTTTGATTTGACGTTTTTGAAAACGGCCCTAGTCAAGATTAGGTGCATCACCGAATTTCAACTTCTTAGAATTAGTGGTTTCTGAGATACAGTACTTCAAAAATCACTGAAAGCGTAACTGACTGATTCATCACTCACTCACTCACTGACGGATCATTAAAATTATGGTGCACTTCCTGACATCCAATGTAAAATCTTGAAATCTTTGAAAAAATGCAAAATTTGAGGTTTTTTATATCCGCCCATTTGCTCCAAATTTGTATTATATTATTTGGACCATGTCCAATCCCAAGTTTGGCAGCTTTAATTTTTATTGCTCAATTACCCACAGTTTAAAAGGCTTTGACGAGTAAACATAGCAAATTTTAGTCAGTAAATATTAAATAATATTAAATAATCTTGGAGTTATTCCGATATAACTCAACTTAAACTTATAACTTGGCATACATTTATCTCTTACTTTTCTTCACTAATTTGTTTCACAGATATTTTGCACATAGAAAGACTTTTGGCTCCCTTTGTAACAAAACGATTGGTTTTTGAAAATAAACCGTGCGTTGTTACTAAACAGCAAGCATTTAACTTTATTTACGAAATAAAAGCAATGGAGTTATGTTATTTTGACCAGATTTTTATTTGAAAAATTGAAAATTCTTGTTCGGTTAAAACAACACAAGTGGAGTTGTGTCGTTTTGGTCAAACCTAAAATAAAAATCAAAACCGAAGTGTTGTTAGGGCCATAGAATATCTTGTGAATCGGTTTATTTAGACTTAAGCTGTTAAGACCAAACGAAACTAGATTTTTTTGTGTATAATTCTGTATTCATAACTCAATTTTGACAAAAATGGACTTTTTGACCAGACTCCATTAATATGGAGATTTTAGTCCAGTCATATTGTATTTTTACCATGCAAATTGTGGGGTAGTTTTGATTTGTTCGCTCCTTTATGTTTTGGGGGTGCTGAATCCGAATCTGTGGTTTTCCAACAAAATTTCGTGACGCAACATGGACAAAAATGCAAAAAAAATGATGCAAATATGGATTTTTTGGGAGTTTTTCACTAATGGCTCGAAAACTACCAACTATTCGAAAATTACATCAAAGTACCCTTGAAAGTGTACACAATTTCCAACAAATCTCTATTCAAAGTTTTTTTCTGCAATTACATATTTGGACTCAAGCGCTTGTCGAAAATTGACGTATTTTTACTGTTTTCGAAAATCTACTCGAAAGCACTGAGAAATTACTTTGTGTGACAAAATTTGAATTTTTGTCTGTAACATGAAACAAGATATACTTTTCTGATGATCTTTGATGCACCGAGTTTGAATCTGGCTTTGGAATTATTCTAGCACGTTACGTTTTTGAGATATTCGAATCTAAGGATTTAAAAAAATGCCATTTTTTATGCAAATTTGAAGTTATATTTTTTTCTCGAGGTAATATTTTTCGAAAAAATGTTTATGGTCATTCTGAAGTATGAACATTTTACTTCAAAATTCTTTTTTAATCCTTAAATACCTTCATTCCTCTTCGAGAAATCGTTGGTTTTCGTCTAACTACCTTATTCGAAAAATCCCACAATTTGCCCTTTTGAGCACAAATTGACCTGATTTTTCGAATTAGTTAGTAAGAAGAAAACCAAACGATTTCTCGAAGACGAATGGAGGTATTTAAGAGATTCAAAAAGAATTTTTAAGTAAAATGTTCATATTTCAGAATGACTTTGAACATTTTTTCGAAAAAAATTACCTCGAGAAAGAAATATAACTTCAAATTTGCATAAAAAATGCATTTTTTTTAATCTTTAGATTCGAATATCTTAAAAACGTAACGTGCTTGAATAATTCCAGATTCAAACTCGGTGCATCAAAGACCATCAGAAAAGTTTATCTTGTTTCATGTTACAGACAAAAATTCAAATTTTGTCGCACAAAGTAATTTCTCAGTGCTTTCGAGTAGATTTTCGAAAACAGTAAAAAAACGTCAATTTTCGACAAGCACTTGAGTCCAAATATGTTATCGCAAAAAAAAAAAACTTTGAATAGAGATTTGTTGGAAATTGTGTACACTTTCAATGGTACTTTGATGTAATTTTCGAATAGATGGAAGTTTTCCAACCATTAGTGAAAAACTCCCAAAAAATCCATTTTTGCATCATTTTTTTGCATTTCATTCCATGTTGCGGTACTAAATTTTGTTGGCAAACCTCAGATTCGGATTCAGCACACCCGAAAAAATAAAGGAGCGAACAAATCAAAACTACCCCCCAATTTGCTTGCAACGAGCCTTTTTGAGCTTAAATTGACTGGATTATATGTGGTTTTGCTTCAATCGACCTTTTCTGGCCAACATGGTTCCCTTATCAATAACCTAAGTAAGATCTTGAGAAGCTGATACCCAGGAAGCTCAAGAAGTTCTGTAGCAAGAACATAACATCATCCCAGACATGCAATTCAGTTTTCGGGAAAGCATTCTACCTGCATCCGTTCCTGAAGTTTAATTTTGATCATGACATCGCCACAGCTCTAAACAACCATCGAGTTACCGCCGGATATTTCCTGGATGTCGAAAAAGCATTCAACAGTGTATATATTGAAGCGTTTATCCATAAACTCCTCTTACCAGGCTTTCCTTCAGCACTTACATATATACATTATTTTCTCTTTTCTTTCTTCCAGGAACTTTTTCCTACAACTGGAGAACTGCAAATCTATAGTGAAGAGCATCCAGAGCCCGAGTTTCCCAAGGTTCGAAACCTAGACCACTTCTGTACAACATCATGACCTCTGACCAACCAAACTCGAGTGAATGCTAGAACCTTCTCTTCGCTGATGACTCGCTCACATATATTACTCATCATTATCTCCATTGACAGCTGTCCGAGAAGTCAAGGACCACATCCTCAAACTCTTCAAGTTTTACAAAAAATGGGGTATCCGTATCAACTTATCCAAATTGGAGCTTGTCTGCTTCAGACGACCAGTAGGTAGATGAGACCGATCAGCTGGAAGCTGCAGAAGCATCACCCTAGCAGACGTTCCAGACGGAACCAGATTTCCAACTAGCACCAAGTAGGTAACTAGGCATAAACTTCAACGAGCTGCTGAGATTCAACCCACATTCATGGACTGTCATCAAAAGAGGCAATTGTAAATAGAAATGTTGAATAAAGCAAAATTGAAATTAAATTGAACAATTTCAAGGACTAGTTGATCATTTCTGACCAATTACTGTCCTGTCCAATTAGATCGCCTTTTTTTTTATTTCACATATATGAGGTGTAAAAGTCCAGAGCCAAAGATTTCTTCAACAAAAGTTTTAATAGTTTTTCAACTGCAATTTTTGAGTAAAGAGCATATAGTTGTCAAAAATGTATGGGACCAAAAACCAACAAAATACTTTTGCATGCAAAATTAAACAAAAAAACCTCACTACGATACAAAAAAAACAGCCGTGAGGATAACATTTGCTGATTACAGTAGACACCCGGTCCAACAAGAATACAAAGAAACAGAATATCCAAGACTTATCACTTGTATAAAGTCGGAAGCCTCATTTAGGCCTTACTCCGGACCTGCAAGTTTAAGTTAATATCACTTTCGCTTATTTGTTAAAATAAAATACCGAAATCATAAACTTATCTCAAGCGTGAAATCAAAGAGCAATCAAAACCATAAATTTACTGAAAATTAGACAAATTGAATTTTGGTTGGGTATAAATGACCAACAGAAATCTACCGATGTCAACAGTCAGAAGAAAACTATGTACAATATCCACAATCATACAATGAATAGAATATTGATCGGTCTACTGATAGCCATTTTGGGTGTTTATGTGCGGGTAATAATTATTTTAATTTGATCATTAATATATCCTTAGAGGGCGAATTCTTATAATAATTCTTTCTTCTATATTTTCAAAAGGCTGAATCACCAGAATCAATAGAAAACACAAAATTTATTGAGGACAGCAAATGTCTAGCAAAGGAACAACTCGTATTTGCCGATGTCCTGGACTTCGCTCTAAATGATAAAATGGAATTAGCTGAAAAAAATCCAAAATTAAAATGTTTCGCATCCTGTATGATGGAATATGGCAAACTTTTGGATGGATGTGCCGTAGTGTATAATAAAAATTCAGATACTCTCACGGGTCCGAAGAAAGATGCATTTGTGAAGTTAATGGAAAGTTGTAAGGATGTTGTCACAGGAACTGATCGTTGTGAATGTGGATATCAATTGATTAAGTGCATGACCGAAAAAGGCAAAGATAATTGAATATCTACTATCGGTATATTGTTGACATAAATATGGATCCGAATACTGTTTGTTTTGTTTTTTGTTATAAATTTGTTATTATTTATTTTTATTTGTTTCTTATTTTAGTAGAGCGCAGGATTCTGTTAATATATTGATTAATTTTTTAATATATTTTTATAGCAATGTTAAAATTGGTTAAATCTTAAATATATATGAGGTATTTGGTCTTTAAAATATCGCAACCAGCTAATCATAGGATATGATCCAATATTTTGTTTTCATAAACTTTAAATAGAAAAGTGTAAGAATTGTGACATGACCTTGATCATATTATTCAGACACAAACATTGAAGATGACAAAATCGCAAGGTGATAGACGCCCAATTTGACAAAATATTTTGCTGACATTTTTCGTCTAATTAGCCTTTTTAAAAGAACGATATACAAATATAATGAAACGTTTAATTGGATTTTGTGTAAGCTTAAACTATTGAATTGAATTGAATTGAATTGAAAAGAATTAAATTGAGTTGAATTGAATTGAATTGAATTGAATTAAAATGAATTGAATTGAATTGAATTGAATTTAATTGAATTGAATTGAATTGAATTGAATTGAATTGAATTGAATTGAATTGAATTGAATTGAATTGAATTGAATTGAATTGAATTGAATTGAATTGAATTGAATTGAATCGAATTGAATTGAATTGAATTGAATTGAATTGAATTGAATTGAATTGAATTGAACTTATAACTTATAATAAAGGTGGTTGGAGTAAAGATTTCTTCTGAGGGACGAGGAACTGTGGGGCTGAAGTCAAAGATGTGCTATGCATTTTTGGCCAATATTGGTTGATTAGCGTAGTTTAGCCAGCCTGTGAACAATTTTTACAGATTTTACCCAAAGTGAGCAATCTGGTCCTCAGTGATACAATATATTTTATTTTATTTTTCAAAAACACCTTTAGTTTTTGAACTATTTCTGAAAATAATATGGCCGTCGAAAATGTTGGATCTATTGCAAAAAGTACTATTAGCTATTGTTAGTCAACTAAAACTTGGTTCTCCACAAGCTGTTACGCTATCCCATATATTAATTTTAAAAGTTCTAACTGTTTTCAGTATATCAAAAATATACTAAATCTATTTTCGATGCACGCATTTTCCCCGAAAAAATTAAATAAAATTGCAATTTTATTGCAATTATTTAGGATACTAGAGGTGCTAGTTTTGATTTATACAGTTGGATTAGTTTTTGAAAAATAAAAAAAAATATATATTTTATGGCATTAACCGTTCTTAGCCTGAAGTCCGATTTAAATAATGCAACCAGACAAAATACCAACATTATTAAAACTATTACCTTAGATTATTTTCAAACTTTTCAAGTTTTTTAGTTGACCCAAAATTTGATTGGTAACTTCCAGCCGTCAAAATTGTCAATTTTTTTTCAGATTCGATCAGATTAGGCCTAAAAATAATTTGCAATAAAAAAAAAATAAAAAAAAAAACGAGCACTGAAATTAGTTATAATTTTATTGGAACATTTCTCAACATTTTGGACTTTAAATTTTATATAAATCAGTATATAAAAGTATTCATTCAGCCACTTACTTTAGGACATTTCAAACATAATCCTGATTCAGTTCCTGATTTCGACAATACTTTTTTAAAAAATTTGAAATTTGGGATCATGTTCTGACCCTAATTGTGTAGCCCCTCCCAGTTTGAAGTAGAAAAAAAAATAGGTGTTACCATTGAACTCAGCATCCCCAAATCAAATCATTAAGTGCACCAAATTTCATTAATTTGTGTAAAGAATTGGCTTTGGAAATTATTTTTGTAGCCGAAATTCAACAAACGGACCGCTGTGCGGCAGGCATCGTTTTGTGTGCGTGGGTCGGTTGGTCTTTGAGTGTGTACATCTGTAACCAGGGCCTGACATAGTTGGGGGGCGTACTTTGTCCAGGGCTGACAAATTTAAGGGCGGAAAATAAAAAAATTGTGGTGGTTGGCAACTACTAAAAAATAATTTTATGAATTTTATAACTTTTTAGGCTTCCGCGGTTATTAATAGACATAATAGATAATTATTTTCGGATTAGCCGCGTTATAAAAGTTTAAAGAGTGCACTTTGGTACTCACCCCGAACGTTTCGCATCAAATTGCGAAAATAATTATCTATAATGTTTATGAATTTTGTAACAGACCAAGGCATAAATAAATTGTTCCGATATAGTTATTAATAAAGAAAAGGCCTTTCAGTAAACTATTCATTGACAAAGTCTTCATACTGCTATAGCTATGAAGCTGAACAATTTGAACGAAATCAATAAAACACCAAGACAAGGGTGTTGTTAAAAATATAATGTCAATATTTAACAATGTAACGTTTCCTACTTGGATTAGGGTTGTTAGATTGGGCTATCTTTTTCCTAAATTTACGACAAGAGTTTAAAAAAAGTAGCCCAATTTGATATTACTTTTTATTATTTTTAAGAAAAATTGTTACATAAGTCCAACAATATATTTAAATTCGTCCAGATTTTAAGGACTTCCCTTATAAATTATTGCAAAAAACAAGAAGAACATGGAACATATAAGAAATTTAATATTTTTTAAATGAGATTGGGCTAGTTTTTTGACTACATTTATGGCAGCGATTTTGGGCTACAAGAATTCCAAAATTGGGCCACAGTAGCGCTTCTTGACCTGGCAACCAGTGTTGTTACTCTACGTGTCAATTTTAATTGTCTACTTTTCAACGTCGACAGTTGCGTAAACTGTGTCAACAATGACGACAATGTCAAAAATGACGTTGACAATGTCAACAATAGCTTTTAGATCTGTAAAACTGCAAATAAATTTATTCGAGGAATTCTAGTTTGTATAATTGCAAGGCTCAAGGTCGTTAAGTGAGCTCTTTTCTCCTCAGCAATTTCACCCTCAAAAGCTTCATGGCGTAGCAAAAAGAGTAGCAGTATAGGTGGATTTAAAATAAAACTTTTAACGGTTCATTTTTACTTGCGATAAAGGCAAGTTTTGGATTCGTGCAAAAAAAAAAATTAATATAACGATCAAACATAACATTACGATGATAGAGAAGGCCAAAAAAGTGTGTGGCACAATTCTGTCTGTCTGTCTGTTCGTCTACGGCTTAAACGGGTCAATTGATTTTCTTCAAACTTGGTACATAGTGGTTTTTGGTAATTATACCCACACATTTTTTAAATTTTTTTTAAGAACCAAACTGATTGGTATGTACCTGCCATACAATTATTTTTGGCAAATTTTTTTTTTGAAAATCAAATATTTCGAAAACAATCCGATCGATTTTTTTAAACTCGATACTTAAGAGTATTTTAGTACTTTCTGAAGCATTTTTAGAAACTATTTTACATTTCTGAAAAATAATGGTACCTTCCATAGAAAAGTTAAAAACCGCAAAGGAAAATATTTTGTTTCTCAAAAACGACTCCTACGATTTTGACTAGCCTTTTTCCATACACTAAAATTGGTAAGATCTACTACCAAAAATTGTAAAATTTTACACTTAGGAACTATTAACAGTAAGCACCTACCTTAGAACGCTTTTTTTATTTTTTTATTTTCTGACTATCGGCTCAATGGACTTAGATAAATTTTGTATATGGGTCAATATTTCAAAACATTAATATTTTTCACTCCAAAGTGGACCCTCGCTCAAAAGAACTTATTTTGTTAGACGAACAATTATGTCTCTTAATAACTCTATAATAACCACTTTAAAACAAGGAGTCATAACATTTGATCAAATCTAACTGTTTTTTAAGTCAGGGAAATGATACTTGTGTCAGGGGAATGACAAAAATCTATATTTACTCCGTTGATTAGATGGATATTTAATTTTGCGAATGGTTTCAGGAGTGTAAAGAAAAAGAAGAACAAATACTTACATGAAAAATAGCATCCACGACTATGTTGCACGAACTTGCTCTCATGATTCAAGAATTTTGCGAGACTAAACATTCTATAGTAATAATCGTATTTTTATGATATTTTGACCGAGAAAATGTGAAAAAATTCAAAACTACTAAAAATACTGTAAATATGTTTAAATGTAATATTATTGATCCTTCTAGAGTTACCAAAACGCAATCAATCACTATAATGAAAACTTGAAAGTCAGGGGAATGACACAAAAAATAATGTTAGGGGAATGACTCCGAAGGGTGTTTTATGAGAATTAAATGGAGGTTATTAGAAAATTAGATGTTTTATATTATTTTTCACGTAGGTCCATGTAAAAGACACAGACGAGTAAAACTTTTTAATTTTTATACCACACGGTTTAGTAAAAAACACGCGTTAGAGGAATGACAGTTTTGCTTGACGAAAAACAAAGTCACTGCCTTAACTTGAAATAAAAAAGACACCAAAGTTTTTTTGAAACTCTTACTTCAATTTTCATAAAGAGCAATTCTGTACCGTTAAACAACAAAAAAATCAGTTTTCTATTTTGAGCCTATATATATTTTTTTTAAATTTCCATTGGTGGGATAGAAATGATCAATTTATACTTAATAGCTTTATACTTAATAGCTCCTATTTAAAAAAATTAAGCAATTAAAAATCATTTAACTATTTTTTAGTAAGGATGCATATATTATTAAAAAGACTGCATCATTTGATTTTTTGTATCGTTTTTAGTTTCGTTGCAAAAATTCAGACAGTGTGGTAAGTAGGCCTGGGGACACGTCAGAGGAATGACATTTTGGGTGTTTAAATGAAGATAGCGGGTATAATATTTTTTTTAACTTTATTTTTTCTAGAGCGAGTATTAGAACCCGTTTGTTTCAAGCCATCCAATTAACAAACTTATAATAAAATTTTGTACTTCGGTTCAAAAATGAAGGAGACTGAAATATTAATATTTTGAAATATTGACCCATATACAAAATTCAGATAAGATTAAATAATATTGCATTTAAAACAAAAAAGTTTTTAAATTTTTAAAAGAAAGTTTTAATTTTTTTTTTTGAACATTCGATACCTATCTCAAAAACGGGTGGAAATTTTTAATGCTTTAGCCAATATAAATATAGTATTTCATGCTTCTCTTCATTTTTCTCTCATAATTTCCATGTTTTTTTATACAATTTTCTTGAACCCGCAGTGTCTGGAACATAAGAGCAAGTACGTGTGACCCAGTAGTGCATTTTATTTGTTTTTGAACTGATTTAGTTACAATTTTTTTTGTAAATGAATGAATTTAGAAAAAAAAACAATACAACATTTTTTAGTACACACTTTTAATTTTGTTCAAATTTTATTTTTAATAATATAACTGTAGTTAATTAATCATTTTCTCAAATCTTCAATATCTACCAAGTGTCTTATAGGTAACGTACCTACTGATTTTCATGACTTTTAGCTATACATTGCAGCATAAGAAGACCACATTCACAACGATCAGTTTTCCCATTAAGTTGTTCCTTGCATTTGTTGATTATTATGTACTCTTCATCCTTATGAGTTGATTCATTGTTCTCATCATAAAATTTATCAATTTGAACCAAACATCCGTTCATTAAGTGTATATTCTCCAAAATACAAGATGCAAAGCATTTAAGTTTAGGATTCTTAGTAACTAATTCTGCGAGGAGTTCGATATCATCACCAAATTCCAAAGGTTCGGCAAGGGTAATATTTTCTCTATCATAACAAGATCTCATCACAAATTCAGATTTAGCATATAATCCATCCTGAAGGAGAAAAATTATTACCTTTATAATGCATTGTACAGTTTGATGAAAAGTTCAAATTATTTGCTTAGTCAGTATGAGATGAAAAACTGAATGATATTTTAGCTAAAAAATCTGAATTTTTATTAATAATACATATAGATATATGTTTGTACATAAACCATGAAGTAAACTAAAGTTAATTATTGATATGAGTTATTAATTGTCATTAAAACTATTCGTAGAGTCGAAAATATAAGGTAGAATCAACTGTTATGAATACCCCTATTCTCAATTTAGTTAAGAATTGGTTAAGTAGTCTATGTAGTTTGTCTGAACTTTATATACATGTCAGTTATTACAAATTACTTAAAAAAATAATATAATAATTATATGGATTGTCAATATTGTACCTGAAGTAGAACTTGGAGGAATAGTAAAGCAGAGAGCAAAGTAATAGCTTTTTTATCCATTTCAATTGAAAAACGTTTCTAGTCTTCATAATATTATACCCCTGACTTAAATACTTTTTTTTTTTTTTGCTTGTTTTATTGAAGCTTGTAGATCAATATGAACTAATATAGAACTTACCTTCGCATATTATATTTGCAATTCAGATTTTTACTTGCTCTACGAAACAAGTATTGGTTTCATGAAAAACAACTTCGTAATAGTAAAATGTATTATAGGTACCTATAAAGTTAATAGTACACTGCTAAGGCTGAAAGCAGATGTTCTGGTGATGATTGCAAACTAACAAGTTCATGATAATTTTGTTCCAAAGTGCACTAAATGCGCATACTCTACTTTTGTCTATTTTTGATTCTAAAAAATTGCTTCTTTCTTATTATGACTAGTTTATAAGCGTTATTTACTGTCTTCATAATATACCTAAGCAATTAAAAGGGGTTATTCGTACTCGATGAAAAAGATAGAAGCGAATTTATTAATAATTCATACCTACAACAACCTACCTACTCGCATATTGGGAAAACCCCATATCCACTAATAGAATTCATCATATATGGCATAGCCTTCTGTAGTATTCATCCATAAACAAGATTTGTTTAAGCATGTTACATACTTATATAAGCGCCATCAAGTGTAATATAAATAAAATTAAATTGCGCACAGTAGGATGAGATGGGATTTTATCGTTTCACAAGCTCGGAATATTGTGTGTAGGTTGAGTCAAGATGAGAAAAAAAATCAAAAAATGGGTAGGTGGATTTTATTCCCCTCCTCAAAATGAGAATGTAATTTTCTAAAAAAAAATACTTAAAAAAAAGAAATATAAATAAACAACGACATTACGTTGAATTTATTGTTTTAAACGAAAACGGCTCCTACGATTTGGATGAAAATCCGCCCACTGCCACGCCCATTTTTATTATATATTGATTTCTGGGAAATCGCTCCAACGATTTTGATGGAGTTTTCAAAATTTGTTTGTATGAGTAAAAAAAAAAAACATATTGAAAGTAATTTTAATAAAATCCGCTTCCTGACACACGCGCTTTTCACATTTGTGTTTGATTTTTAAAAGAAGGATAGATTGCTTGAGATGAAATTTTCAGAGTTTGTTCTAATGAGAAAGAAACAAAACTGAAATTAAAAAAAATACGCCCACTACCACGCCCACTTTTATTATTTCTTGGTTTCTCGGAAAAGACTCGTATGCTTTTGATGGAATTTTCAGAGTTGATTCACATGGAGAGGAAAATCACAACAAAAACATAAATGTTAAAAAAGAGCCAAGTTCTAATATGTACAAGAAACCTGTGCGTAAAAAGTCTGCCAAAAAAAGTAATGAGATCTAAAACATATGCCAAGTTTTAAGTTCATGAAGTTTAATATCAAATATCTAAAGTAGAGTAATATCGAAACAATTCCAAATCATGACAGAAATTTGGTATTTAATGATTACTGATTAAAATATGGTGGGTGCACTGGTCAAGCTTTCATACAATTTAAATTTGTGATTAAGTAAGTAATTTAGAGAAAACTTGCCAAGTAAATCCACAAAATTTTAATCAGTAATCATTAAATACCAAATTTCTGTCATGATTTGGAATTGTTTCGATATTACTCTACTTAAGATATTTGATATTAAACTTCATGAACTTAAAACTTGGCATATGTTTTAGATCTCATTACTTTTTTGACAGACTTTTTACGCACAGGTTTCTTGTACATATAATAACTTGGCTCTTTTTTAACATTTATGTTTTTGTTGTGATTTCACTCCTTTTTGCAAAGATTTATTTTGCCAGGTGAAAATCAAGCCCTACCGCTTCACAAAGTTTCATAATTCTACGTCAACCAAAAGTGCTCCATATAAATAATAGCAATTCTGATAAAGTGGGTGGATGGCACGCCCCTGAATGGGAAATTCAAAATTTTCGATATTTTTCTTTCAAAGTACTTCAAGCCTTTACAAGCTACCAATTTTCATCGTTCTACAACAATCGGAAGTGCTCCATATAATTTATAAGAATTTTTAAGAATGTGTGTGGATGCCACGCCCCCTGAATGGAAAATTCCAACTTTTCAAGTTTTTTCTTTCTAAGTACTTCAAGCCCTACCGACCTACCAATTTTCATCGTTCTACAACAATCGGAAGTGCTCCATATAATTTATAAGAATTTTTAAGAATGTGGGTGGATACCACGCCCCCTTAATGGAAAATTCCAATTTTTCAATTTTTTTCTTTCAAAGTACTTCAAGCCCTACCGGCAAACAAATTTTCATTGTTCTACAACAATCGGAAGTGCCCCATATAATTAATAAGAATTTTTAAGAATGTTGGTGGATGCCACACCCCCTGAATGGAAAATTCCAACTTTTCAATTTTTTTCTTTCTAAGTACTTCAAGCCCTACCGACCCACCAATTTTCATCGTTCAACAACAATCCATGCCCCATATAATTTATAAGAATTTTTAAGAATGTGGGTGGATACCACGCCCCCTTAATGGAAAATTCCAATTTTTCAATTTTTTTCTTTCAAAGTACTTCAAGCCCTACCGGCAAACAAATTTTCATTGTTCTACAACAATCGGAAGTGCCCCATATAATTAATAAGAATTTTTAAGAATGTTGGTGGATGCCACACCCCCTGAATGGAAAATTCCAACTTTTCAATTTTTTTCTTTCTAAGTACTTCAAGCCCTACCGACCCACCAATTTTCATCGTTCTACAACAATCGGAAGTGCTCCATATAATTTATAAGAATTTTTAAGAATGTGTGTGGATGCCACGCCCCCTGAATGGAAAATTCCAACTTTTCAAGTTTTTTCTTTCTAAGTACTTCAAGCCCTACCGACCTACCAATTTTCATCGTTCTACAACAATCGGAAGTGCTCCATATAATTTATAAGAATTTTTAAGAATGTGGGTGGATACCACGCCCCCTTAATGGAAAATTCCAATTTTTCAATTTTTTTCTTTCAAAGTACTTCAAGCCCTACCGGCAAACAAATTTTCATTGTTCTACAACAATCGGAAGTGCCCCATATAATTAATAAGAATTTTTAAGAATGTTGGTGGATGCCACACCCCCTGAATGGAAAATTCCAACTTTTCAATTTTTTTCTTTCTAAGTACTTCAAGCCCTACCGACCCACCAATTTTCATCGTTCTACAACAATCGGAAGTGCTCCATATAATTTATAAGAATTTTTAAGAATGTGTGTGGATGCCACGCCCCCTGAATGGAAAATTCCAACTTTTCAAGTTTTTTCTTTCTAAGTACTTCAAGCCCTACCGACCTACCAATTTTCATCGTTCTACAACAATCGGAAGTGCTCCATATAATTTATAAGAATTTTTAAGAATGTGGGTGGATACCACGCCCCCTTAATGGAAAATTCCAATTTTTCAATTTTTTTCTTTCAAAGTACTTCAAGCCCTACCGGCTTACAAATTTTCATTGTTCTACAACAAACGGAAGTGCTCCATATAATTTATAAGAATTTTTAAGAAAGTGGGTGGATGCCACGCCCCCTGAATAGAAAATTGCAGATTTTCGATTTTTTCCTTTGTATGCACCACAAGGCCTACCGTTGTGCGAAATTTCAGGTTTCTACGATGTCGGGAAGTGCTCCATAATTTTGATGATCTGTCAGTGAGTCAGTGAGTCAGTGAGTCAGTGAGTCAGTGAATCAGTCAGTCAGTTACGGTTTTTATGATTTTTGAAGTCCTATATCTCGGGAATTACTAATGCTTAAGAGTTGAAATTTGGTGGGCCATCTGTGTTTGATCAGCTCAGCAAATACTGCAAATTTGAAGTTTCTGACTTTATTGGTACTGAAGTTAGAGGGGGGTTGAAAATCGCCTGAGTTTGTTCCTGTAAAAAGGGTGTAGTGCCGCGAACTTGGCTGGGCACTACCGTGCCCTTTGATAATTAAGAAATGTATATTTGGAAATTATGTCCCCTACTTTTATTATTTAAGTATTTGTCTCTCGGAAATGGCTCCAACGATTTGGATGAAATTTTCAGAGTTACTTTGTATGATATAAAGTTAATAATTAAGAGCATTATTTTAGTTAAATTTGCCTCAAGCCACGCCCACCTTTCTAATTTTTTGATTTCTAAAATAAGAATCTATCGATTCAGAGTTCATTATTATGAGCAAAAAAGATAAAGAGCGCTTTTAGTTAAATCCACCTACTGCCACGCCGACTTTTATTATTTAAAGTTTCTCGGAACCAACTCTAATAATAAAATTGAGTTTTCAAAGTTTGTTTGAGATAGAAAAAACTTTGAAAGGTTACTTTATTAAATCCAGTCTACTGTAACGTCCACTTTTCTTCTTACTTGAAATCTCAGGGACCGCCCTTACCATTTAAATAGCATTTTCAAATTTTGGTCTTATACGCGAAATAATCTTAGAAAATGGTGCTGCTGAAAATCGCCCACTGGCACGCCTTATTTTAATAATTTAGGGTTTCTCGAAAATGGTTTGGATTAAATATTCAGAGCTAGTCTGTTTGAAGATGAAAAACATTGGGAAAGTATTTTTATTAAAATCCACCATTGCCATGTCAACTTTTAAATTTGAACTTATCATTATTTTAATATTAAGATTTATGTAGACAGGGCAGGAGGTACCAAGGGATTTAGGGAAAGAACGCGTATGACACTTTGACTATTTGCATGAAAATTTTATTAAGATAATATTTAGCCACGCAAACTTAATCAAACTTAATGCCATGCAGGAACGTAACAAGGGGGTAAAATGTAGAAAGGAGATAAAAAATTGATGGTAAAAGTCATAAATTTATGTTATGGTGGTTATGAATGGCCAACGAGTTGGGATAGAAAAATTAATGCACAAAGTTTTAATTCAATTACATGTACATATACACCAAGATTCCAATCCTCTTGATAAGCAGAAAGATTATTTTGATCAAGGAAGGTAGTAATAAGCTGCTTGTTTAAAAATATAATTTAAAAATAATTGACTTATAGAAAAAAAAGATCAAAATATATAACAAAAATATATACATGGCTTACAGTGCGCCATTCTTTTACAGTGTGAAAAGGTCATCTTCTTGACAAACTGATAAAATCTATGAAATACAATATTAAACGTGAACGTTTGCCAACAAAGCAAATATAAAATATGCTGGGCAGTCCAGACTCATATCAAGAACAACTCGATGCAAAGTAATCAAAATTGAAGTGAAAATGTTAAGCCGCGTCCACATAATGTCGAATTGTGTAGATCAACATCGCATCGTTGATCAAAAGTGTTGAGTAAGTGTAGACGTGTTTATCGACAAAGCCATTCAACATTTGTTGACCCGAACGCAACCCGATTCAAATGGTTAGCAATCGACAAAGTTGTTCAACAAATTTCATTTTATTAAAAACATTTGTAGGGCTTTAATTTCATGAACATAATTAATTGGTTTTGTGCGTTATTAATCACATTTTTACTAGATGAAAATAATAATATCGTTTTTACTTCATTGTTGACAAGAAAAAATAAAAAAAAAGTTGGGTACCACCAGGATTCGAACCCTGAATAATTCGGTTGCATCCTGACGCATCGATCAGAAAATTCCAAACCACACAAATGCTTGCTACGAAAGTTTTTCACGTACACACTAGGATGTTGATCGACAATGTTAAGGACGGTCCACACTATGCCGATCAACATTGTTGGTTAACATTGTCGATCAACATGCTAGTGTGTACGTGAAAAACTTTCGTAGCAAACATTTGTGTGGTTTGGGATTTTCTGATCGGTGCGTCAGTACGCAACCGAAGGGTTCAGGGTTCCAATCCCGGTGGTACCCAACTTTTTTTTATTTTTTCTTGTGAACAATCAAGTTAAAACGATATTATTAAAATTAAATACTTATTCACAAGAAATATTACATTTTTCATCTAGTAGAAATGTGATTAATAACGCACAAAATCAATAAATTATGTTCATGAAATTAAAGCCCTACAAATGTTTTTAATAAAATGAAATTTGTTGAACAACTTTGTCGATTGCTCTCCATTTGAATCGGGTTACGTTCGGGTCAACAAATGTTGAATGTCTTTGTCGATCAACACGTCTACACTTACTCAACACTGTTGATCAACGATGTTGATCTACACAATTCGACATAATGTGGACGCGGCTTTAACCAACAATGTTGATCGGCATAGTGTGGACCCACCTTTAAGATTATTGCTAGAAATTCTTAAAGACAAAAGAGGCTGTTTGGACCCGTATAGAAAGAAGTGTGTTGCTTTTGCAACCACCACCTTCAGTGGTTGCGACTCCACATCCACATTCTTCGGCCAAGGGAAGATCATCTTGGACCTGAGGTTTTGTGAGGTGGATATCCAACCCCAGGTGGTAAGAGGGTTCAGTTCGACTCCCAAGTCCCAACCACGTCTGCACCTATAGTAGGATTGTACGTACATATATATTTATGTGCATATACCTAGATACATAATTGTATAAATGAAGAAAATTATGAGAAATAAATTGTTTAAGGACAAATTACCTTAAGCTGCGTCCACATTATGTTGAATTGTGCAGATCAACATCGTCGATTAGGGTGGCTTAAACATCGATAGTCTGCTGTTTCGATAGTATCGATAGTTTCCAAAAAAAAATATCGATACTATCGATAGTATCGATAGTTTTTTCAATATAAACCTGACCTCGTCAGAACCACTAAAATCATAATTATATAAACTTCAAATACATTGACGAAAGTTCCTACAAAGCTTATCTTGATTATCAAAATGAGTGCCAAAATGCATTTAATCAGTCTAGTAAAATAACTATAAAATAGTAGTGCAATAAAAACAATCTATGTCGTTTTCGATTGGACGTTCGGAGTAATCCTTTTCCACTCCATTTTAATTCCTACTACTCCAAAAGCCTTCGATTGGCTGTTCCGAGTAATTTTTTCGGAGTCTTTTTCTTTTGAATATTTTTTTTGTTCAATGTTAATTCCCAAACTTATGTCGTTTTCGATTGCATTCTCTGACTATTCTACTCCTTTTTGATTCCAATAGAATATGAAAACATCGTGTTGTCAAATTTACACACACACTACTGAATGACGCCATTTTATAAAATGGCTTCTTCAAGCATTCATCACTTTTGACAAGTAGTGCGACGAAAAACTGTATGTGTATGCGTGTGTTCCAAATCTACTCCTTCTTCAAATCGGGAACAGAAAAATACTTCGAAAACAGTACTCCGAACAGCCAATCGAAGGCTTTTGGAGTAGATGGAGTGAAAAAGGCGTACTCCAAACGTCCAATCGAAAACGACATTATTCACATCACAGAGCGACAGGCTTTTAATTATTTACTTTTGTGAAACCACAAAAATTCGATATGATATATATTTATTAAAAGAAAATTTAAGATTTTACTTCTTTCAAACCTAAAATAGAAAAAAAAAGAGTTGGAAAACTATGCACCAACCGCAAAATTCTTTTTAGTTTACCTCCACCATTTTGATTTTGCATTCGCCCACTTACGAAAAAGCGGTCGGTGAGGTGAGCACTCTTACGTCTGACGGCAATTATGTGCGCGTCATATGAATTTCTTATTTTCGCTCGGTTTCGTACGACCACTTAAGTTGGCTTCCGACTATTCTAGTTCTACCTTCTACCTTAAGTTTGCGGATCCAAAACGGACTCTTTTGCTTGAAAGGAAAGAATCTATGGACGTTACACCAACGAGAATACAAGCATACTAGTGCATTTTGATGCCCATCAACAAAATCAAACTAAAGACACAACATAATTTGACTTTAGATCAGACATCAGAGAGACAGAGATTGAGATTTACGATAGCGAGATAATCCGCAAAGAATCTATGGACACCACCGGTCGCACAACAATAATACACGCCACGCATACTAGTGCATTTTGATGAATTTCTGGTAGTGAGTTTCATGAAAATAGAAGAATGTGAATGACATTTATAACTAATAAACTTTGTGAAATGAAAAACTATCGATAGTTTTTTAAAACTATCGATGTAGGCGATAGTTTTTTACTATCGATACTATCGATAGACTATCGATGTTTAAGCAACCCTATCGTCGATCAACAGTGTTGAATAAGTGTAGACGTGTTGATCGACAATGTCATTCAACATTTGTTGACCCGAACGTAACCCGAATGGATGGCAATCGACAAAGTTGTTCAACAAATTTCATTTCATTAAAAACATTTTTACTAGATGGAAAATGCAATATTTGTTGTGAATAAGTATTTAATGTTAATGTTATCGTTTTAACTTTATTGCTCACAAGAAAAAATAAAAAAAAAGTCGGGTACCACCAGGATTCGAGCCCTGAACCTTTCGGTTGGATCCTGACGCATATCGGTCAGAAAATTCCAAACCACACAAATGTTTGCTACGAAAGTTTTTCACGTACACACTAGCATGTTGATCGACAATGTTAACCAAAAATGTTGATCGACATAGTGTGGACCCACCTTTATGGTAACAGCGCAAAGAATGCAATGAATGAGTATACTCATATACTCCTATAGGAGATAATCTGGCTAGATTGAAGCTGGTTCTTACATTTTGTAATACTGTTTGTTATTACATAATAAACTACTTGTTTATTATAAATTTCTTATTACTCATATTGAAAGGCTGTATTTTTGATAGTATTGTGTTTATAGAAACGATCTTTAGCTCAAATTGAAGCCCACATAACTTAAAAAACCGCGAAAATAGCTCGGTTTTTTGCATCTCTCACAAAGTTGTGCTCGGCGCTCGAGTTCGAAAGCTTGGATTATTGGTAAGGCTAACATCATAAGCAACTCATCTAAAAATCAGAACTACCGGATCTGAGGCAGAGCCCTCCCACCCCGAAGAAAAAGGATACTAGACTGAAAACTGTGAAGTTGATCATGTTAATCATTTTAACATTTGGTTCTTAGTTTTTAACTAAAAATTATTAAGGGCATTGAAAATCAAAAACAAAAATAGTAGGTACTTCATACCACAAAATAAAATCTACATGCTCTATTGCTTTGATGCAGCATATGTCAAAGACCATGTTTTTGTTTATTATACTGTTTTATATATTACTTGTTGTTTTAAATTGTTTATTGCTATATTTTGAAAAGCCGTCCCTTGAAAAGTGTTATGTCTACAGAACCGGCTTTGGATTCAAATTGAAGCAAATTTAGTGAGATTTAAATCGTAGAACAATGTTTTATTCAGAAATTAAGGCGTAATGGTTAAAATGGCCAATAAGTGAAAAAAACCACGAAAAATTCGCGTTTTTTTTTTTTATTTTTACCAATGTTGCGTTTGGCGTTCGAAGTCGAAATATCGGATTTATTACTAGGCCAACATCATAAACAACTCAGCAAAAAATCAGAACTACCGGACCTGACGCAAGGTCTAATGTATATAGTTACTGGACTAAGAATATTGAAGAAAGTATTGGGTACCATTTTCCTTAAAGTTACCAATTGAACAAGATGTTGCTTGAATCATTGTAGATAAAAACTGGTGCTACAATGAATTAGGATATGCGCTTTAGAAGTTTTCAAATCTATTCAAATAAATTAAGTATGCATCATGAACACAATATTGTACCATAAAAATTTGGCACAGGGGCGTTATCAATAACCTTAATTATCATTCGAATTTCGAAAATAATGTTATATTGTTGAATATGTCTTAACTTTCGGCTAAATAAACAGAAAAAACTAGAAAAAGGTATTTTTTCTTATTTTTGGAACCTTTGGGTGTAGGTAAATGAGTTCAAAGAGGAAATTTGAAAAAGAATACGATTTTTTATCAAAAGCTTAAAAATTCTTTTCCAAAGGGTATTGCTCATTTTCGGCCAAGAGTGAACACTAATGAATTTGGTATCATATGAAAGCTTATGTTGAGCTTGTTATATGAGTGAAATATTTTCAAAATCTGTCATGGGAGATCTGAGATATTTGAGCTTGAGGCAACTGCAAATAGAGCTTTTTCAGCTTTTTTTCGATATCTTCCGATCTAGGATATGTAAGAAAATGATATTGGTGTCAAATGAAAGCTACATTTCTAGGCTTTTCAATATACCTAAAATTATTTTGCTACCTTAAACACATTTTGAGATATTTTTAAAAAACTACATTTTTTGCACTGCCTTTTGCGCAACGATATCTCTAAAAATTCAGTGATGACATACACTTTTTTTGGCACCATTGAAAAGCTTAATTTCAAACCTTTAATTTAATATATAATTTAGTGGCCTTGCTCAAATATATACTTTCATACAAATAAGACTTAATTTAAAAGGCACTAAACAAAGCAAAGTGCTTAAAATGTGTGAAAATAAACAGATTTCGAGGTAATTTTTTTTTTAATCAGGCATGATAAGTGACGTTTCTTTATGATAAATGTTATTTTTCTTTGGTTTTTCTATTTTGTATTTGCATTTCTTCTTTTACTTACAGTGTTACATAAAACTTATTTATTTCTTATAAAACTTCTTTTTAATTATTTTGTAAATCCATTTTCTTAATTCATAATGCTGTCATTACATTACATTGTTTTCGTGTCCAACCCAGCTTAGATACCAAATTATGGTCTTAATGGGAGCGATTTGAGCAAAGAAAATCACTGTTCTTCGACCTACAAGGCAATCGCAAAACTAGGTACTTAACTGTAGGTATCAGTAGGTGGGTAGGGAGGGCCAAGAAGGGGCATTTTCCATCCTGCTGGAAAATACACGCTACCAACATATTTTTAATTTTGAAAAAAATTCTGTGGGTCTCTTTATGGGCTCATTAATGGCTTATCGCTCTGTTGATGGCAAATATGTACAAATATTCACCACCATTTTTAACTTAACAGTGTTCAAAACTATCGTTACCAATTACTACTTACATACTAAATACTTGCACAAGTATACAAACGAACCTACATATAGGGAAGCCATTCCTAATATTAAGGAAAAGTTTTGCACCATAATAATTTGGTATCTAAGCTAAGTAGGGCACAAAAATAATGTAACGTCCCCTGTCTAGTTTTAAGATATTATTTTAATTGTCTTGATTTGGATTAGTTTTCATTTTATTTTCTTGCAAGTAAATCAGACAGCATTATGGATAAAGAAAATTGAATAACAAAATAATAAAAAAATCTATAAGAAATAAATAAGTTTTATGAGACACTGTAGATAAAAGAAGAAATGCAAGTACAAAATAGAAAAACCAAAGAAAAATAACATTTATCATAAAGAAACGTCACTTATCATGCCTGATACAGCTCTCTTGGAGCGGCCGATGATGTCGATGTCGTCCGCATAGCCAAGCAGTTGAGAAGACCTGTTGAAGATAGTGCCTTCCTATAGTGCTAGATAGTGCTTTACCTAGAAATCTGTTTATTTTCACACATTTTAAGCACTTTGCTTTGTTAAGTGCCTTATAAATTAAGTTTTGTTTTTATGTAAGTATTTATTTGAGCAAGGCCACTAAATTATATATTAAATTAAAGGTTTGAAATTAAGCTTTTCAATGGTGCCAAAAAAAGTGTATGTCATCACTGAATTTTTAGAGATATCGTTGCGCAAAAGGCAGTGCAAAAAATGTAGTTTTTTAAAAATATCTCAAAATGTGTTTAAAGTAGCAAAATAATTTTAGGTATATTGAAAAGCCTAGAAATGTAGCTTTCATTTGACACCAATATCATTTTCTTACATATCCTAGATCGGAAGATATCGACAAAAAGCTAAAAAATCTCTATTTGCAGTTGCCAACTTCAAGCTCAAATATCTCCGATCTCCCATGACAGATTTTGAAAATATTTCACTCATATAACAAGATCAACATAAGCTTTCATATGATACCAAATTCATTAGTGTTCACTCTTGGCCGGAGCCCCATACAAAAATGAGCAATTCCCTTTATGATCTTATTAACACACTCGTATTGTAGCCTATTGAATAAACCGGAAAATGAAGGGTATAAAGGAACAATTACGTGCAAGGGTTTTTCTTACTGAATATGTTTGTTTGGCCCATAAGCATGCTTAAAACCGAAAATGCTACTAAATTCACCCATGCGTTTCTGAGAGAATGGTCACACTGGCCACTTTTCAATATTTTTGGTGTAACTTGAAAACTAAGCCGAATTTGACAATTTTACACATAATACTTTTTGTTCAAAATTAAATTTTCTATTGAAATGGATAGTTAAAAATTTTTTACGAAAAAATTTAAGCAGGAAAAGTTAACAAAAACCAACCTAAAAAAAATTAATAAATCAAGGATATCTAAATTTTTTAATAAATTATGCATAACTTTTATTGAAGCAAAGATAGTGTCAAGACATACAGGGACAAAATAAAGTAGAGACTAAAGGCTTTAATATGGCATGTTCAAAAATTAATATTTGTTCAAAATTGACAGAGATATTCCCATTCAAACCTTATCATTTCTTATAATTTTTCGCAGTTTTGGCCCAAAAGTCCCTTTTTCGGTACAATATGGCAAATTTCACTTTCGTAAAAATGTTCGAAATCAAAATTTTGATATAATATAATATTAGAACTATAGAAAATTTATAAAAAGGATGTAAGTTCGCAATTTCGTTTTTCGGCTGTTTTTAAATGCTTTCAGACCTACAGACCGAACGGCTGGTCCGATTTACATAAGATTTGGTACTAGGTGCTAGGAACGTAAAATTTTTCGTAAAGTACCAAAAAATAGGCTTTCGGGCAAAAACTGAGAAAAATGATAAGAAATGGTAAAGTTTGAACGGCTATATCTCTGTCAATTTTCGAATAATATGGCTTTTTTAACATGTCATATTAAGGCCTTAAGACTTCAGTTTACTTTGTTCATGCATGTCTTAAGCGTATCTTTGCTCCGAAAAAAAATATGCGCAATTTAGAAAAAAATTAAAGAATCTTTGATTTTCGATTTTTTTCATGTTGGTTTTTGCTTACTTTTCCTGCTTAATTTTTAAAGAAATTTTCCAAACTATCCATTTCGATATAAAATTTAATTTTGAACAAAAAGTATTATATGTAAAATTGTCAAATTCGGCTTAGTTTTGAAGTTATACCAAAAATACTGAAAAGTGGCCAGTGTGACCATTCTCTCAGAAACGCATGGGTGAATTTAGTAGCATTTTCGGTTTTAAGCATGCTAATGGGCCAAACAAACATATTCAATAATAAAAACCCTTGCACGTAATTGTTCCATTTTAAAAGGTCTATTCAATAGGCTATTGGTGGAGTTTAATATATTTTTTTAAATTTATTTACTATTTTGTTTTAGTTCAAAACAAGTAAATTAGAAAAGTATCGCATGTGCACCTCCAACAGGGGCTGGGGGCACCAACGAGAATAGCTGAGGAAACTAGGTCAGAGCTTAAATTCAACGAAAATTTATATTTTATCTCAAAACAAATCGAAGTGAAAGTTGTTACAAATGTATGAATAACGCAATAACCATTCATAAAATAAAATATTTTTTTATATTCATTTTATTTTTAATATTTTAATTATCAACTTTGTGTTGATCTCGTATAGTGCATTTTTCATCGCAACTTTGTCCAAAGTTGTTTGAATTTGTTGTTCTTTTTTTTCTAAACACGAACCCTTAGCTATCAATACAAGAAACTGTTAAAGTCAAATCTAAGCACCATTTTTACTAATTCAACGAAGAAGTGGTAACTCCTACAACAGCCTATCGGAGGTGCCCCCAGCTGCACTGTTGTTTTTACTTATCACTTTTTAATTATTTGTTGAACAGACATTTTCTTAATTTGCATTGATAATATAGTTATCTACACTTGCATAGTATTGCATACCCAAATATATGTACATTGGTTAAAGATAAGTTAAAAAGTTAGAACACAATAGTCTTTTAAAAATGTCCTTATTTTTTTGACACGAACTTGAAACTGACAACTTATATTATTGACGTGGGTTTGGCATTAGAAAAACCTACTATGAACTATGACCTTTTTGTTAGAATTTTTAAAGATCAAAGGTCTTTCTGCAAATATAGCCATGGATTTCGGAGGTGCCCCTCTATCGGAGACTCTACCCTTCATCATTGACAACAGAAATCGATTTTGTCATTCAGTGATTAAATCGCCTGTTAGTGGTGGCGGTAGTTTACTAGTGGTTACTTAAAAGCTAGGCCCCAGCAATGTAATAATGGACTTGTATTTTAAATGTGATCATTGCATCTAAATTTCAGACAAAGTGATGGTGATTTTTCATAGAATTTTGAGTTGATTTTTATAATTGGCTTTTAATAGTCCAAACAAAAAAGTTACCTCTAAATCTGATATATTAATTGACCTTCCTGTTCTCGGGTTTGTAATTTAATTAAAAAAAAAATCACATGCTTTTGTTTGTCTTTGTATTAATTAAACAAAATTCATTGTTTTAGAGCTCAATGTTTTCAGTATTTGTATCGCATGTAACTACTAAAGTCAAGCAATGCGTATTTGCTTTTTAATATATTCGCTGTCAATTTTGTCACATACGGTTTGTATTTTATTTTATAGTTGTTGTTTATCTTTCTAATGACATTTTTTGTCAAAAAGTTTGCAATTCGCATGAAGTATCTTACAGGCGATCCTTTTTATTCGTGCATGTTGAAGGTAAACGTAACAAGTTTGGAGGTTAATGATCTTATTGCATCTGAAGAACATGGCATGAGTGTAGCTGAAAGGTCTAACAATCTAAAATGCTACATCCAGTGTGTATTACAAAAATTTGATATAGTTGCAGGATGCGACTTTACACATGCTGGACTACGGGCCCCAAAAGAATTTAAAATTAGAAATCAAATTTATAAAAATTGCCATAATATGAAGGATGAATTTGATGGATTGGATAAATGTGAATGTGGTTATCAAATTTTAAAATGTATCAGGCAAACAATTGGTAATACACAACAAGAGTACAAATAAATTGTTGTTATTATATAGAATAAAACACTGTCATTTGGCATATTATCCATCTTAAAGGATTAAAATAAGATAATTTTCTCAACAAAAAAAAACTCAAAATTATATTTCGGTTATGTATGTAGGTATGTGAAATTTTCACCAAAAAACAAAAAAAAAAAGGAATTTTACTGCTATTAATAAAAAGATCTAAGATTACAGCTTCGAAATGGAAGTTTTTCACATATGACTTTTTTGTTTTATTGACCAATTATAAAATTTTACATTGCTTTTGTTTGCTATCGCCCAGTTTACACAGAGTTATGGTTAAAACTACCTTACTTCTGAAAATTTGTATAAATATTACACAATATAGTTTTGTTTCCAATTATTAGTTTGAGGAGGAAAGGTCATGAAAAACCTCCTATTTAAGAAGTAGCAAAAAAAAAAAAATTATTCATTGTGATACTTATCACAAATCATAAGGTTTTGTTTGTATTTGTGTTTTCTTATAAATGTATATATATATGTATATGTATATATTAGGGTGGTCCTTATATTGGGTTTTTTTGAAAATCCAACTTGGATAGGCATCAAATGACTCTAAATAGAGAAAACAAAATTTCCTAATTTTTGCAGATTTTTATTTCACCCCTGTCTCCCTTTTACCACTTGAAGGTACAAATAATGGAGTGAGGGTGATTCTTATAACACGTAAAAAAAAAATCAGAACTTATAGATTAGATTGAGAGGAAAAAATCGTATAGGAGGGGGGTCTATTTCCCCCCGTTCAGGCAAGAGGGGTCATTTTCTGAAAATTTGACCCAAAATAGAAAAAAAATATTAAAAAACAACGGGAGCACGTACAATGGCATGCTATAGCTTTTTTTAAAGCCATGAATCCAGTCTTTAATATGTTTCTTAAATCAAGTTCTTATTATAAATAGTTTCTGAAAAAAATAATTTTCAAACGTACAACATTATTATTTTCGTTTTTATTTTTAAGTTTGGAAATTATTTTTTCAAAAGCTATTTATAATAAAAACTTGATTTAAAAAACGAATCTATAACACGACTATTAAGCCCGAAACTATGCGGGACTATACCAGAACGTATAATACTCGTAAGTGCGAAAATTTTAAACGGATGACTACGATTCACCAAACTATGAAAATGGAGGACACTATATTGTAGCTTGGCTTTAAGTTGGCAACCCTAGGAGGAAAAGTGCCAAACAACATATATATAAAAATGGAGTTGGATGATTCCTATTGGTAGATACATTAATAAAGAAGGCCTATGAATAAAATATTAATGATGGAGTCGTGGGGATAAATTTATACAAAAACGGGGTCGGAGTTAGGCACAATTAGGATCTAGGAAAATTAAAATGCCGGTGATGGTTGGTATTGGTTGAACAAATGTATTGATTAGGTAGGTAGATAGGTTAATATGCTGGACAAGGCCGCAAAGGGGAACATTTTACGAACACAGGGTCGGAGTTAGACATAAAGAGGAATACCAGGAAATTTAAAGTGCCGGGTGATAATTGTTATTGGTAAGGCAAGAGCATTGTTTAGGATGGTAAATAGGTAAATATCATTGACAGGGCCGCAAGGGGGTACATTTATACGAACACGGGGTCGCAGTTAGACATAAAGAAGAATATCAGGAAATTTAAAGTGCCGGGTGATGATTGTTATTGGTAAGGCAAGAGCATTGTTTAGGATGGAAAATAGGTAAATATCATTGACAGGGCCGCAAGGGGGTACATTTATACGAACACGGAGTCGGAGTTATATATTGTTTTGGATGTACATAAATAGGTAAATATGGTTGACAGGGAGGCAAAGGAGTATGAATATCTCAGGGTACGGAAATGCTCCTGGGGATCAATATATTGCAACTTCGTTGTTTCTTGAGCGATTTCGATGAAATTAACACAGGTGATAGCGAATACAGATTTTTAAAAGAAAAAAATATTTTCAAAACAGGGTGTTTCAAAAAGGTGTCAATATATTGAAACTTCGTTGTTCCTTGGTCGATTTGACTGAAACTGACATAGGTGATAGCTGATACATAATTTTAAGGATAAAAAATATTTTCAACAGGGTGTTTCAAAAAAAAAGTCAACTTCGTTGTTCCTTGAGCGATTTCAATGAAATTTAAACAGGTGATAGCTGATACAGATTTTAAAAAGAAAAAAATATTTTCAAAACAGGGTGTTTCAAAAATGTGTCAATATATTGAAACTTCGTTGTTCCTTGGTCGATTTGACTGAAACTGACATAGGTGATAGCTGATACATAATTTTAAGGATAAAAAATATTTTCAACAGGGTGTTTAAAAAAAAAGTCAACTTCGTTGTTCCTTGAGCGATTTCAATGAAATTTAAACAGGTGATAGCTGATACAGATTTTAAAAAGAAAAAAATATTTTCAAAACAGGGTGTTTCAAAAATGTGTCAATATATTGAAACTACGTTGTTCCTTGGTCGATTTGACTGAAACTGACATAGGTGATAGCTGATACATAATTATTAAAGAAAAATAATAAAATAATACTTATTTTTTTCGAAAAACAAATTCAATATTCAATTTCAATTTTCCAACTGGAAAAATATTTCTTAGTTTTTGAGAAATTAAGAAAAAACAAAAGGTACTTTTTACCAAAAAAGCCCGAAAAATGAATTTATTCATGAACTATCCATAATTTAACCCTTTTTTTTCGGGCTCTTTTGCTAAAAGTACCTTTTTTTTTCTTAATTTCTCAAAAACTAAGAAATATTTTTCCATTTGAAAAATTGAAATTGAATATTGAGCCCACAAAATGCACTTACCTAATTAAAAAAAAAAAATCCCAAGTTTTGTTTTTAATTTTGACTTTTAAATTTAATTCTTCAAAAACTATTCGTTAAAACAACTTGATTTTTAAAAATCAATTATAAGAGTGGAGTATTAGCTTTCAAAAAAACTATAGCACATTATTGGATGTGTTTTCGTTGATTTTTAATGTTTTTTATGCATTGAAAGTCAATGTTTGAGAAACTGCCCCTCCCCTCCTGCCTCAAGGAGGGGAGATACAACTTTCCCCTTATAATATTTTTTTCTTACACGGTTAAACATTCTGGGGTATTTTTAATACAACCTTTGTACTACAGCCGTATTCAATAAAGAAAAAATTACTTTTTAATATTCCGTAAATATTAAAGAAATTTTCTAATAACTTTGTATTACATTCTAATAGATTAGTATTAAAATTGTTATTTGTAATACCAAATTGTATTAAAATATTCGGGACGCGTTTATTTTTAATACAAAAAGTATTAAAATTTAATACAAATTGTATTAAAATTGCTAGATGCGTATACTTGTAATACAACAGTATTAAAATCTAATACAATTTGTATTACAACAGGAAGCCATTACAAGCAAGCATCAGCCGTATTTAAATATGAATATGAAGCATAAGTTTTTAATACCAAAGTATTAAAATTCAATATAGATTGTATTAAAACAGCAATAAAACAAAAGTGGCAACCCTTTTTCGGCTTAGTAATATAAAGTAAACAATTTCAATATACATTATTTTGAAGGTGCGTTGAAATATTTCGAGGTAAAATATACAAATAAGTTGATAAAATTTCAATCGCATTAAGATTTTAGTTCTCATTATGTGAAAAAATAAGTAGGTATAGTAATGCCATCATTAATTGACTTAGAAGATAAATACTCTTGGAAAAAAGTCTTTCATTACTATTATTTTTGTAATATATTTTAATTTTCATGAAAAGGATCTACAAATCAAATTTCAAGAAATAAAGTATTATATTATAATATTTTTGTATTAAAATATATACAGATTTCGTATTCCTTTGTAATATCTGATATAATTAAGTTTTAATATATTTTGTATTAACTTCCAAATTTTAATATTTGTCAAGTATTAAATTTTAATAAATTTTTGGTGTTGTCATGTTACCCAGCAAATATTAAAAAGTACCTAAATATTTTTAACCGTGTGATAATCACCCTCTATTAGCCATAAAGTTAGAGTTTCATACACTCAGCGAGACAAAAAAACATTCAGTGCCATAAAAATTCCCAAAAAGCACTTCTTCTTCATTTTGAAATTGGAAATTTCAAATAGAACGTTCTCTAGAGAAGATTGACTGACTCAAGATTCATGAGCTTCAATATTTTAAGACCGACCCTATATATTGTTAAAAAATTTTTTCGATTTTTGTTTTCAACATGTTTGTTTTTCGAAAAAAATAAGTATTATTTTATTATTTTTCTTTAATAATTATGTATCAGCTATCACCTATGTCAGTTTCAGTCAAATCGACCAAGGAACAACGTAGTTTCAATATATTGACACATTTTTGAAACACCCTGTTTTGAAAATATTTTTTTCTTTTTAAAATCTGTATCAGCTATCACCTGTTTAAATTTCATTGAAATCGCTCAAGGAACAACGAAGTTGACTTTTTTTTTAAACACCCTGTTGAAAATATTTTTTATCCTTAAAATTATGTATCAGCTATCACCTATGTCAGTTTCAGTCAAATCGACCAAGGAACAACGAAGTTTCAATATATTGACACATTTTTGAAACACCCTGTTTTGAAAATATTTTTTTCTTTTTAAAATCTGTATCAGCTATCACCTGTTTAAATTTCATTGAAATCGCTCAAGGAACAACGAAGTTGACTTTTTTTTTGAAACACCCTGTTGAAAATATTTTTTATCCTTAAAATTATGTATCAGCTATCACCTATGTCAGTTTCAGTCAAATCGACCAAGGAACAACGAAGTTTCAATATATTGACACCTTTTTGAAACACCCTGTTTTGAAAATATTTTTTTCTTTTAAAAATCTGTATTCGCTATCACCTGTGTTAATTTCATCGAAATCGCTCAAGAAACAACGAAGTTGCAATATATTGATCCCCAGGAGCATTTCCGTACCCTGAGATATTCATACTCCTTTGCCTCCCTGTCAACCATATTTACCTATTTATGTACATCCAAAACAATATATAACTCCGACTCCGTGTTCGTATAAATGTACCCCCTTGCGGCCCTGTCAATGATATTTACCTATTTTCCATCCTAAACAATGCTCTTGCCTTACCAATAACAATCATCACCCGGCACTTTAAATTTCCTGATATTCTTCTTTATGTCTAACTGCGACCCCGTGTTCGTATAAATGTACCCCCTTGCGGCCCTGTCAATGATATTTACCTATTTACCATCCTAAACAATGCTCTTGCCTTACCAATAACAATTATCACCCGGCACTTTAAATTTCCTGGTATTCCTCTTTATGTCTAACTCCGACCCTGTGTTCGTAAAATGTTCCCCTTTGCGGCCTTGTCCAGCATATTAACCTATCTACCTACCTAATCAATACATTTGTTCAACCAATACCAACCATCACCGGCATTTTAATTTTCCTAGATCCTAATTGTGCCTAACTCCGACCCCGTTTTTGTATAAATTTATCCCCACGACTCCATCATTAATATTTTATTCATAGGCCTTCTTTATTAATGTATCTACCAATAGGAATCATCCAACTCCATTTTTATATATATGTTGTTTGGCACTTTTCCTCCTAGGGTTGCCAACTTAAAGCCAAGCTACAATATAGTGTCCTCCATTTTCATAGTTTGGTGAATCGTAGTCATCCGTTTAAAATTTTCGCACTTACGAGTATTATACGTTCTGGTATAGTCCCGCATAGTTTCGGTTTTTGTATTTGCGTCAGTCTCCCTTAAAAAACATTAGAGACTGGATTCATGACTTTAAAAAAAGCTATAGCATGCCAATGTAAGTGGTCCTGTTGTTTTTTAATAATTTTTTTCTATTTTGGGTCAAATTTTTAGAAAATGACCCCTCCTGCCTGAACGGGGGGAAATAGACACCCCCTCCCATACGATTTTTTTTTCGTCTCAATTTAATCTATAAGGTCTGACTTTTTTCACGTGTTATAAGAATCACCCTAACTCCATTATTTGTACCTTCAAGTGGAAAAAGGGAGACCAGGGGGGTGAAATAAAAATCTGAAAAAATTAGGGAAATTGTTTTTCAATGTTTTGAATCGAATGAAGGCTATCCAAGACAATGTCCAATTTAAGGAGCACCCTAATATATATATACATATATACATATTTTTTTTTTGTTTTTTAATTTTTATTTATTTTATTCAAATACTAACTTATATCTAATATCACAGAACTAATACAGAAAAGTTAAAAAAAAAATAAGCCAGAAAAAAGAAGTGAATAGTAAAAACTAAATGGAAATATTTAAATAAATAAGAGATGAATAAATAAATAATTATATGAGGAAATGTAATGAAAAATTTAATAAATAAATAAATAAATAACAAGACCAATAATCAGAGAACAAAACGAATTAATAAATAGTAACAAAATAAATAAATAAATATATAAATGAATGAACAGGATTCTAAGTTTTGGTTTTTCCTTATAGTCCAGGAGGCGACCGTAAAATTACCTACCATATTTCTGTACATAGTTGTTGTCGTACGTTTTTCTGTAAAGTGAAATGCGAACGCGCAATTGCATAAAAACAAAACCAATCGCTTTTTCAAACCCCAAAAATCCCGAAAACTCGGTTTTATAATATGGAGACGTACCCGAACTGATTCCACAAAAAAACTTTGTCCGCCGAAAAATGCGATTTCATTCCCTTTTTTACTAAATTGACTAATATGCTAAGATTAATTTTGTATTCTATGTATTATGATTTGTATGTATATTTTATATTTTGTTTGAAAAAAATGAATTGATCTCATGTTTAAAAAATAAACTAAATATACCTGTAAATGTGTAATATTTGTTTAATAGTTCGGATTGAGATTTTCCTGCTGAAAAAATTTAGTTCGTTGGTAAGTACGTCTTTTGTCTGTGAAATAAATGTTCAAAAGCTTTGATGATCAGTTTTTGCAAGGTTTTTTGCACATTAGTTATTTTTTTTCATTTATTTTACAGTTAAAACTTTCATTTGGTACTAATTTTATTTAAATTTGGCTTAAAAAATTTTGATATTCAATTAAAAAAGATTAAAGAAATTTAAAATACATTTTTTTGAAAAAAGCGGTCGGACGCATGTTTGGCCCATCATAAGTTTGTCCGACCAGTAGATTCTTAATGTAGACGGTCTAAGCTTTCATTTGATACTCCATTTGTCCATTGACCCGCGATGAGGTAGGCCAACACCAAAAATACCGTTTTTTGAGTTGGTCGGACAAAGGGTTGGGCCCGGATTTTGTCTGTCCGACCATATGATTTGAAATCTAATATCAAATCTCTATTACCTTGTACTTAAATTTTCCATTGACTCTATGGTATAACCTAACACCGAAAAATGCAAACGGAAGTGCCCATTTTTCCGCTAAAATTCCCGGAAAAAGTCTGTCTGACCAGCAGTTTTGTGAATTTCGTGACATTTACCATTCGTTAATGGCAAAATTTTCCATCGACTCGATGAGGTTGGAAATTTTACGGTCGCCTCCCATACTATTAGAATCCTGTAAGCTTGTTCATTCGTATCTTAGCGGAAGGCAACAATGCGTGGTGACAAGTGAACGTTCTTCTTCCTTTCTCAATGTCTTAGCTGGAGTGCCTCAGGGATCTATCCTCGGACCAATCCTCTTCTCACTATATGTAAACGAGTTGCCACATGTTGTTAAAAATTGTCTGATTCATCTTTATGCTGATGATGTACAGCTCCTTATAAGTCGACCCTTTGTAGCAAAAAATGATGCCGTAGATTTAATGAATAAGGACCTGCTCCTGATTCTACAATGGTCCAAAAAGAACCATCTTTGCTTAAATCCTCTCAAATCAACAGCTCTTCCGATCTATCGCAAAACCTTTGATTTTTCGGTCCTAAACCCCTTAAAGCTTGAAGGCGAAGTCATTGACTATGTCAGTACTGCCAGAAATTTAGGGATAATTTTCAATCGTACTCTTACATGGAACGACCACCTTAATAGTGCCATTGGAAAAGTCTATGGTAGTCTTCGTGCTCTTCAGTTCACTCGAAATTTCATCCCTACAAAAACTAAATTGCGACTTGCCAAAACCCTTTTACTCCCTGTTATGTTATATGCATGTGAAGTTTTTTGCAATTTGGACTCTGCCACTAGCCGCAAATTAAATGTTGCATATAATAACATTACCCGCTACGTCTATAATCTGCAACGGTATGACCACATATCGAACTTTGCACAACGTATATCTGGCTGTAGTCTCGACAGTTTACTAAACTTCCGATCGGTGAGCTATCTGCATGAAATCATTCAAACTCAACAACCGGATTATCTTCATAACAGGCTGAACTTCCCTAGTTCATCAAGGTCTTTTGTCCTTATACAACCTCGATTTAAATATCTCATTACTGAGCGTCAATTTTTTGTCCATGTTACACGCCTTTGGAACTCCCTGCCCACCGCGATGAATAGTATAAGAAGCGCGAATAGGTTTAAATCTTTAGTTTTCAATTATTTGGCAAATCGTTGATAATATTTATTATGTAAGTTTTTTTTTATTTTCTCTTTTTTTTTACATTTTCATATTTAATTAAATTATATATATGTAAATAGAACCTCTCTTTTTTCTCCTTTTTTTTAAATTAAAATTTCTAAATTAATTTAAAGGCTGCAAAACTTTATAAGACTTATGTCCTACTTTGTAAGCGGTTTTGAAATAAATAAATACAAATACAAATGAACGAATGAATGAATAAATAAATAAATAAATAAATAAATAAATAATAAATAAATAAATAAATAAATAAATAAATAAATAATAAATAAATAAATTAATAAATAAATAAGAAGTAAATAAATTAACAATAAGTACATAACTAAATTACAAAATTACAAAATGGATAAATAAATAAAACAAAATTTAAATAAATACTTTAAGACAGTTTGTTCATAGATAATACAGAATGAATAAGATATTGACAAAAAGGGAACAATTAACTGACCCTAAGTAATAAGATGAGAACATTTTCAGACATTTGACATCGAATATCATAATTTTCTTTTAACTTTGACATTCTGGCAAAAACAAAATCAACACTGGCAAGATTATGCAATTCAATAGTCGAAAAATGCCAGGGAAGCCTGAGCATCAATTTTAAAATTTTATTTTCGGAGATTTGTATCTTTTTGACATGCGTTTTTGCATTTGCACATTGACCCCAAACTGGACTCCCGTAAAGCATGATTGATTGAAAAATTACTTTAAAAATTATCAACTTATTTACATCGCTCAGAAGAGATTTCCTATTAATTAACGGATACATAATTTTTATTGTTTTATTGACTTTTAATATTGTTTTCTGTACATGTTCATTGAATCAACAAAAACAATAATGATTCAACATGTTTTGCCAATGTTTTTGCTTCATCGAGCATTCGTTTCATTTTAACATGATTTCTCTATAAGGGAAATCAATTTTATATCATGTTAAAAACACATTGTCTTTATAGTTGAATCAATATGTTTTCATTTTGAAATAATATGAAAAAACCTGCAAATAAAAATGAAATCCATAGCAAATGAATGCTGGATCAGTATGATTTCATGTTGAATTAACACGATCATCATGTTGAATCGCCATGACCATCATATTAAATCTTTTCTTCCATCATGTTTAATCATTATTATCAACATGTTAAGCTGTTACTATTATCATGTTGAATCACCATCGTCAGCATGTTGAATCACCATGATCATCAGTTGAATCGCTCGTTTTGCATTATTCTAAAAGTATAGGAATTCATTATATATTTATTTTATTTTAAAAATACTTTGTGATACTTACTGAGTTTCTAACTGGGAACCTTCCGCACACGGAGATAGCACTCATCCACTGGGCCAATTCGCTACGCAAAAAACTATTGCCAAACGTCAACTTGAGGTACTTTTAACTTGGAATTAATATGTGAATCATTTTATTTTAACATAATAGAATATGAAGAAATTTTTGAAAAGATGATTCTTCTGTTTAAGTGGAGTGAAAGAATACAAGTTAAAAATTCAAATGAGCTCAACTCCGTATTGCGTTTCGTCCAGGTACGATAGTTGGGCTCATCAGTTAGATGACCCTTCTCAGACGCAATTTTGTATCGATGTTTACCGACTTATATAAAAAACACAGCATAGGAAATACTGTTAATTTTATAATTCTGATGGAATTTGTTAAAATTCAGACACTTAGAATTTCAATGCCAACTATCGTACCTGGGCGAAACGCAATATGGAGTTGAGCTCATTTGAACTTTTAACTTGAATCATTTTATTTTCATTCTATTTCAATGTTAAAATGAGTTCAATCATGTAATTTCAACAGGGTCTCACACATGAATTAATTTGTTAATGAAACCTTAATGATTTAATAATATTTCCCTTAGAATACAAAACATGTTGAATCAAAATAAAAAACGTTGTTTAAGTGTATGCCTGGTTATTTTTACATGAAAACGCTTTTTTTGACATGAATTTCTTTTAACTTGGAGTTTATATACGAATCATTTTATTTTAACCCAACTTCAAAGTTAAAACAAAGCGAAAACTGTATAATTTAAAATGAAATTCCTGTTTACTTGGTTTTAAATTTTAACATTGAAAATGTTTATAGGGTCGTTTTGGATAAATTATGGTGTTACTAAAATGAATAAAGTGAAAAAATGTGTATATGAGATGAACGCTGGCGTATATGGGGGATAAGATCGAATTTTTGGTGGTGTTACTAAAATGAATAAATTGAACAAATGTAATATGAGATGAACGCTAGCGTATATGGGGGGTAGGTACGACAGAAAATTTGGTGGTGTTACCATTCATTTTGGAGTGAACAGATTTGTATAGAAGATGAATGCAAGCGGTAAGGAGGGTACGATTGAATTTTTGGTTGGTGTTGCTTAAATGAAATGAGTTTTAACTATACATATGTAGGTTAGGTACATATTACTATAATTATAAAATGCAAGAGCCAGTACATGCAGCAGTGCATAGCGCTTCTTAAACTAAATCTAAGCGTAGGAAATTTTTTGATAAATGTTTATGATAGGAAAATAATGTAGAGATGCAATATGACGGTTTTTTTTTAAATTCGAATTGTAAGGAATTTAAAATATGGTTTTTATGTGAAATGGTCGAACAAAAAAAAAACAAATGAGAAGTGCCACAGTAATATTTTTTTGTTAATCGATGGTTAAGTTTAATATATTAATTTCGTACATACATATGTATATCTTGAAATTGCAAAACAAATATAAAGTGAGATATATTAATGGTGAGTTAAAAATAGATGGTTCACAAATGCTACACATCAGGGTTAAGGCTGATTGTAATAAATTTTATAGTTTAAGAAAGATAATAAATAACAAATTGTTTTTGTTTCAGGAAATGTTGATAGTATTTTTTATATTTAATTAATTTTTTAAATATACCAATTTTTGTTGATCGATTTTTTGCAATTATTATTTTTTATCTTTTTAACGGTTGTATTTAAAAATCTCAAATTCATACCGGAGATAGATTATATAGATTCACATATAATATGTAAAATTTGATTTAAAAATAATTAAATTAATCATACCTTAGCCGAGATAATAACATATATCTGTTCATTTACATATAACCTTATAACTCTTTAATCTATGCACCTATACAATTCGTTTTTGTTTTATTAGCAGCTTCAATAATTGACAATTATTTTGATATATCAAACGTAGCTGTACGTTCTATATAAGCTTCACAAATTGAAAATACAATTCAACTAAAAAGTGGTACTAAATCTTTAATCAATATTCCTATAATTCATCGTCTTCGATTTGCAAGTCTTTGTGCGGACAATCAGCCCAAATAAACAGAACACAAAAATAAAGTGCCATAGTTCATTTAAGATTTCTTTCTATCTCTGGCTCTGTTTATTAGTTTATTATGAAAGACTATTCATTTCAGTATTCAGTGCAGTGTTCAGTTCAGTCTTCACTCTTCAGTTGCAAAGATGCCTTGAGGTGTGAAGGTTCGTATGTTACTTGCCGGTGAATAATTTGTTTTTAGTCGTACTATAGCATAGACTACGATGTGCGTGTAAGGTTAGTAGGATAGGATGCATGTGTGATGTTTAGTTTCAGGTAGGTTCGTTGAGATATTTGTTGGGGGTTTTTTGTTTTGTTTATTATTTTTTGTTTTGTTTATTATTTTACTTTTGTGTTTTGTTTAGCTATGATTGGCTTGACTATCTTGACAGCAAACAATGATATTGGCTTCGAGGTAGTTTAATTTTATATATAATTTTATAGATAAAAATTGAAAGTTTTTAAAAATATTGAATTAATAGTTTTTTTAAGAGCTAAAAACAGCAAGCAGTTCTACACACTAATTGTAAAAAAATTGTTTTTGCCTCAAATATCTTGAGAACAGACAATGATATTGGTATCGGGTTAATTTAAATCTACACACCAAGTAGTTTAAAATTGATAATTGATAGAATTTGTAAAAAATTCAACAAGTAGTTTTTTTAGGTGAAAAAAAACTACAAGATACTTCACTAAAAATTGTGGAAAATTTTTTTTTGTCTCAAATATTTTGAGAACAAATAATGATATTGGCTGTGGGGCAGCTTTATTCTTTAAATAAGTTTATAATAAATAATTGATAAATTTTTTAAAAATATTCAATTCAACAGATAGTTTCTTTTAATCGAAAAACCACAAGAAACTTAGCAAAATTGTGAAAAATTTTTGTTCGTCTCAAATATCTTGAGAACAAACAATGATATTGGCCTTGGGGTAATTTTGTTCTATAAACAAGAACTTGTAAAAATATTCAATAACCAGTTTTTTTAAGCGAAAAAAACTATAAAAAACCTTACCAAAAAATGTTGAATTGTTTTAAGTCTCGAATATGTTCAAAAAAACGGTTTTTTTTTACCAAAAAAAAAAAAAATACAAAAACTACAAGAAACTGTTGAATACAAACAAAATAACATTGGGCCTCCCTCTAGCTTTCATGGCACCATCAAGCCTCTTTTTGAAAATGAAATAAAGGACCTTATTGCGAGAATCTCTTCAAAATAGACTGGTTAGATTAAGTCTAATTATTGTTATTGCTAATTTTTACTAGTAAATATTTTCCTATTTGATAGAAATTTCAAGTTCATCAAGAATCTTTGATCGACTTTGGTCTTCTTGATTTTTTTTGAATTATTTCAAGAAGACTCTTAATAAGCCCCAAAATTAAAAAAAAAAAAAACTACAAAGAGAATAGCAAAAATAGAATTTTTCGGACACGTAACAAACACCAGCATTAAAAATTCATTTTTAGACATATATTTGAGGGAAAATCAAATATAAGTAAGCGTTGCCTACCACAAAAGTTACACGAGTTAAGAAAAATATATACAAGTATAGACCGAAATAAACAAGCATAGGGGTAGAAAACATTGAAGTTTTGTTTGGTGTTACCACAAAGCTAAATCAAAAAGAAAAAAGTGAGGTCCCTTACGGCGTATATGAAAAATATTAGATTAGATAACAAGCAGGAAAAAAATATAAGTGGGTCAATAAAATGACAAAAAGAAAACATTTCTTTTGTATTTTTGAAAATGAAACAAAATACAAAAACTACAGTGGGAATAAGGGAAATAAAATTTTGTGGAGAGGTAACAACTACCTTTAGAATATTTGTTTTTTGGAAAATCTAATTTTAGTTAGTGTTACAAAAAACGTGATTTTGGAAAAGGAAAAACGATTACAGGAGGAAATAGCAAAAAAAAAATAGTGATACATATGCTAACATCATTTTGCACGTAGGGAAAAATCAAAATTTGGCTGAAGATAAAACGGAGGGAAAATGAAATGAAGGTTTGTATTAACCAATTAAGAGTTCCGATGAAGAAATTGTTGTTGGATTAACGGCTTAAAAACTATTCTTCCTTAATAATTTCTGAAGCTGAAGAAAAAAAATTAATTTGGTGTAACTAAGTGCAAGTAAAGATGGAAGTGCGTGTGCAAGTTCTAATAAAGTTTGTTTAACAAATTCTTAATTTTGTTAGTTCAATATAATGCTTGGATTGGTCTTCATAAAACAGATGAATTATCTAAATTGTTATATATATGTAGGTATAAAATGGTAAAGATAAAATTCAAAGTATAGGAAAGATTATAATTATAAATAATAAAGACTAAGGATTTATCTAGCATAAGCAAGTCATTTTCAATGTCCCCATCGTTACTCAAGGAGTGAAATCTGTAAATTTTAAATAAACAGGACTTAGTCATAAATTAATGTTTTGAAATGTTAAAATAAAATGAAAACGTATTAAATCGAAATGAAATCCAATGATTTAAAAATTCATCTTTTTTATCAAAATCAATAATTCATCATGTTGATTTTACATTGCGTTTTTTTTCTGTGTGGGTGTATCCCCAAGTATTTAACCGAAGTTCCCCATTCTATATTCAAATTATTTAGACTTAGCCTATTGCTTGGAAGGTAACAGGACTTTCTTTTTAACTAATAAACATAAATTATTTTACTTCGCAGGAATTAGTTACAAAATTTTCTTTTACAGCGCAGTTGAATACAACTTCGTCGATTCGACGAATGGTTACCTGTAACGTACTAAAAAATATGGTTACCTTTCTAGGGTTTACTGACGTGGATTTGGCATTCAAAACGCCTACTATGTATGACATTTCGTTCAGAGTTTTTAAATATTTTGCAAATATTGCCATGGATGTTGGAGGTGCCCCGCTGTCGGAGATTCTACCCTACATCATTGACAACAAAAATCGATTTTGTCAATCAGTGATTAAAACGCCTGTTAGGGGTGGCGGTGGCCCCATTTCCATTATTATAGTCAGTTGCCCATCTTAACTTAAAAGCTGGGCCCCAGCAATGACATAATGGACTTGTATTTAAATATGTGATCATTGCATCTAAATTTCAGCCATCGTGGTGATTTTTCATAGAATTTGAAGTTGATTATTATAATTGGCTTTTAATGTCTATACAAAAAAGGTACTTTTAAATCTGATATATTAATTGACCTTCCTTTTCATCGGGTTTGTAATTTAATTAAAATAATTCACATGTTTTTTTTTCATGTATTAATTAAACAAAATTCATTGTTATAGGGCTTAATGTTTTCAGTATTGTATAGCATGTACCTACTAAAGTCAAGCAATGCTTATTATTTGTTTTTTAATATATTCGCTGTCAATTTTGTCACATACGGTTTGTATTTAGTTTTATATAGTTGTTGTTTATCTTTCTAATTGAAATTTTTATTATAAACAGTTTGCAATTCGCAGGAAGTTTGTTGCAGGCGATCCTTTTTATTCGTGCATGTTGAAGGAAAACGTTACTAGTTTGGAGATAAATGATCTTATTGCATCTGAAGAACATGGCATGAGTGTAGCTGAAAAGTCTAACAATCTAAAATGCTACATCCAGTGTGCATTACAAAAATTTGATATACATAGTTGAAGGATGCGACTTTACACATGCTGGACTACGGCCCCCAAAAGAATTTAAAATTAGAAATCAAATTTATAAAAATTGCCATAATATGAAGGATGAATTTGATGGATTGGATAAATGTGAATGTGGTTTTCAAATTTTAAAATGTATCAGGCAAACAATTGGTAATTCACGATAAGAGTAAAAATAAATTGTTATTATAAAAAAAAAACACTGGCTTTTGGCATATTATCCATCTTAAAGGAAAAAAGATTAAAATAAGATAATTTTCTAAAAAAAAAAAAAAACTAACTCAAAATTATATTCAAGTGTGAGATTTTCACCAAAAACAAAAAAAATGGTATTTTACTGCTACTGAGAGTAAAAAGATCAGAGATTACAGTTTCCAAATGGAAGTTTTTCACAGATGACTTAAGCAATAAATTCTTCGTAAATTTCATCAAAGTGCCTATAGTTTGAAGCATATCTACTAAATTTCCAACAAATCTCTGTTTATAGTTTTTATATTATTCTTCGAGGTAATTATTAATTAATAAATTTTTATACAAACATCCTGACCGACAGATTTTTAATTTTCTCGGTGTGGCTAGTGGTGGTGAATTTTGACTTTTGAAAACACGTAAAAGTGACTTCGGCTTTCTTAAATTAATTTTTGTATTCAGCTTTTAATTAGTTTTTTCGATACAAAAATTTGACCATTTAAATGCTTATTGGGAGTTGGGGAAATTTTTGTATCCCTCTTCAGTTTACAGTTTACGGACAAATTGTTCCATACTAAAGCAAATACAAATACCAATCACATATAAATACCAAGAATGTCAATGGCATTGGTTTGTGAGAACAAAATTCTTCCTTAAAGCCTAGTTTACAGTTTTCGTGCAATTGCAAAATAACGTTTTTGGATGACTGGTTTACCGTTTCATGGTTTTTGCATCCAAAATAGTTGTTTTCCATTTAAGGCCTATAATTTATTAGTTAGGTAAGGGTAAATTAATGACTCAATGGGTGGCTTAGGCCAAGGCAAACATTTTTTGCAAATTATCGATAACAAGTATATAATTTGTACTGGTAACACAGTTTTTATCTGGTTTAAGTTAAGCCCCGAAAATTTTCTGGGATTAACTAAGCCCGAAGGGGCTTAGTTAAAGTTGCATTCAACATGTAATTTGCTTAACCCCGAAGTCAATTTTTTCCGTCTAAGCAAATAAGGATAAGGAAAAACAAATCACACAAAAAAATTATGTAGACTAGGAGCAGTGTTGCCTGATGTTTCAAGGCGAATGGAGCCTAATTAGACAAATCTCGAAGCCGAAAATAGCCCCATTCAACAGTTATGCACAAAACTTAGTGAATTAAAACAAAAATTTATTGCAAATCACAATTTGAGAGAGCGAAAAGTTCGAGGAACCCAATTGGCGATAAAAATCCCGTTATTGCAACCCTGACTAGGAGGAAAATTGGGGTCTCTGAAATTACCCTGGATTTTGTTTTGGAAAAAATACCAGAAAATTCGCCATAAAAATTCTGCTATTTTTTCAAAAAAAAAAAAAACACGGAAACTTCTGGCATAATTTTTTGAACTTCCGGGATTTTTCCCTTTTAAAAAAAGAAAAAAATTCAAGAAGGAAAAAGTGCCAGAAAAATTGTCTGCCCTATTTTCCATAATAAAAAAGGAGAAGCTCCGAAAAATGTCTGGGTTTTTTTTCCATAACTTTAAAGTCAAAACAACAGAAAATGTAATTAATTTTGGGTTTTTGGAAATCGAACCGTAAAAGCTTTTTTCTATTTCTGTCGTAATATCCCTTATATTTTTGGGAAATAAGTCCGCAATTTTGTCCAGCCATATTTTCATTTCACTTTCTGGTCGTTTTTCCAAGATGATCTGCGGAAATTTCCAACTTTCTAGCTCAATTTCCTTCTCAAATTCCGGGACAATCTCTAAAATTTATTCCAGGAAAGTTTCTGGACTTTTTTCAAAAGAAAATCCGGGGTGATTTCTTCCGCGGTAAATAATGTAATACAAAAAATATCTTGAAAATAGATCATACCTATAGTCCAGTAAAATTAAATAAATTAAATCGAAATATCTACAAAAAATACTGCGTCGAATTTTTTTTTGTTTCTTAAAGAGTACCTATTGGAGAGTGTAAATCCAAAAAGTTTGAACAAAAAGCGCCCATGCGTTGTCCGCCATTTTGAAAAAGGCTTTGGAAAGCGTGAACTCGATTTTCTCGGCTCATATCATATATAGAGCTGTATTTTTTTTTTAGGTTTGTACGTTAAAATATCTTCTTTAACTTTTGTTGAGAAAAAAGTTTGAAACCTCTTTCCAAAAAAAAGCTATCGACGAAAAACTGTTGAGATTTTGAAGTAAAAAATGGTTTTTAACGTTTATCTCGCCTCATGTTCATCTAATCGAAAAAATACTGAAGTTGTTTTTTATAGATCACTTTATTTCCTACATTTTGGTATATTTAAATTTTATGTGCGACAAAAACTGTAGGAAATATAACCTGACAAAATGGCCAATAGCCTGCGAAAAATTTCTTATATCGGAAAGAAGTATAACTTTGGTCCCGCAAAAATATATTTGATTTTATTTTATTTCAAATCTTTTTTTAAGCGCATTATTAAATACCTGTCACCTGTCAGTTTTTATCATATCTCATATGCTTCGGAGTAAAAAAGTTTAAAATATGGTTTTATATGAGAAAAGCTATTTGGTAACGAAAAAGTTTCGGTGGTGAAAAAAAAGGTGTAAGTACATTACAATCGTTTGCAGTTAAAAGAGGTAATATCGAACATGCGCGTATGCTTGAAAACCTTGATAGTATAACGGTCATGAACGAATGGCTTTTTTTTTATTGCACAAGGTGGTTTGGGACACTCATTCAACATTCGAATGTGTAGGCCAAAAGTATGTTACTTTCGTGCGAAACCATTTTGCAAACAATGTTCTATAGTTTTTGATGGTTATTCTGAAGATCCACATCTGGGAGGAACAAAACAATCCGAAAGATTAAGAAGAGCTATGAAACAACAGAGTGGAGATGTAGTTTTCCATGAAACAACGACGGTAAGCATTAATCAGGAAAAATTCCTAACCAACGGGAGAAACAAAGCGCGTTTCATAAAAATGCTTTCAAAATGTTTTCAACTATCACATATAGCCGTGCAGCATGCATCTGAAGATGCAGATACGTTAATTACTAAAACAGCAATAAAAAAGGCACCCTCATATGACTATATGTTAATATTATCGGAGAAGACATCGACCTACTTGTTCTTCTCACAGGCCTAGGAAACAAAACATCTTATGTATTTTTCCGTAAACCAGGCAAAGGACGATTTCAAGAAGCACTATATTCACCACTTAGTTTCAATTATCCACATTTAACCGACCACATAATGTTTCTTCACGCATTTTCTGGGTGCGACACGACGTCAGCTATTTATAACCATCGGTAATCGGTAATAGTAAAATTAAGAAACTGCCTTTCAAATTCATTAATTTCTCACTCCGATGTGCCCCAGGGAAGTCATCTAAGCCCATTTTTATTTATCCTGGCTATAAATGATGCTGTTTCATGTATACGCTCTAGTCTAGTTATATTTTTATATTTGCTGATGATATGAAGATATTTAAATCAATAAAAGCTAACCAAGACCACGTTTTTCTGCAAGCCGATATTGACAGCTTCAATATTTGGTGTGGTAAAAACGTAACCTTATTAAATGCCAAACAATTAATTTCTCCATAAAACGACTTGCAAGTGCTTTTGATTATTCCATTTCTCAGCAAAAACTCTATCGAGTCTTTAGTTTAAGGATTTGGATGCTACGACCTCATCTAGAGTCCGCCTCGCAAATATATGGTCTCCCTTTTATGAAATTCATAAAAATCGTATTGAATCAATACAGCATAAATTCATTGCTCAAATGGGTCTTCCTTGGGCTAATCCGTACAACCTTCCACCATAACAACATCGGATCCAGCTACTCCAGGTAAAAACCTTATATTAAAGGCGTGTTAGTGGATTAAGGATTTACTATTTCTTCACAAACCTACAAATGGCCAAATAGATGTTCCTGATTTGTTAGCCTGTATTGGCATAAATTACCGCGGAGAATCTCATCACCTAGGTTCGGGTATTTGCTTCCAGAACTTTCCATAGGGGAAATTTCCCAATCATTTCCCTTCCCAAAACTTTTATTTGACAGCTGGTATATCTGCTATAATCCGGCAGATGGCGCTTCTTTCGTTTGAGGATCACTAAAATTATAGCTAATGAGGGTATGTTTGCACTGAGACCGTAAGCTCTATTGTGTCCGTTTGTTGGCTGTTGTGAGACGTTATAGCTCAAATGTGAAAGTCATTACAATATAATATTTGTGTCTTTTTGGTTGGGGTTGAAAGTTTTGCATAAAAGTATGCTTTTCTAAGCCCCCAAAGGAATTCGAAGAAAAAAACAAAGATGAGACTAAGCAATTTGAATATAAAAACGTAGGTAGAGTTGGGTCTAACCAATTTTCGCCCAAAATGTGTTTTTCTAAGCCCTAAGGGAATTGGAAATAAATGAGAATGGGGCTGGCAAATTTTTTCTCTAGCCTTAAGGAAATTCGAAGAGGTTGGGGCCTTACAATTTTACATGTAAGCTGTTGTTTTCCCAAGTTTCAAGGAAACTGAACAAAAATATGATGTTGGCGCTCAACAGTTTTCATGTTAAGTCTGCTTTTTTAAGCTCCTAGAGGGAACTGGCAAAAAAACAAGTACACAAAAAATGCTGCGTTTTTCTTCAAGACCGTAGAGTATTGAGCGAAACAAACGGGGTTAGTTCAGCAAAGGAAAAAATAATTTTTTTCAGAAATTGAAAACCGAATTTCAGATATGAAGGATTGCATAGTGAAAAATGTTACCTTTTGCCATGAAAATTCCTTTTCAGGTAAAATTTTGAGTAGAGCATGCTATTGTTTAAAGTTGAAAGAACAAAAATTAAGGATACCCATAGAACACATCATTAAGGATACTATTGAATTTGACCACAAGAGCAAATGTCACCTTTTTCCAAAGTTCTTCTGTTGATATCTTTCGGGCTTAGCCGATCCCCGGAAATTCTATAGCTTATAATTCTAAAAACTGTGTTTCCGATGCAAAAAATAACTTTGCATGAAATGTTTTCGAGCAACAATTAGTGTCCTCAAAATTGAAACTAAAGATTTGCAGTTTGAAGAAACTTTGACGATTTCATACGTTTCCTTACGTTGCTTTTTTTAGAACACGGTAAAATTTTGCTCCCATACAAAATTCTCCCCAAAACTCTGCCTAGTATTTTGGGTATGCAATTCCAAATAAATTTTCGTTTCACCAAGATGCTTGTCAAAATATAATGCATGAAATAATTGTTCGCCACATCATTCTCGAGCGCAATTTGTACACCTTATTTTTTCATGAGATTTAGGTGGACTTTACTTTGTTAAAATGAAAAGCGGAAACGAGAAATATTGGAGTAAAATTTGTATTCAGGCAATTTTCGCTGGTGTTTTGGAGAGAAATGTGGGAGCTAAGATTCAGCAAGATCTGCTTACTGCCTAAATGTAACGCTACATTTCCACCTAAGGCTAATCTGAGATTTAATAAGATTAACCTCAAATCTTCTTTAAATCTCGAATACAAATTTATTTCGTAAATCTTGAAGATTAGAAATTAATCTTGTTAAATCTTCCTGGGACAAATACTTTTACTAATCGAACTAACCATTTCTTATATGGCGCTGACGCTGAAGGATTCAATCATGGCTGAATTCAGTTCTTCATAAATGAAACATTCTATTATTTCCATTTTTAAAGGTGCTGTCAAAATAAATCTTTTTTAAATCTTTTTGTGCGGTGGAAACACCAAATAGATTTATTAAATCTGAACTGAGATAAACCTTTGGTGGAAACATAGCATTAAACATGTAAACATTCAGTATAAAAAGAAAGACATTTGAACTATCCTCACAAATTTTTGTACAGTGTATGTATTTATCTTGTAATTATCTACAGCTACTCCTTTCCCAATGATAAAATTGTTCATTAAATACCTATATTTTTGTATTATAAAACAATTGTTTGACTGATTGAGAGATGTCTAAAATTGGAGCCTAGAGCCCAACCCATGCATGTGTTAGATTGCCTAATTTTACTAACCACTAATACATGCACTTATGATGAGCCTCTGATTGTAGGTTGCAGCTTGTTCTAAGCTCACTACAACTAAGAATCTGAAGTGGAAAAAAAGGAGATAGAATTATGCAGTTTAAAACTATACACCGTTTACGACGACCTTACGCCGTTGCATGAATATCTATCCTTATTATTTTTCGAAAAATTTGAATTTTTGTTGATTTAATTACACATGTTTACAAATACTGTTTACTTTTGACACGGCAAGTAGTGAAGAATGTTTCTAAGTATACTTTTGAACGCTTAGCTCAAATCCATAATCCATTTTTCGCTTGGGTTTTCGAGATATTTCCGTTAGAAAATGAAAAAAAAATACCATTTTACGAAACCTTTGAGATTTAGAGATTACAAGAGGAAACTTTTTTCAAAAAAATTAATAACAATTCCAAAAAGCACTTATCTATTTCTTCAATATTTTTATTCAGAATCTTTTTAATATCTTTTATACTCTGTTATCTTTAGTTAGATGTTAGACATCACCGCTTTTCACTTTTTTTGATGAATAAGAATAAAAACGTAAATAATTGAAAATTAATTTTTTTTTTTTTTTTTTTTGAAGATTCTGCAACCACTCTCTTCCTAACATTTTGTCCACCAAATTTTGTAACAATTCCTCAAAATTATATTTCTCTTCTTCCAAATTCAGTTTAAGCCTTTCAAATATATTTACTGTATTCTCTGAAACATCCCTTGTTGAAACTCAAGTGTTAAGCATATTAAATGGTATTTTATTACTCTAGGTAACAATTAAGGATTTCTTGAAGACTGAAACAGATATTGAAAGGATTTAAACCGAATTTTGAAGAAGAATATTAGTGCTTTGAGGAACCGTTGCAAATTGTTTTGAAAAAAATTGCAACAAAAACCACAAATGATGGCGGTAAACGGATAAAAACAATAACGGTTAGGGTTGGGGCCCATTATTATAGTCAGTAGCCTGGCTTTACTTAAAAGCTCAACCCAGCAATGATTTAAGTGTGATCATGAATCTACATCTCAGTCACAGTGAAATGGTGATTTTTCACAGAATTTGAGGTTGATTAGTATAATTGGCTTTTAATATTCCACAAACAAAAAAGACACCTTTAAATCTGATTTATTATTTGAACTTCCTTTTCATCACTTTTGTAATTACAATGAATCACATGTTTTTTCTTCTTTTGTATTAATTAAACAAAATTCATTGTTATAGGTCTTACTATTTTCAGTATTGTATCGCCTGTACCTACAAACATAAATCAAGTACCTAACCTAATGTTTATTTGCATTTTCATATTTTCTCTGTCATTTTTGTCATATACGGTTTGTATTAATTTATAGAAATTGTGCTTTTTTTTAATTGAAATTTTTTGATACAGTGTGTAGTAATTGAACATAAGGAAGTATCAGGCGATCCTTTTTATTTGTGCATGGTGAGTGCAAACGTAACAAGATATGAAATTAATGAATTTATTGCATCTGAAGAACATGGCATGATTTTCGCTGAAAGGACTTACAATATAAAATGCTATATCCAGTGTTTATTAGAAAAATTAAATCTGGTTAATGGATGTGTATTTTTGCATGGTGCAATACGGCCCACAATAGAATATAGAATTAGAAATCGAATTTTTAGAAATTGCCATACTATGTTGGATGACTATGAAGGAATGGATGTTTGTGAATGTGGTTTTCAAGCTTTAAAATGTATCAGGCAAGTAATTGTTGATTCAAGAAGTAGAAAACCCAAATAAAGAATTTTTCAAAATATAAATGTATACATTTATTTATTTCAGTTAGGGTAAGTTCGGGCATTATGGCGCACTTAACTTCAATCTTATATAACTCTTCTACGGCCCAAATTTTATAATTCAAATAAAAATTTGTATTAAATTTGTGAAAAACAAAACATATAAAATTGAAATTAGGATAACAATTCAAGCTTTTTGACAAAAAATTAATTAATTTAAAAATAGCTTAAAAAAAACCATAATGCCCTACCTGTGGGCAATATGGCGAACCTGTGAGGGCAATATGGTGGGCGGCTTATTATTTGTTATTAGTACGCCCACATCCATCACAAGTGTTTTAAACGCAGAACAAGAGTCGTAAGATCACTGACCACAAACGATTCACTGCATCCATTCGTCTGTTTTTGTTTTGAGTCTTCAAAACAACCGACACAAATGTTTCCTCCAAAATCTTTTTTTTTACCGGTATTGGGACATATTAAGTATGAAACTAATTTTACGTGTAAGCTTGATAAGGGCATTATGGCGCAGTCGTACCATATAACGAGGCGCATTCGCGCCATAATGCCCCTACCGCATATGCGCCATATTACATAATGTACAAACATTCACAGCACATTAAACAAAAAAAAAGTTCTCATTTCTTTTTAAATATTTCCCGTTACAGAAGAAAATGAAAACTGTACTCTGCATTCCACTGTTCACATCAAACATGTGCGCTGTCTACTTACAGAGATACACAAAGTCAAACTCAAAGCAAAATTATAGTAGATCTCAGAATCGATTAATTTTTTGTGTTTCTTTTTTTTTGTTGTACAAAACTAGCCGTATAGGCTTACAATCGTAGCTCGGCATGTTTTCGGTGAAGACGGAAGTTTTTGCATAGTTCTTCTTTTTATTGGAGTTTTGAAAGTGTGGTATTTGCGTGGTGCGCCATAATGCCCACTGCGCCATAATGCCCGAAGTTACCCTATATAAATTTCTTATCAAAAACTAAAATGCAATTTAACCACTATCAATAAAAATATCAGAGATTAGAGGTATGAAGTTTAATTGAAATATGATCGTTTTCATTTAGCTCTACTACATACAGTGTGATTTTTGGTAAGAAAAATTTGCCCAAAAACTCTATAGCTGGTCAAAACAATAGGGGCGTTTATCAATTTGCTTTATGCTCAACATTTTAAAAATAATAAAAAAGGTTTGGAAAATGTTAAAAAGCGTGGGCTTTTAAACATTTTCCAAAACAATCATGCACCTCTAGAAAACGAAAATATGGTTTTTGATTTTAAAAACGCTAAATGGGGCATATTTAAAAGGGTAATGCGAACCAAATTAGGAAATTTGCCTAGTCATGTCAATAGTGATCAAATCAATGAAGGTGTAGACAGTTTAACAACGGCTGCTTTCGAAAGCGTAGCACAGTCTGTTCCTAAAAAAAAGCTTTTGTATGAAAACAAAAATTCACTTCCCGCTAACATTGTCCAACTTATTAAAATGAGCAAAAGATATAGGACATTATGGATGAGAACAAGAGATGATTAATATTTTACAGAAACTAAAGTTCTTAGCAGTTTAATTAAATCATTTTTTGATGACTACAAAAACTAATCGAGGAATTCAAAGTTACGAACTTTAGATAAGGCTGGTAAGCCATTTTGGAACCTGGTGAATAGTTAAAGAAAAGAATAATCAGATCCCAGCGTTGAAAACAGGAAACTGTGAAATACAGACGAATTTTCAAAAGGCAAATGCCTTAGCAGCATATGAATTTTCTAGAAATCAGAAATCACCAATTAGCTAAAAACATTATTAGTAGTGGCCCTATTGAATCTGCTGTACAGAGATCTATTGCACTTATTAGATCTCAACTAATAATAAAATGTTGATGATGATGTTATTAAATTACAGGATGTTAAAACTATAGTGAGCAGTCTTTAAAATTCCAAGGGTCCTGGATTGGAAGGCTTAAAAAATATAATTTTGAAATATCTACCAAAAACAGGTGTTAAACTCTTCCAGTCCTTTTCACTGCTTGCTATCAAATTGCTCAAAAATTGGAAAACAAAATAATTCCAATTCAAAAACCTGGTAAAAATTCCTCTTCATTAAGTAATTATAGACCTATAAGTTTGCTTAGTTCTCTTAGTAAATGTCTTGAGAAATTAGTAAGAAAAAAAATTTCAGAGCATTTTTATACGCATGATATACTTCCAGCAGAACAATTTGGGTTCACAAGTCATCATTCTACAATTCATCAAGTACACCAAATAACTAATTAAATAAAAATGAATCTTTCATTAGGGAAAAGCACTGGAATTGTGTTTTTGGATGTTGAGAAAGCATTTAATACGGTGTGGCATGAGCCCATTAGCTTATGGTTCCTAATTTTCCACTCTTTATTATACAAATAATTTACTCATTTTTATCTGAAAGATCTTTTAAGTTTTCAGTTAGTAATTCACTTTCTGATTTATGTGAAATTTTTGCAGGTGTACCACATTGATCAGTTCTTTGTGCATTATTGTACATATGATTTTCGGCATTTGACAGACTGTAAATCAGCTATTTTTGCAAATGATACATGCTTGTATTCATCAGATTCAGTTGGTTTCAACTTGCAATCTGCACGGAATGTATGTGATTACATACTTTAATGATTGGAAAATTAAAATTAATGCTGAGAAGACTCAAGCTGTCTTTTTCACAAGGAAAAGAAAAGCTTGTTTTTTACCCAGCAATAGGCTTCAAATAATAAATGGTATCCCAACATAATGGAAATCTAGCGCTAAGAATCTGGGAGTAAACTTAGACATAACACTGACTTTTGGACTTCATATTCAGGAGTCAATCAATAAAGTTAATTTGGCTATAAAAATGTTATATCCACTTATCAACAGAAAATCGAAGCTCAGTACCGAAACTAAACTTATTATATTTTAAGTTATCTTTCAGAGCATAATTATTATTATTTATTTTATTCAATTATTCATGTATTTATTTCCTTGTTAATTAATTTGTTAATTATTTATGCTCCGAGCAGATTATGATCAGATTCCTCTGATTTTATTATGAAATACACTTGAGCACTGAACTGTCATTTCATAGGTGTTTTTGGTTAATGTCGTGAAATTTCTTGCAATTTTTTACAAATGACGGGTGACTGTGCAGGGACTGTCCATCAGATAATCTATTTTAAATTATGTATCACTAAAAAAAATAAGTGAAGTTGGCTTCGCCTTCGCTCAGCGTTTCGCTCGATTCGCTCAGTCATTTAATCCTGAGCTAATTGAGCAAGCTCTGAGCTAGCTCCGATGGAAAAAAGAAATACACTTTTTATGCTCTGATATGTCTGAGCTAAAAAAGGAACATAAAATTTTTGTTTGACAGTTCCGTGATCTGCTCTGAGTTAAAAAAGAAAAACGCCATAGCTTGAGAGCTCTGAAGAATTGTTTTTGATTTTTGTTTAATACTGAGTGAAAACCTTATGTTTAATGCTTAATTAAAATTTAAAACATTGACATAGAACGAAATGTGCATTTAGGATCAAGTTCTCCTTTAGAAAGCCTTAGAATACTTCCACTGGAAAAAGTGAACAATCTCGAAACAGTGAACAGGCCTGGTTTTAATTACTTCACTATATCGAGAGTCTACTGTATTTATTTATTTATTATTTATTTATTTATTTATTTATTTATTTATTTATTTATTTATTTATTTTACTCGTCAATAGTTGGGGCAATTTCATAAAAAAAGTAGTTAAAGTGGAAAAAATATTTAAAAACAACGGTACTGTACATTACATATTATACTTTTTTTAAGGCCAATACTCTGTTCTATGAGCTGATTTTTAAATCAAGTGAAATATATGCATAGTTTTTGAAAAAAAAACTAATTTTAAACCCAAAATTTGGGAAAAAACCATAAACCATAAAAATTTTTCAAAAATGTAAAACTATATAATTTTTTTTTTGAATTTCGTTGCCGTTATTAATTCTTATTCAAACACTGAAAGCTAGATGATTTATGTCTTCTAGTTTTCGTGAACAATTTTGAGATTTTGTTATTACAAGAGGAGACTTTTTCAATAACATTAGTAACGATTCCTAGAAGCACTTATCTATTTCTTCAATATTTATTCAAAATCCTTTTAATATCTTTTTTACTCTCTGAGATATCTGTAGTTAGATGTTAGTCATCACCGCTTTGCGAGATTCTTGAGGTTAATGTATCCAGTCTATATATTTTTTTACTAAATAGATTTAAACAGAATTTTGAAGAAGAATATCAGTAAGGAGACGTTGTAAATTGTCTTGAAAAATTTGCAACTCCTTGGATATAACGAAAAACGGGGTTGAACTCAAAATCTTGCAATTACAAAATCTCGCTTTTCATAATCACGCAGTTACAAAATCCCGCTTTTCATAATCTCGCAAAAACAAAATTCGGCAACTTAAATCGAGATTTTTGGTTGAAATTTGTGATATTATTAGGATCGAGATATAAATGCGAGATTGTTAAAAGCGAGATTTCGAATTTGGGGGATTTTGTTATTCGAGATTTTTAAAAAAATGCGAGATTTCGTTCTTTGATATTTTTGTTTACTGGGTATCGTACCGCTCCCCGAAAAACGGTGTTTTGAAATTTCGTAACGGGGATATCCAAAATCACAGCTGATAGCGGATGACAGATGCCATCACTGACTAAAACGCTTGTACGGATTGGGGCCCCTTGAGTTAGAAGCCCATATCTGCTTAAAAGCTAAATTCAGCAATGTTATAATGAACTTAAATATTAAAATGTGATCACTTGATCAATGACAATAGAATAATTTATACCTCAGACGAGTGAAATGGTGATTTTTCATAGAATTTGAAATGTAGTATTATAATAATTGCCTTTTAATATTCCATACAAAAAAGTCACTTTTAAATCTGATTTATTAATTAACCTTCCTTTTGTTAAGGTTAGTCATTAATTACAATAAATCACATTTTTTTTTTCTTTTGTATTATAACTAAACACAATTCATATTGTTATAGGGTTTAATGTTTTCAGTACAATATCGCTTGCACCTACTAAAGTCAAGAAATGCTTATTTGCATTTTAATATTTTCTCTGTCAATTTTGTCACATACGGTTTGTATTATTTATACAATTGTTGCTGTTTTTTTTTAATTTAAATTTTTTAGTAAACAGTTTGCAATTAGCGTTAAGGAAATTGCAGGTGATCCTTTTTATTCATGCAAGCTGAGTGCAAACGTAACAGAATATGAAATTAATGAACTTACTGTATCTGAAGAACATGGCATGCATTTCGCTGAAGGGACTTACAACATAAAATGCTACATCCAGTGTTTATTAGAAAAATTCCATATGCTAAATGGATGCGTATTTTTATTTGGTGGAATACGGCGTGAAATAGAATTTAAAATTAGAGATCGAATTTATAATAATTGCCATGCTATGATGGATGATTATGAAGGAACCGATGATTGTGAATGTGGTTTTCAAGCTTTAAAATGTATCAGACAAATAATTGTTAATTCACGGCAAGAGGAAAAATAAATTTGTATTATTATAAAATACTTTTAGCTGACATTTTATCCATCGTTAAGAAAAAAAACCTCAAATAAAAAACAAATTTCTAAAAATATTAAGGTATATATTATATATCTACTAACATATTTTAGTTATGTGAATTTTTCACTAAAAAAATGCTATTTTAGCACATAGTTATGTCGTAAAGATGAAAATAACATTGAAAAAAGATCTGAGTACATCACGATTCACGAACAGGAAATTATACGCGTCAACAATTTACAAAGATAAAAAACAGTACAATGAGGATCTATCGCAACAACTTCAAAAACACAAAAAACAACAAGGATCTCTGGAGAGTAATCAAAAGTATAAAACCAAACGCCAATAGCTGTTTTTAACGCCACCATAGGCGTAGGAAGGGGGGAGCGGAGGTGGGCAGTGCCCACCTTATAAAATGAGCTGCCCACCTTAGAAAAATCGACCGTTAAAACTTTCTGGTACTATAACCCACCGAAGACGCAAGATTGAACAACTTAGAAGGAAGTTTCATGCATTAAAAATTATATTTTGACTACAGTTCAGGTTGGTCATCACATAAACATAATGTGTGCCCACCTTAATTTTGTTTGTATTTAAACACTGCACCACTCTGTCCGTAAACCGTTACATAATATGCCTGTTTGTTAAAGTGAATAGTGAATCTTTCCCAAACTTGGGATTTTGCTGCTATAGATAGTTTCACCCAAGAGAGTGTGTATTGACAAACACATTTCCACATTCACAGGCAAGGGCAACATTGCAATGTTCTTATTCTTCATAGCCCTTCCACACTATGTCTGGTACTACACGGCACGTGCTTAGCCTCGTGTAGATGAAGTGGAAAAGAGAAAGAAAGAACGAAAAGATGAAACAGAAATAAATCTATCTGAACACGCACGGGTAGAAATTTCCTTAAATGTTTTTGACGTTTCTGTTTCTATTCTTTTTTGTTTTTTTGATTTGCTTTATTTCATTTTGGATGTTGATGAATGAGCACAAATTAAAATGGCTGAGGAATTAATTATACTGGCAAAGAATGAACCAGTTCATTCTTTATTGTTTACTGTCATTATTTGCAAAATGATGTCGCTGTGCATTAGCATTTACATGGCTTCATCTTAATTGCAATATTTAATGCTAGTTAAATCTGTCATTTATTTTATGACAAATATTATGGCCATTTTTTAATTCATTTACACAAAATGGAACAATTTATGACAATTTGTCACTCGTGTAGGACCGACATAAGGCCAATTCGAACAACTGATGTTTCCGAGCACTCTGAGAGTTTTTTAATGTAACAATAAATCTCACCTCAAAATAGAATGTTGCCTTAGTATTTGTTAAAGCTAAGTATACAATTCCTCAACGAAAAAAACCTACATGTATGGAAGAGATTTGTGCTCCAAAAATGTTTGACATTTAAATTAATTTATCGAACTGTGAACTAACCGAAAGAAAATAAACTTAATATAAATTATGTAAGTAAATTTATATACATATTATTGACTAAAAAGTCTAGCTCTTTTTCTAACGAAAAATCCAATTGAATAATTTCTTAACTAGAATTATAAAAAAGCCTTACAATTTCATAACTCTTTACTTGATTAAGGTGATGGATAACATAATTGTCAACTTCAAACGGCGATTTTAACATATTCCACTGACGCCTTCGTCAAATTAGATATGAGTATACTGCAGACGATTTTGTCAATAATTTTAAAGATGTCTTAAAAATTTATTCCACAGCACTGAGTGCCGAAGTCTTAAAGAACATTGTAATAAACCTTGTGAATTTAAAAAAACAAATTGCAAGGGAGACGTTTCCAAACGTATACAAACTGCTTCAGGCCGCATTATCGCTTCCGATTAGTTAGATTATTAGCTGTGAAAGAAGTTTTTCGGCAATGCGGCGGATAAAAACTTGGTTGAGAACATCTATGACTCAAAACCGGTTTTCGAATATGTCACTGTTACATATAGAAAACGAAATGGTGAAAAAAAATGTTTCTACAGATGCTATCCTGAACTGGTTCAGTAAAAAGCATCGGAAGTTGAAATTGAACTAAAATGATTTATAATAATTATAACAAATTATAAAAAAAGCTTTAAGGTGTGATGCCTAACTTTAAGTTTTTAATTGTGATGTTAGTTTTAAGATTCTTAATTGTGATGTTTAATTTTAACATTCTAAATTGTGATGAATTCGTAAACAATAAATAATGTGTACATATAAACATTTTTATTTATAATACAGAATAGTACAAAAAACTAATAACTTCTGATGCTGTGCTGAACCGGTTTCTGCCGAAAACATCAAAGGTTAAAATTATTGAAATAAAAGTAATACAGGGAGTCCCCTATAATTCGTCAATAATATTAAAAGGCATGGTGCTGGGTCATATTCTAAAAAAAAAATTGTAAGGGGGAAAAGATGTATCTCCCCCCTGTGGCAGGAGGGGCCAATTTCTGGAACATTGACTTTAAATGCAAAAACGAATATAGAAAATCAACGAAAGTACATACAACAATCTGGAGATTTTGAACACAAAAACAGCATTTAATTACGTAAAATTTTGAAAATATCAACTTAAAGAAAAAAAAAAAACAATTTTTTTTCAAAAATTTTGACTTCGAAATTTAATTTCTCAAAAGCTTTTCGCTAAAACAACTTGACTTAAAAACAAAATACAAGAATGAAATATTAGCTTTCAAAAAAATTACAACAGATTATTGTACGTGCTTTCGTTTGATTTTTAATATTTGTTTTTGCATTAAAGTCAATGTTTCAGAAATTGCCCCCTCCTCCCTCAGGGGGGAGATGCAACTTTCCCCATACAATTATATTCTTAAAATTTACCCAGGAATCATGCATTAATATATTATTGAAGAAGTAGGGGACACTCTACTAATTATAAAAAATTACTTAAAAAACTTGTGTTTTGCTTTGTGATGTCTGCCTTTAAGACTTTAAACTGTGATGCTTCATTTTAAAATTGTTAATTGTTATGTTTAGTTTTAAGATTGATGCATTCGTAATAAAAATAATATGTATAAACATTTTTGTTTAGAAAATATTAAACTTTTATTTTCAATTTTGATTAAATTTGTCGTAAGACATTACTGAAGAGTTGAGGTTGGTAGCACTTCTTATGAGTGTTGATTTGCTTCACTTTTAACGTCGTTGTCGGCTTTATTCATTAGTACTCTTTAAATTAAAATTTTTTTATGGTTTAAGCATACTGACTGGCTGCCCACCTTAGAAAAAATTCCTTCCTACGCCAATGAACGCCACCGTTAAGGATAGGTTTTTTAGGTTTCCAATGTTCAATAATCAAAGCCCGAGCAGCCTCCAGTGTTTGACATTTGAATGGCATTCCACAGTGTGTCCTCGGGTAGGGAACATCAAACAAACCTAGCTTTAACTTTTAATTCTGCATTTGTTATGTACATATAAGCTAACGTTGTTCTGACACATTTTCAAATAAATCGAAGGTAAACACAGTCAAACCTTAACCTATTTGCTCGATATTCACATGGAATATATTCATGGCCGTCGTGAAGAACCAGGTAAGTCGAGATACCTGAAGGGAATTTTTATTTTTCAAAAATTCTAAAATAAATAGTTAAGGACATAAAATAAAATTTTGACTTCATCTAATACTTTCCTTATATGTATATGTATTTTAAAATACATATAATGAACACTTGTTTTGACATAAGTCAGATTTTGTGAATGTTATTAAACATTGACCCCAACAATACAATTTTTTTTGTGTTTGAGTTACCTGGTTCTTCGCGACCGCCCCGGATATATCTTCAACAGCGAATTTATTGTGCTCACTGTCGTCTTATGACTTAATTTTATTTTAGTTTCAATTTGTCAGTTCACATACATACATATTTATTATTTTATGTTTTTTTACAAACAATAGTATTAAATTTGAAATTACGCATATTACTCGGCTGTTACTGGGTGTAGGAGAGTGAAAAATACTTTACGCCCTATTCTCATACCTACATACAAACAAAATTTCATAAAAATCGGTCCAGTAGTTTCGGAGGAGTTTGGCGACAAACACCGTGACGCGATATTTTTATATAAATATTAGGTGATTAAACTCGTGTATGTACAAGATAAGCTTGTTAAAAGTAAAAAGATTAATAAGTACTAAAAATTGGAAAAACCATTTTTTTTAAATGTTAGCAAAGTTTGATAAATGCATAAACATTAGTTTTGAAGAAAACCGATCCAACGATTTTAATTTTGTTTGTTTCGCATATACCTACCTATAATCCTACCTGCATTTCATCTCTTACAAATAATCAAATGAAATATGTGCTTGTTTTTGAGCTTTAAGCCATTTACGAGTTGCTTATACAGTTAAAAGAATGATTTAAATGCTTTTTTATATTAATTTAACAGAAAAATATTTTGAATGTTCTTAAGTCTTAAGCAACTTGAACATAAGAGCAACTACGTGCGATCAAGTCGTGCATTTTATTTTATTTTATTTTATTTTATTTTATTTTATTTTATTTTATTTTATTTTATTTTATTTTATTTTGTTTTATTTTATTTTATTTTATTTTATTTTATTTTATTTTATTTTATTTTATTTTATTTTATTTTATTTTATTTTATATAGAGATCAGTCACACTTTTTTGAAAAGTTGCAATTACTGAGTCACTAACGGTAAAACTTTGGGTGTTGCCTTAACCAAGGTATTGCGTTTATCGAGTGTTGCTTTTACCGAAGGCGTACTGTACTTCCATGCAATCCGTCTCATTCCAAAAATTCTTCGTAGTTAAGTTTTTAGAAAGAATATGTCGTTTTTAAAAAAGATTTTTTTCATCCCAATTTGCCTTCTTACCACCTTAAGATATGAATATCTAAACGTAAAAATATTCTGGTATAAAAAGACAACAGCAAAAATTCTTAATAAAACACAGCCTGTAAATTTGTAGCTGTAAGGTACTCAAATGTGTCACCTTGACCTAATAAAATATTGCCCACCTTTTTATAAAAATCTTCCTTTGTACTTCTTGTATAAAATACATACCTACATAATATAAGTCGTGGAACACCAAAGCCAAAAAGTACATAATATACCACGAATAAAGGTTCAAAGATATTTATTTGAAGCCATCAATTTTAAGTTCATATCGTGTCTTCCATAACAAATGAGTTTAAGACAATTCACCCTTGCCTGCTCCACCACCTTTAGCCAATACGCAATTCAACCCTTTCTATAACTTCGAAGAAAAATTAATGTATCTTTTGGTCAAATCAATTCACGATTTCACTTTATTTCCTTAAAATTTGTCGACGACGAAGAAATAAATTCTTCCACAGAGACTACGCTTTTATGTAGAAAGACCGAAAAATCCAAATCCGCAGAAAATTACAGATAATTGCGGGAGAGATTAACCGTTAACCCTCCACCCCGTAAACACACCCACTCCCGCATGCTCTCCTTCATACTCTACCCGAAGTTATTGCTAAATGATTCGAATGATGAGAACTCCAGTTGGAGCTGTGGGTGGCAGGCACACACCGGCTAAGGCAAGGGGTCAGCTGTCGGGATGTAAGTTAGTACTTTATGCTTATCTGTTAGTCCAGGCACGTTTCAAACAAATAAATTGTTTTAAATTCAACACACCAGCATCATCAACGCTTTACCTTTTAAATCGTTTTTTATTTTTTTGTGAGTTCCTTTTCAATTTAGAGGAGGGAAGAGGAACCAGCGGCAGCGGCGGCGCGGTGCAGTGGTAAACCAAAACGTGATCCCGCGAAGGGGTTGGCCACGGCTTTTTCTGTAGGTAGATATGTATATGCAACACCACCTCCATACGTGGAGCGAGCATTAAATTGAAAAATTCACGTCTGCAAATTAATTTCAAATTCAGTTGCAGAATGAATCCCAATCCCAAAGCGAGCATCCCAGATCCCGGGTATATAGATCCCTTTTCTTTTGATTCCCATTTCATGCGGCGTGATGGTAATGGGGAGGGGTGCCGAAGCAGAGTTGTTTGGCAATTTGTTTGCTTTTCGATTTGCAACAATTAACATCAAACAAATTCATGCGGGAAGAAGGAGGAGTCGAGGTAGTTGAGTTTTTTTTTATATAAATGTTCTTGTGAATGTATATATTTTGGTTCGTGGACAGATGAAAAATTAAGCGCGTTTTTTTTTAGTTTTATTTCGTTGGATAGTCCGTATATTATAAAGCTTGCAGGAGCGATGGTTACGCTTGTGAGAACAGATGTTGTTATTTTATTTTGATAAACGAAATGATTTTAGCTAAAATGTTATAACACCAGACGAAAGAATTAAAAAACCATTAAGTCCAACGACTTCTTCTTGCGATAAGCTTTTATTATTTCAATCGTTTTGAGAAATTAGTTTTTCATATTCGTTGATGACAAAATAATAATTATTGGGAGTATACCTATATGAAAAGATGTCTACAGAAGATAAAAATGTCATGGCATTTTGAAAGGTTATTGCACGACGAAAAAATAGATTTTATTTTTCCCCAAGCTTCAATTTTAAGTGGAACCTAAAAGTTCCACGTTATATTATTTCAGATCATGTCATATGTGTGCACTCTTGCTGTTACTTAAGAGACTTTTTTATTGGTTGTACAAGACTGGTATAAATAATACAAAAATATACTCCATCCATGCTCTATAAGAGACAGAGCAAAACCGGCTTCTCAGAAGGAAAAAGAAGGAGCTAAGAAGCGCCCAGGGCTACAAGGCTCAACCCAAAGCCTGTAAAAACCATCAGGAGAACATCGTGGTAGAATCCCAGTCGGTGGGGAAGGTATAGAAACATATTTTCTGCAAATTATATAACGGCGATGACGAACCTTATTCCGCTGCCATGCAGATTGCACCATTCAACATGGAAGACGAAAGCCAACAATTCCGTCCTGCCAATCTCGAAGAAGTGGAGATATCTAGCTAAACTTAAGTCAAATAAATCTGCTGATGGCCTTGAGGCCGAGCTTTACAAAGCGGCTGGCGATGAATTGGTTTGGAGGTCCACCAGCTCATCTGCAAAATATCGCCGGAGGAAAGCATGCTCGATGAATGAAACCTTAAGATTGCTTGCTTGATCCTGAAGAAAGTTGATCTTCTGAACTGCACCAACTACAGAGGCACCAGTCTCCTTAACATCGCATACTAGATCTCCTTTGTCGTACTTTGTGAATGCCCGAAGCCAATCGTCAACAATCTGATAGGTCCATATAAGTGTGGTCTTAGGCCCATGAAAGTCTACCATCCGCCAGATATTCGTACTACGGCAGATATTGGAAAAATCAAATCGATACTCACCACATTTTCATCGATTTCAAGGCCGCGTATGATAGCATCGATAGATACGAGCTATATAGAGGAATGTCTAGTTTTGGCAGTCCCTCACAAACTCGTGAATTTGTGCAGGATGACGATGGAGATGCACGCTGCTCCATCAAGGCTGGCAAAGATCTCACCCATACCTTTGATGTCAAAAAAGGTCTTAGGCGAGGTAACACTCTGCGCCATTGCCACAATGGCCACCAGACTGGGTGTACTCGCACCCGATTTCTATAGGAGCTGTCAGGACGTAGAAGAAATATAGAAACCATTGAACATCGGCTCTGTGATTATCCAAACCTCCAAACAAATCGACTCCGTTATTTTGGAAAAAGGTTTGTTGAAGAACTGGACGATCCGATCTAGTGCAGGTCTCAATGGCAAACATGAGAAAATTCATAAAAAGCACAGGGTGGTTCGCAAACGAACCAGTCTATGTGAACCATTATTTTAGGTGCATCTCTGCCTTCTTTTATAAGGGGATCACAATGGACCAATAGGCCCCCGTGTACGCAACAGCCTCTGTGCTGTGCACGCCCCTCTTAACCTAACCTAACCTAACCTAACACTCTGCCATGCGAGACTTCTTCAACATCGTACTTGAAAGAATAGTGCAAAACTCTTACTTCAACACTAGATGCACAGTCTTTCAAAAGTCCGCCCAATTACTCCCTTACACGAACGATATTGGCATAATCGGATGAACAGTGGTGCTTACGTGAAAATTGAGGAGGATGCCAAGAAGATGGGTTAAACGGTGAATGAAGGCAAGATCAAATATATGCTGTCAACAAGAAATGACACTCAACACTGACATGTCTCGGACAGAACGTCACTATCATCATAGTGTCATATAACCCCAGTTGGAGCATAGGGCGTCAACAAAGCTTCTCCATCTTTCACAGTCTGCAAGGTATTTTAACTGTAGCCACGTACCTCTCTGGGATTCTGGGATTCGGCTTCTGATATGACAGTTGATTCCTGGTTGACTGGATTTACAAATTGGGGACAGACTACCGAAGGCAGCACGAGCCTTATTGATACTTCTTTTAACTTCCAGATCCGTACCACCATTTGTAGAAACAATACTGCCAAGGTAGTCAAACTGTTCGACTTCTTCCACTAGCGTGTCTCTTGTAGAATAATATGCTGCTGCGTGGGGCAGCCTGTGAGCATTATTTTTGTCTTTTTGCTATTTATTCTAAGAGCAGTCGACTTTCCCTTCACTTGCTGACCAAACTTCACTACAGACGTCTACCTAGGCTCCGCTATCAACTCAGCGAACGATACAAGTGCTATGATCAAACGAAGAATTACACTTGCCAATCGCTTTTTTTTTGTTGCCTAAGCAGGCAATTGAGAAGCAAAGTCCTCTCTCGAGGAACTAAACTTTCCCTGCATAAGACGCCTATCATCCCGGTACTGAATGTATGGTACAGAGGCATGTACACTATTAACGGTGGATGAGAACGCTTTAGGCGTTTTTGAGAGTAAAATTTTCTGGGTGATTTTTGGTGCACGCAAGTGGAAGAGAGCTTCAACCAACTTGGCATGCGAAATTGGAGACAGCTTACAGCTTCCAAGAAACCAAGCCGGCTGGAAGATGCTTATTGGTAGAGGTTGATCCACCCTTGGCTTTCAAAATAAACAATAATATCTGTGCACTGATTATTATAAATAAATATTCAAGACTTTACATGATTTGAACTAAAGTTTTTTGTTTATATTCGGTATGAACATAAAACTAGTTTTATAACAGTTAATACCAAATTTTTAAAACTAGTTTTATACCAGTTAAAACCAAATTTAAAACTAGTTGTATACCAGTTAATACCAAATATACAAACAAAACGCTTTTACTTTTGTAAAACATAAAACTACTTTTATACCAGTTTATACCAAACATAAAGAACTAAAAATTAAATCACTTAAACTTTTGCAAACCAGTTCATAACAATCATTGCACGGATATCTGTGAGTTGTATTAGCCAGATAATTTGTATGTGACTGGTATAAACAAAAGATAGACTTCATACACCATTATTTTGTCTAGATAAACTCTTTTTCTTCATAAAATTATAGGTAAAAGCTTTTAAATCATGAAATTATCTATGTGAAAATTATTTATCTAACGATTATAGTCTACCTATCTAAGGAGTCAGATTTATGTTTATACCAATCACGTACTCCAGTTATCACTTGAACACTATTTACAAATATTTGTAAAATCTTTGTCCACTCATTGTTTAAAACAGGCTTAAGGAGAGCACAAATTTAATGTGTCAACTTAAAATACCAGCAGATTGGTATAAACTGGTATAAAACATCAAACTTATAACTAGATCGAAACTCCATACTACCGGTTTGTTATTTTTATACACTCTTGTATTTTTTTCTTAAAATTTTTGTTTATACCAGTTTAGTGTAATGTATAATGAAAACAAATATTCTTCAAGGTCGTTAAAACAGGAGTTTGTGCTGAGGATATTGAAAACCCATTTCAGCGCACTGACTGGTTGGCAATAACAAAAATGGTTTGACAAGTAAGAATTAACAAATTTGCATATTTTCGTTTTATTTTCAATATTTTTATTCACAAAAATATTGTTCCAGGCTTTTTGTATCATCCAGCCATCCGTTCACAAAAAAAAAACACTGCAGTGGAGAAAAATAAAAAAATTAAATGGACAAAAAATATTCAAACTGTCTGCGGTAGTAACTCACCAATACAAAATAAATACTAATAAAGAGCCCCCTACATTATCGACTGTGACTATTCATATAAAAATATGAAGTTTGTCATATTCCCCATGCTCCCCAAAGCCATACGAAAATGAAAACTCCATGCTATAAAAAATGTTTTGGGGGTTTGTGTTATGCAGTGGCGGAAATTGTAGTTCTCAAGGCTCATTGACTTTATTTGAAATTTACGATATATGAACCCTAGCAGATAAACGAATAGACGAGACACTCGCTTATATATAAAGGACCTCTCCCAATGGACCAAGAACCGAATGAAAAACAATAACCATTACCAGTTACAATAATGATCGCACAAACCCACCCGCTCATACAGACATAAACAAGTTATCATCCTTATAGAGAAGTATAACGTGCAATAAGAAACTACAACAAATATAAGGGAAGAAAGTAACATTCTCATAACGGTAAAAAGTTTAAATAATAAAATATAACGACCACCATATATACATATATACTCGTACATACTAACATCACTGCTAAAAAGGTCGAAGACGAACGAAAATTGGAGGCAACGAAAACTTTCGACAAAGTTTCGATAAAATATGCGGCTACGGGAAAGCTCAAATTTCCAACGAAATAACATTAGACGGAGGTGGTAGTGGTTGGCGGAGGTGTGACCAACCAGGGCAACCAGGGTTGTTGCCACTCGAAATCGAAATATAAAATTCTCTGACAAATTTATTTCAGAATAATGTGCATTGATGAATACAAAATCATCTATTTTATTGGATATTCATTATGTTTGCTCTTTCCTAATGACTGGTATAAAAAAACTTAATTGAATACCAATCTTGGAGAATAAATAAATGCAGGTAGTATTTTGCTAATGGTTTTAGTTCTTGTTTGGATGGATATATGTGTATAAATTATATCAATCGATAAAAAAACACACATTTGTATTTAATGCACACCATACATCAACTGGTATAATTTGGGTTAGCCCAAAATTAGCACTTGATTAAGGAGTTCTTCATCAATATATTGCCTATAACAAAGAGATTATGTTAACTAGTAAATTTATAACAATTGGTTTGCGGTTTGAGGAAAAAATCCCACCTTAGAAAAGTTAATTTTTTTATACCAGTAGAAAATGAATACTTATTCCATGGTTTAGTTTTTCATTTTTGCATGTAAAGTTACTCATTTTACTAAATAACAGCCCAAACCAGTATCTACATATTGAATTTGTAATATTTTTTTTGATTATTGGTATAAAACTGGTCTAGTCCACATAGTTTTACTATTTTCAAATCTTACAGCTCCGTATATCGATTAAGTTGCATACTTTATTCTGTTGCTTCTGGCTAATAGACAACCTGTTTATGCCAATCTGCGATAAGATATACTTTAATTGGTCGAAAAACTAACAAGTAAAATTTAATAAATCTACAAAATACAAATAAAACAAAAATCTTCCAGAAACTCAGTATATACAAATATCAAAGAGGTAACCATGATGATGGGGAGGACTTGAATGGTATAGAAATAAAAGAGAATGAGCAAACGAACTAAATAACTTTACCTCATTTTATTACATGCTTCGCGAAATTGTTTATCTGCTTATAAGTATGCGAAACTTTTCTGAGCACCGGAAGTCCCATTTTCCTTCATTTTCATTTGAAGTTTTATTCACGAAGACACAACATCAGACAATGAGTCCTCGAGTGTGTCTATGGCTGTAAGTAATAAATATGACTTCATCCTATGGTACTTGGATGTACCTATACCTCACCTAACTTGTACATTTGTTTTTTTTTGTATTCTGTTTCTTATGACAGGACAAACCTACAATTGTCATTTGGTGGATTTATTGTCTCCCAAGAAGTTTTGTCGGATACAATTTATTACAACGGCAAAATTGTTTGCGACCACGTACCTACCTACGATCACGTGATATAAACACAAAGACGAATGCAGTTGTTTCAAAAATGCATACGGTTTTCTATATCAAAAGCATTCAACATTGTAGGTATTGTTTAAAGTTTTTTGTCGGAAATTCTTTAGGTGCATTACAAGGCATAAATCTTCTTTATTATGTAATCATTTTTTCTGCGTCGTATATCTGAACTAGAAATTTCTTACATTAACAAAAAAACTTTACTATTTTAACACTATATATATACGGTCAAAATCGGTTATATCGAACTTGATGGGACGGGAGTATCTGTTCGTTATATCTGGTGTTTCGTTATAAGGTTATAGCCGATTTTCCATATTTTGTTCTTTATTAGAAAGTGGAAAAACTTTTTTGTATTTTAGGTAGTAAAATTTTTATTTATTTACTATTGAAAATGGTAGAGATTGTTGAATACAATACAAAAAACTCCGCTGCCAAACTTTCATTTGAATAACCAGCTTCGAGCCATCAAATTATTGTTATTTTTTTTTTTTTCAATAATTGTAAAAATTCTATTTGGAACGCATTTCACACCTTTCTTGATATAAAAATTACTATTATAGTTCCTCTCGAAAATAGAATGCGATTCGTTGAACCAAATTTATTTTCAAACATTCGAACGATATTAACGGAGATTTGACATTTCAATTGAAAGCTCCAGCCGAGAGCTGACTTTGACTGTTATTGTTCTTTATGCATCTATCAACTTTAAAACGGGTTGGGTACAAAGTCTCGAATAGAAAACTCCAAATGCCGAAATCCCGAATGGCTAAGTACTGTTTTTGGTGTTAAAAATCATGCACCCGATTTTCAAAATGGGTTGAGAATTTTTTTTTCTATTTTACAATAATTCGTGTTTACAGTCTAAATGGCTTGATCGATTTTCTTGAAACTTGGTATATAGTGGTGTTTCTGCCCACACATTTGTTTCATATTTTTAAAACTCAAAATAACGGTACCAACCTGCCATACAATTCTTATAAAATTCTTATTTTTCTCAAAAACGGCTCCACAACTTTTCTAAAAAAAAATTCTATAAATTTCTTTTAGTAAGGGCTACCTTCGGATGGGAAACCATTTTTGAAAAAATGGTAAATAATGGTACCTCCATCAGAACCATTTTTTTTATTTCGATTTTCTTTACAGTATTTCTGATTTCAATAATATTTTTTGCTCAGAAGCTTTTAAGAAATTTAAATTTTGTTTTCACAGAATTTTCAAAAACATTTTTTTAGATTTTTAAAAAAATTTCTATTTTTTTTTGAAAATCAAATATTTTGAAAACTACCCAGTAGATTTTTATGAAACTCGGCATTCAAGCGATTTTTAATACTCTAAATTATTTTACGAGAAAAATTTACTTTCATGAAAAAATAACGGTACCTTCCGTTAAGGAATATATTTTTTTTCTCAAAAACGGCTCCTACGATTTTTATAAGAATTTTTATTATTTTGAGAAAAACGCGCAGAAACTTTATTATAAGAGCTTTCTACTGTAACGAAATTTTTTTCCTCATCTTGCCTGGGTAAAATAGGTAATGAGTGGGTTTGTGCACGTTTTTCTGTTGCTCCTACGAAAAAAGTGTCATAATCTTTTTTGTGTTGAATTTTATGAACCATAAATAAATTTTATTAATTTTTTTTTATTAACAAATAACTCTTATTTATGCCTTTTACAGTACAAAAGCCAAAGTTCAACTTTGACACGCTATAACTTCAAGACTAATTTAACATACAGAGTTTTTTAATAGCTCATTTAATAGATAAAATTGTATTGACTAATTGTAATTTTTCATGATTTTGTTGTTAAGTGAAATACTATCAAGTTGATGAATAAAAACAATAAAAACCAAATCACCCTCCCCCCCCCCTAAAAAATTTAGACTCGGCACAAATTTACCTTACATTCATTTAAACTTAGAAGTTTTAAAATAGTCTCGAAAATTGTAGATTTTTTTTAATTTTTGCTTTCATTTTCGAAATTCTGTGCTTCGAGATTTTGTCATTCAACATTTTCGAACTTGAGGCAATTCAATTTTTTTCCGTCGCTCCTCTCAAGTCAAGCCTCATATGCCTATACTATATGGTCGGTTAAAAACTAAATCTCTGTAGGTCAGAAATAAAAAATCTCGTTCTGCAGATATTGAAGCAAAATGGCGTGTATCAATATTTCGCAAAATACCTGTTCTCTGCATTTATAAAAAAATATTTTAATCAAAATTTTGTCTGCAACTTTAAAATCGACGATATGAAAGTACCTTTAAAATTTTTTTTATAGGTAGGTATGGTTAGGCCGAAGGGGCGGCAAATTATTGTTTGCCCCGGGCGGCAAATATCGTCGCTGTTCCACTAATAAAATAAGGTCAGTTAATTTGGTCACCCAAAAATTTGTTTTTATGAATTTTTAAATAAAAAGGTCCTAGTCCTAGCGATTTATGGCACTTCATTTATGAGAAAATGTATTCCATCTGAAAGATCTCTAGATCAATATGAAAGGTCAGCTAGTTATTTTAAATGGTCAGCCATAGACTTTTGCTATGAATTTTTATTCTTATGCCAAAAATTGGTCGTGACCTTGAAAAAAAAACCTTAAAAAAGCGTAAAAAGGCTATAGTTGACCTTTTTTGACGAAATACTAACCAATTAGATTACATTTTCTATTTTCAAATTTGCCATATATGAGGTGCCAAAGGTTCAGATCCCTTGTTTCGTGCTCCGTTACATTTTGTAATTGCTGTTTTATTCGAATAAAATATACTAAGCTATCTTAAGTCAAATATATTTTATTAAGGGTATTCATGCAACTTCGTCAGCACTAGATACGTTTACGATTTGGTTAAGTTTATCATTTGGTTAATGTGCTGTCAAATTTTGTAAAGGAAATGGCTTACACCATTTGGTTAAAATCAACCAAGGATTTTGCTGCGGAAAATTAACCAAATTTATTTGAATAAACTTATCCAGACGTCATTGTGACTTTTAGGCTTGTTCAGAAATATGATATGCCGTATCTCAGAGAACTTAAACAAAACGTAGTTTATACAAAAACCAAAAAATTAGGACAATTACATTTACTCTACGATTAAGAGAGCTACTTTTCGGCTCTTCCAAACCAACGCAAATCATTCGTTGACGACGAAACGGAACTACACTAATAACGTGTTATTTTCATGGACAACAATATTATTGTTTTTGTTATTTTGATTTTCTTCGTCTTCAACGAATGATTAACATTGGCTTGGGAGATCATTAACAGACGAAAAATGTAGTTTGTACTGTCGTGGTTGAACTATTATAGTCGATAGTTCACTGAAGTGGTCGCATGAAAAAGAGCGATCACATGATAGCCATATGGCATTCCCATAATTGCGTTTTCCTACTTTTCGAAGAGTGATCCAGAGTGCAACCCACGGAAGTGAAACTGACATTTGGTGAAGTAAAAACGAAAAAAAGAGATAGATTATTCCTTTTTCTATAAGTGTAATACAGCTCTCTTCTCCTTTTCGTTGTTTGGAAGGCCACTTTTCGATGGTTTTTGACTTTATCTTCCAACAGCTTCGTACCGTTATAGTTCTACCTTTATTTACATGCGTGAAGTTAGCACCACCATTTTGGATTTTCAAAAAAAAAGGTTGTGCTGTAATGTGCCCAACTTGTGCTGCTATGTGCCGTATTTAAAAAAAAATCGAATATGGTGGTGCTAACTTCACGCTACAGCCCTTCGCAAAGTTTTGCTTTGGACATAATAGATTAATTGCAATTGCGATTTTTTTTTTTCTTTTTGGTTCTTAGTAGCGTTTTTTGAGCACAATGCAGCACAACTTTTTTTTTAAGAAATTTCCAAATTTCTTTAAAATTTCATTTGTAAAATTTACAAATTTGTGAATTTTTCAAAAATATTTACGGCACAAGCCAGCACAACTTGAACACAATACAGCACAACTTTTTTTCGAAAATCAAAAATGGCGGTGCTAACTTCATGCTTAAAAAATGGGTACCTACCTACCCTCTAAAAACCAAACCCTTAGTACGATTTTTTTTTTAGAAATACCGCACATAGCGGTACAAGTTGGGCACATTACAGCACAACCGTTTTTTTGAAAATCCAAAATGGCGGTGCTAAGTTCACACACATCATTTATTTATCGTTCCAAGACTTCGATTTCGCGTTGGTTCGGGAGAGGTTCTCTATTTAAAATTAACTTCGAAATCTGAACACGTCTAATCTGTCACGTTTTTTGACGTTTAATATTAGGCGTATATCGAACAGCTTATTCAATTACACACAGCATTTTAACCAAATGAATAAAAAGGTCGTTCATGCAAACGTTTGCCTAAACTTATCTTTTTACAAAATTTGTAAACTTAGGACGTTGCATGAATACCGTTTTCTTCATAATAAATACCTTGAGGGCTTTGTTAATTCCCAAACAGAATTTTTTTTTGTATAAACCTAACGATCCACAATTAAATAAATCTAAATTTATTAAATATAAATGCAATTAAAATTACGTTACCAAACAAACAGTAATTTAATATACATAAGTACCTAAGTACCAACCTACAATTAATTCCAACCAGCGCAGCGGCACCATCCGTCCGACCGGATAATTATTTGAACTTGAACTTGATAGTTTTTCGCGCATATCAAATTGTCCATGAAGCTTTTTATACAAAAATAAAAATAAAATAAAACTTGAAAGAATTGTTTTGAGCATTAAAATTGTTGTGATTTTTTTTTCAGGGGTAGGTATGCTATAAAAAAACAATTAAAATTTTCCACTTATTAACATTATTCTTATACCTTCCTACCCACGTGAGAAAATAATCATACATTTTAACATGAGAAGTTATAATTAAGAACTTGTGGAAGGTAAGTGCTACTTTGCACAGCAAAACAAACGCCCAACGAGAAGACCGGCCGGCTTTAATATTAAGTGAGTCATTCCAATCCAATGCCATGTCATTCTCGCCCGCCGGTTTGTGCGGTTGTTAAGCTGTTGATATATTATTTAAACAATTAAATTATTACAAGATATCTAGCTACTTTTGTATCTCACAAAACATTACATAAAATAAAAATAACAAGTTAATTTACTATTGAACCTTTATTATCTACCTGGGTACCGACTTCAATTTAATTTGTGATGATAAGTTTATGGAATAATAAGATTGCACTTCTCTTGAGGAAGTGATTAAATTGCTTCAAATTACTTAAGGTACTTTTTTCTCAATTTTAATTTGATTCAAATAACACAGCTTCGGATATTTTATACCTAGATTAAGTTGATGTTCTGTAAACTGCTGGTACACTATCTGAATTTTAATGATTTCATTCACAACAAAACTAAGTACCAATGCTGGACTCGTTTACTGATGAGTGATTACTGCACTTTATATCCAAAGTTCAATGCCGTATATACGTAGATTTTATTTAAATAAAAAAGATAATGGTAGATTTGTTCTATGCATTTAAAATTTTTGTCAGCTCAGTAAATCGACCATGTAGACTAGTGGTTAGTCAAAATCAAAATAAACATAATACCTAGGGAATTCAAATTAAGATTTGACTGGTCAAAATAGAATTAAACCTACCATAAATGCTATGTCATGAATACTTGTAAACTAGTTTATCTTTAAACCAGTCATCGTACCTACTACAGAATACTTTCAAATCTGTTATTGTTTACATTCACTGGATGATCCGGTTTACGTGTAAAAATATTTTATTAAATTCTCTTGGCAGTGGCGTAGCATGAGTTTCTGCTGCCTGGGGCGGTGGAAAATATCTCAAGTGAGTTCTAATCGTCTAACTCGAGATTTTGATTGATAGGGAAGACGAAAGAGTGGGTCTCACAATTCTGTCTGTCTGTTTGTCCCTTCGGTTACAACATATGTAAACGGCTGGAAGTATTTTCTTTACACTTGGTATATATCAAGTGGTTTCACTTTGTTTAACCAAAAGTAACGGTACCTGCCACCTGCCATACAATTTTCTTTTTTTACACTATCAGATCTTTGCCAAAGAGAGCTTAGTACAAGTCATCTTGCGACCAAAGAATTGCCAAACACAAATAAAGTGCTCATCAGGTTCATCACTTAGTGTAGTGTTATTAGTTAGTTAGCAACAAACTACTTAAGACATACACTTTACGAATTAAAATAAAATTAAAAACAATAATTATAAAATTACAAATACAATGACATTGAAAAGATTAACAATAACAAACATTTAAGAGCGTGGTACACTAGTCTTCAATGTAGCTTTGAGTCTATTCTTACTTATATTAAAATCAAAAAAAATTTGAGTACAAATTCAGAATGTTGCACATGCGGGTAAAAGGCTCATGCATTCCATAATTGGTACGGTGTTGAGATATATGCATTAGTTCTAGACTACGAGTGTTGTGACCTCCCCCACGGTAGTTAAGGCTAGTACAAGATAATAAATCAAGTGCATCAATAACGCCCGTTAAAAGCTGATGAATAAATACAATATCATTATTAATTCTCCTTTGCGCCAAAGTTTGAATCTGAAGAAGCTTAATCCGGTGTTCGTAAGGAGGAAGATTATAAGATTATATTCTTATGGACATCGTAAAAAGGAGTCCATACCTGTGATGCATATTCAAGATGAGGGCGAACAAGACTGTTGTAGAGAGCGAGGGTAACATAAGGATCCTGGAATTTCTTAGACCATCGTTTGAAAAACCCTAACATAGAGTTTGCCTTGTTGACGATTAAATTGATATGCTTCGTAAAATCAAGATTAAAAGTAAAATGAACCCCTAGGTCTTTGAAACTATCTGGGGAATAGGTGAAAAATCTGGTTTCAAAATTACGTTTTTTAAAGAAAAAACTGCTTTCCGAAATTCTGCTTTTTTTATTCTGTCTAATAATATTTTAAGGAAAAGAAAATTCTGTCAATTCTGTTTTTTATTTTGGACAAAGGGCATTTGTGAACAAAACTAACCCAGTCGTTTTTAAGCCATAGAAGTTTTTCTTATAAATATAACAATTTTATGAAAGATACCGTTATTTTTGGAGCTTAAAACATAAATGTTTCTCCTAGCCAAACCTTAAAAAGTTAAATCCCAAATTTGAAGTGAATCTATTCAAGGGCTTAAGCTAGATCGAAGTACAGAACAGTTTTGTCTTACGAAAATCCATACAAAGTTGTTGATTTCTCTTTTTGTAGGTTTTTTAATGATTTTTGGGGAAAGGTCATAATATTTTGCTTAAGTAAATATTGACGCTTACCATCAGCGTGTGTAGTTGACATAAAACAAATTCTTGCCTTACAGAAAAAAACGGTTAACTGCTTTTTTCATTAAAAAAAATTCTCACCCAAAAGTGTTCAGAATTTTGAATTCATTCTCGTTGTTATTAAAATTCAGTAGAATTGAAAAGATTTTAAAGATTTTTGAGTTTAATAACCATCTATATAGCCTATTGAATAGACCTTTTAAAAAAGAACAATAACACGCAAGGGTTTTTGTGATCGAATATTATTGTTTGGCCCATAAGCATGCTTAAAACTAAAATTGCTACTAAATTCACCCATGCGTTTCTGAGAGAATGGTCACACTGGCCACTTTTCAATATTTTTGGTATAATTCGGAAACTAAGCTGTTTTTGACAATTTTGCACTTAAAACTTTTTGCTCAAAATTAAATTTTCTATATCGAAATGGAAAATGGAAATGGAGAAAATTTCATAAAAACATTTAAGCAGGAAAAGTTAACGAAAACCAACATAAGAAAATCGAAAAATCAATTATTTTAAATTTTTTTCTAACTGTGCATAACTTTTTTCGGAACAAATATATGCTTGAGACATATTTAAAAAAAAGAAAAGAAGAGTTTTAGGGCCTTAATATGACATGCTAGTAATGCCGTATTATTTGAAAACTGACAGAGATATAGCCATTCAAACTTTACCATTTCTTATCATTTTTCGCAGTTTTTGCCCGATAGCCTATTTCTTAATACTTTATGACAAATTTAACATTCCTAGCATACCTAGTACAAAATCTTATATTAATCAGACCAGCCGTTCGGTCTGTAGGTCTGAAAGCATTTAAGAACATCTACTATGGCATATTATATCAAAATCTTGATTTCAAACATTTCTTTGTACAGAAAATGGGCTTTCGGGCCAAAACTGCGAAAAATTATAAGAAATGGTAAGGTTTGAATGGGCATATCTCTGTCAACTTTGAACAACTTTTACTTTTTGAACATGCCATATTAAAGCCTTGATTCACTACTTTATTTTGTTTATGCATGTTTTGACCCTATCTTTGCTTCAAAAAAAGTTATGCACAATTATTAAAAAATTTAGAAATCTTTTTGATGTTTTGTTAGGTTGGTATTTGTCAATTTTTCCTGATTTAATTTTTTTATAAATTTTTTTGAACTATCCATTTCAATAGACAGTTTAGTTTTGAACAAAGAGTTCTAAGTGTAAAACTGTCAAATTTGGCTTAGATTCCAAGTTATACCAAAAATATTGAAAACCTGGTTAGTGTAACCATTCTCTCAGAAACGCATGAGTGAATTTATTAGCATTTTCGGTTTAAAGCATGCTTATGGGCGAAACAAACATATTCAAAAATAAAAACCATTGCACGTAATTGTTCTTTTATAGGTAGGTATCCCTCATTTTCTGGTCTATTCAATAGGCTAATAACTATCAAAACAAACCGCTTTTCACTCTAATCGTCTAAGCTGACGAAATATGCAAGCTTCTTAGAGCTGCAAAAATGTTTTTATTTTTATTCATTCCGGTATGCTTTGGTACATTATTAGTTTTAGTTCTATTACAACTCGCAGTTCATAATTCTGTTTTATGAAATTCTGCAGATAATGAAAACAGTGGTTTGGAAAAATTTTTCATTAATTGCAGAATTTTGTTAAAAGAGATTATCAAAAACAGAATTTTGAAAGCAGAATTGAGAAGCTCGTCCTCGTAGATTTTTTAGGAAGCATTGTATTAGGCCAGGAAAAATGGGTTTCGAGGTTGAAAAAATTTATTCATTAAATATTAAAATTTGAATCGACGCAGAATTGCAACCTCTATAACATATCCAAAGTCCCCCAAAATCGCCGAATTGGCTTTTTGTGTAGATGCATTTGAAGAGGTGCAGACGGGGAGAACTTGGAGGTCTATCAAACTAAAATATTAGTTTTGGTACAAAACCTAGCCATGTGATACATGTTTTAAGAGAAGTTTTTAACGCTGAATCTAATGAAACCAAATTCAAAATGATACAATCACCCAAAAAGAAGTTATAGTCCTTTTTATTTAATGATGACTTTTTTTCAGGTACAACCAGGTAAAATATCACTGAAAACCCTTTGAAAATAAAGGTACGTTAGTAAAACTTGGAATAAATGTTCCATTTGTCAAACGAACTAATTCAGCGTTAAAAACTACCTTTAAAGCATGTATCACATGGTAAGGTCGTACCAAAACAAATATTTTAGTTTGATAGACCTCCAAGCTCTCCCCGTCTGCACCTCTTCAAATGCATCTACACATAAAGCCAATGCGGGGATTTTGGGAGACTTTGGATATGTTATAGAGGTTGTAATTCTGCGTTGATTCGAATTTAAATATTTCATGAATATTTTTCAAGGTTCCCTATACCTACGATTTGTGCTATTTTTCCTGGGCCCAGATCACGTAACACGATTCGATCGAACGATCATCGTTTCTACTATTACTCTCTCTATATTGTCCTGTAGATGTGAATTGAGACAGGTACAGTCAAAACGACGATCGTTCAATCGAATCGAGTAACGTGATCTGGGCCCTGGTCTATATGTACTGTACATACTTTTAAAATTCTCATGACTTAATTTAATTTTATTTTCCATTTGTCATTTTACATATTCCTTATTTTATTTTTTTTACACAACATAGTGTTAAATTTGAAATTCTGCATATTTCTAGGCTGTTATTGGTCTCATTTGACAAAATGTCATTTGTCATTTTACATATTCCTTATTTTATTTTTTTTACACAACATAGTGTTAAATTTGAAATTCTGCATATTTCTAGGCTGTTATTGGTCTCATTTGACAAAAACTACTATTTAAACCTTCCTCTTACTATTAATACAAAATTCTATTAATTTCAACTCCAATGGATTAACTGTCTCTGAACCCATTGAGTTCGAAGACACAAAGATTCAGTTTTGTATTTAAGACTAATAAAATTTTAAATTTGCATATCAAGTGGAGACTAAGAATGTATTGATGCCTGCATTACGTATAAAATTAGGCCTTTTGAAATATTTCGTTAAAGCTCTTCGACATGATTCTAAATCCTTTAAATATTTAATGAAATTTTTTCCAAAGTTATCCGAGGCCAAAGTGAAAGCCGGCATTTTCGACGACCCATAAATTATGACCAGCAATAACGAATTTTCAGAGCTACTTAATACCCAAGAACAGCAGTTCTAGGATAGCTTTAAGTCTGTACTTCAAAGTTTTTTTGGCAAAAACAGAGCAGACAACTACATGGAGTTTGTATCAAGTACAAGTATGCTCAATAATTTTAAAACTATATATGGAGAGAAAGTCCATGAATAATTCACAAAAGAAACTCAACAAATATTTTTTTTCTAAATATTTAAATTTATTTTCTATTAAGTTTTTAAATAAAATAAAATAAAATAAATATTTAAAGCAAAATATATAAAATTTATTTAAAATCATTTTAAAATGTTGTTTCATTTTAAGATCCATTTAAAAAAAAGGCTTTTCCTTAAATCCATAATATCAAACTTCTGGCTATAAAAAACAAACTTTTTCAGGTTAAAGTTTTTTTTTAATAATTAATTAGTCATATAGAAGGAACAAAAAAAAATCATATATCATATAAATGCTTCCAGACCTTCAGATAGAACAGCAGGGCCTATTAATATAAGACTTGGTACTAGGTGCAAGGAATGTAAAATTTGCCATGCTGTTCCAAATGTTTTCGGGCAAAACCATGAAAAACGATAAGAAATGGTAAAATGTCAATCTGTAGCTCTAACTAAACCACTTAAGGGATTTTCTTTGAATTTTGAACTAAAGGTAATTTTTTGACTCTCCAGAAGGAAAATTGACTTTTTGTAAGAAAAAATTACGAAAAACTGTTATTAACGGTAGGTACCTCTGCCATATAAAGGTAGTTTTGATTTTCGATTTTTTCATTAATCAGCTCAACCGATTTCAATAAAAAAAATATTCAATCAATCCTTTCAAATTTCTATAACATCGTATATCAAAATGTTGAAAAAAATTATGTATTTGGCATTTTTAAAATAAAATTTAAGGTAGTTTTTTTTAATTTCAATATTTAAAAAATGGGCTGATGATTTTTTTTTTCAAAGGAGAATGGGCAAATTTGTATAAAACATGGGCGTGAGCGGCCAAGAATAATTTTGTTATTTTTGGATGTGTTTTAGTCTTACAATCACCGTGCAGAAATTTTTTCATTGTGGTGTACTTCAAAACCGAAAAAAATGCATTTTTGTTCTATGACTTTAATAAAGTTTTACTAAGTTTCTGGCTTTTGACCAATTCAAAAATAGGAAAAGAAAGTGAAACAAGAAATCTAGACAGTTTTAAAAATATTTTGTATATAAAAATGGCCATATGACATCATTAATAAGAACATTTACGATAAAACTATAATATTACAATCATCACAATATTAAAAAATCCTGAGTAAAATAATATGTTAAAACAAATTACAAAGTTGTTGAAATACGTATGGTACTGGGTCTGTTTAAACCCGTAATGCGTCCTTGGGATATTCTGAAACCCCGTTAAACACACTAATACAGTGTCAGTAGACGTTATGAAGTTAGAATAAAGCATTACACCCACTAAAAATATAATCACTATGCAATATTGCCCAATGCAATTGCATTATATAAACATTGAAATATCTTCTTTTCTAAAGGAAATGCAATGTAACGTCCATTGTGAAAGTTGTTCCTGAGTAGCATACCTTTCATTTGACACTAATTTCATTAATGGCCGCTAACGCCCAAAAATGCCCATTCTCCTTTGTTTTCTTACTGTATATTAATAAAAGTACTAAAAATTAGCATAACAATTTTTTTAAATGTAACAAATATCGTACATAAAAAATTAGATTTAGGAAAACCGCTCCAAAATTTTAATTTTCTTGCATGTTCATAAATGTTTTTATATTTCCTTAAGTAATCAAATGAAATATGTACTTGTTTTTGAGCTCTTACTTATTTAACGAGTTGTTCATCGAATTGAAACAACGATTTTCATGTTTTTTTTTTTCTTAAGTTCCAAGCAACTTGAAAATAAGAGCAACTACGTTCGATTCAGTCGTGCATTTTATTTCTCTTGAATATATTAAATTTTTCTGTTTTAATTTACAATGATCCCGATTTTTTTTGAAAAAAAGAAAGAAATTAAATATTGCATTTCGACACCGAATCAGATATCACAAATATTAGATATTTAAAATTGTAATCATTAAATTATTTATTTTTGCGTGCCATTAAGTCATAAAATTAATCTATTCACAAGCGATAATATTTAAAATTAGTATTGAATGTTCTCAATAATTAGTCTTTTATCTAGATTTCTATTAAGACCCTTAATGATCCATACATCATACATCAACCAAGTCTTATAAAAATTTTAAAAAAATATTTGCCATCTAAATAATTTGAATCTTACAAATACAAACATTAGCTTTGTGCAATGTAGATACAATATTGATAGTGGGTATAATTCCATTAAAAGAAGACTATTATAAATATTTTTAAGTCATTTTTTAGCAACAAATAATATATTTACAAATATTTTTTTTCATATCTGCTACTACTATGGAAATATGTATTATTCTTAAACCTTAAAAATTCAAAGCATGATCACATTACTCATATAACTAGGTACCTTATTTTAAAATTATTAACTTATGTTGACAAAATTTAATTTCAGTCGAGTTCTTTTTTAAATTCAACACCACTTCTCAATAAGCAAACAAAAAGACTTCAAGCTAAAAATTTGCCATGACGTCTATTATGAAAAAAAGACAAAAGCACTTCTAGCCATGAAGCTAGATTTCTAAAAAAAGAACAAAATTTTATTTGCGTTATTATTGTTATATATGCATAGGCAAATAGATATTGGTAATATTTTGACAAAAAGGTGATTGAACTGTTTTACCTGAATTTACCAAGATGTTCGATGGCTTTGGACAGAGTCAAAAACAATCTATTTTGTGGTGGTTATAGATATAAAAAGTAGACTACTTACCTATATCAATCTTGGACTGGCTTATGTCCACACCTTTACCCAATTCATTGGATCTAGCCAATGTTGTATAATACTTTTTTCTATACTTAACGTTTCCGTTCAATCAAATGCCCCATCACAGCTAGGTATTATTGTCTACAAAATTTAATTATTTTATTTTGTTTGCGGTTGACGTTATGCTTTGTGTACTTAGGTATACCAACTTGTGACTGTGCATTGAGGCTTTTCACATAGATCTCTATTTGGGTATAAAAACTCCAACAAAATGGACAGCATTCATCAGTTCTATTCTAAGACTCTTCGAAGAATCTCCTCACAAACCTTAAAAAAAACATAAGCTCAACATGAAATTCTTCGTTGCTATTGCCTTTGTCGCTATTGCTGTTGCTGTCAATGTAAGTTAAATTAAATATTTTTTTCCTAACGTTCTAAAATCCCTTTAATTTTGTGAATAGGCTGCAGGCCTTGATATCCCTGAAGTTCATAAAGAAAAAGCCAAACAGATCGCCGATGAATGCAGAGTTGAGTTTGCTGTTCCTGATGAAGAATACGCCAAGTTGAAGGCTGGTGAAATTTTTGATGCCAGTGAGACTGCCAAATGCTTTACCAACTGCTTCCAAGAAAAGGCGGGCATTATAAAAGATAATGTCTTCCAGGCGGATGCAGCTTATGCTAAATTCTCTGCCAGTCTCGGTGAGGAGAAAGCCAAGGCTATTAAGGAAGCTTGCAGTGGTGAGTCTGGCACTGGAAAATGTGAAACTGCTTACAAATTGCATAACTGCTTCAAGGCAAATAAGGCCTATTAAATTGTGATTCCTTAAAAAAAACATAGTAAAATACTTAAATGAAATAAAATACTAACTTCTTATTTGGAAACAATCATCTTTTAATGAATCATAAATTTTAACATTCAAAAACTGTTGTTGTCCTGCTGACTGAAGACACTTGGTAGGTATATTTCAGAGTCCAACAACAAAAAAAACCATTTGTTCCTGTTCTGATTATAAAAAGGAGAAAAATTTCCCAAGAATCCAAAGAACAACATAGCCGGATTATACACGATACCATTCCAACCATACGAGTTCAAAAATAAGGTCAAAAAAAATTGGATAGGAAACCAACCTTTTGATAAGCATGATTCGAGGTAATATTACTGTTCCATTGGGATATTTTACATGAGAGACTGCGGGGAGCTTTTTATCAGCACAAAGTTCTCGCCATAATGATGAATTGTGGATAAGAAGCTTCTTTAAGTCATAAAAAGTGAAGCAAGAAGACCTTGTTTGGTTGTGTCTAACTTACTTGCTTACTAACATAAGGTAGCGCTACAGTCCGGAATGGAACAGGGCATCAACCAACAAGCTTCTTCCAGCCGCTCGGTTTCCAGGTAGCTGTCTCCAATTTCGCACGCCAAGTTGGTTGAGGTCCTCTTCCATCTGCGTATGCCACCTGTTACGCTACTGCACCGTCGTGTTACCTCTACTGCGCCGTTCCACGGGGTAGGATCCAGATTTTCCTCTAGGTAACCAAGCCATCTCTATCGTTGGCTTTTAACTTTTTTGGCTAGGTCAAAGTCGCTGTACAGCCCCATACAGTCCGTTGTTGTATCTTCTTCTCCATTCCCCATCTATGCAGAGGGGAACAAAAATCACCCGCAAAATTTTCCTCTCAAAACAGCCTAACGCGTTCTCATCCACCGTTAACAGTGTCCATGCCTCTGCACCATATATCAGGACCGGGATGATAAGCGTCTTATACAGGGACAGTTTAGTTGCTCGAGAGAGGGCCTTGCTCTCAATTGTCTTCTTAGCCCGAAGAAACAGCGATTGGCAAGAGTAATTGTCCGTTTGACCTCAGCACTGGTATCGTTCGCTGAGTTTATAGCGGATCCTAGGTAGACAGTCCCTGACCATTTCAAAATTATAGCTATCTATAGTGACGTTCTGCCCGAGACGTCGGTTTTGGGTGTCCTGACTTGTTGACAGCATATATTTCGTTTTTCATTTCATCCACCGTTAGACCCATCTTCTCGGCTTCCTGCTCAATGCTCACAAAAGCTCCACTGACATCTCGTTTACTTCCACAAATTATGTCAATGACGTCAGCGTATGTGAGTAATTGGACGGACTTTTGAAAGATTTTGCCTCTATAGTATTGACATGAGAGTTTTGCACTATTCTTTCAAGAACTATATTGAAGAAGTCCCCTGATAGCCCGTTACCTTGCACCTTGCCTAAGACCTTTCTTGCATTAAAGGAGTAGGTGATGTCTTTGCCAACCTTGATGGAGCAGCGTGCATTCTCAATAGCCATCCTGCACAAACGGACGAGTAGTTTGGGAGGGATGCCAAAACTAGACATAGCTGCAAATAGATCGTCTCCAAGATGCAGTCATACGTGGCCTTGAAATCGATAAAAAGGTGGTGGGTATCGATTTGAAACTAATGGGTTTTTTCCAAGATCTGCAGTAGTGCAAGTATTTGGTCGATGATGGACTTCCCTGGCCTAAAACCACACTGATATGGACCTATCAGGTTTCTAACGAATAGCTTCAGGTGTTCACAAAGTACGGCAGAGAAGATCTTGTAGGCGATTTTAAGAAGATTGATGCCTCTGTAGTTGGTGCAGTCCAGATGATCATGCCAACAATGCTAAGGTTCTATTCATCAGGCATGCTTTCCTCCGACCATATTTTACAGATTAGCTGGTGCATACTCCTTACCAATTCATCGACAGCCGCTTTGAATAGCTCAGCCGCAAGGCCATCAGCTCCAGCGGCTTTATTGGACTTAAGTTTAGATATAGCTATCTTTACTTCGTCGAGATCAGGTGGACGGAATTGTTGGCCTACCTCGCGTCGTCCAGGTTGAATGGTGCAATCTGCTTGGTAGTGGAATTCGGTTCGTCATCGCCGTTATACAATTTGCAGAAATGATTTTTCCATATCCTCAACATCAACACTGACTGCGATTCTAACAAAATGTTCCCCTGATCATCCCTCTAGGCGTTGATTTGGGTCTTGTAACGCTGGGAGTTTCTTTTAAGTTTCGTTTCTAAAACCACTTCCGAACTTCATTCCTGCAATGGCATCCTTATATTTCCTCTTCCCTCTTCTGCTCGTATAGCTCGCGAGCAGGTCTGGTCCTTCTTTGCAGCGCCGCCATTTGTTTGGCTTCATGTACTTACTGGCATTCTGCATCGAACCAGGAGCTTCACTATGGTGGTCGTACAAGGCAGCATCTCTGATGGTTTCTTGGCAATTCTTCCACTGGTTCTCGATACTTATTGCAGTTTTCAGCATAGAGCTATTTAAGAGGTCGCGAGAAACTCGATCGGAAAAGGACCTGGCGATTTCTGGTAAAACTAGTTGGCGGTTGGTTGACCAGGAATTCGCATGCCCCTTGTGTATATCGAGATGCGGGAACTGCTTAATAGCTTCCACCACGCTTTACCTGCAGCAAAGCCGATTAACCTAAGTCAATTATGGGAGGTGGTTTCGTGCAGACTATGCCTTCCTATTGTGCCACCAAAGACGTCTTCTCTTCCTAGTTTTGATTAAAAGCACCCAAGACAATTTTAATGACACAGCTAGGTCAATGCTCATATGTCTTGTCAAGGAGCTCGTAGAACTCGTCCTTAGTGTCGTCATCTTTCTCCTCTATGGGATCATGCGCACTTATGAGGCTGATGTTGGCGAACTAAGCCTTGATGCGAATTGTCGTGAGGCGTTCGTTCACATAGTTGAAACGCAAGACTTCTTGCCTAGGTCTGCCTCTAATCAAGAATCCACATCCAACAAGACGCTGCCCTTATGGTCGGTAACAGTCACCATAGTAGATGTCACAGACTTTGAGTTTTCTTTTGCCCGGCCCATCCCATCGCACTTCTTGGATGGTATGGTGATGTCTGCTTTGCAGCAGTATAGATCCTCCGCTAAATGTTTGAATGCACGTGGTCTACAGAGAGATAGAACATTCCACGTGCAGATCTGAAGTTCGTTGTCCTTATTTCGTTTGCTAGGTTCGTTAACAGTTTATCCATCCGTATCCGAGGCTTGTTGTTACATTGCAACTAAAGTCACTTTACGTGGCCAGGAATTCACCCAGAAGGCACGACCCCCAACCTGGAGGATCCGACCCTTAAAAATTTAGCTTCAAGAGCGAGGGGCTGGATAAGCGACGCCTTATAGGCCTCAGCTCCGAATTTGTCGTAGAAGTCCGAATAAGGTATTCATTAAGTGGTTCAGCCTAACTTCAACTGGAATTGAAGACGCCACCTTTGATTCCGTCTGGGGAATTCTTCTCCTGCCGCCTTGATAAAATTAGAGGAACACTCCCCAAGGTTTCTGTCTTCAAGACTGTTGATCGCAACGTTGATTCTCTATGCTGAAGTCATCAGCCGCACACCACCCTTCTGATAGGCTAAAACCAATTACTGAAAAAAGTTGACTTTTAATCACGATCTAGGGATTTTTCGGATGGTATTTATTTTTTTGTAAATTTCCCAAAAATGAAGTACCCAAAATCATGCGTGACCTTGAAAAAATGTAAGCCTTGATAACAAGTAACCTAGGGCTTACCATTATTTCCAGGACTAGTTGACCTTTTCTAATCAATTACTGACCAAGAAGATCTTGAATTTTTTTTATCAAATTTCCCATATACACATATGAGGTGCCAAAAGTCCAGAGGCAGTTTTTAGACGTGATAAAAATAAAAATCTGATAACGAGATGACGAATCTCATATAAAATCTTTTACTCTTGTTATGTAGACTACCAGGATACCTGCATTTTTACTCCCACAAACTAATCTACTTAGAATCTGGTAGAGTCTTTTAAGTGGAAAAATGTTACTTGGGCAATTTCCAGGACTAGTTGACCTTTTCTGACCAATTAGATTGCATTTTTTGTTTTTTATTTCCCACACATGAGGTGTCAAAGGTCCAGAGCCAGTCTGCACTATACTTTCACAGTCAATGGCTTAAGTCCTCTACATACCCTCTCATCTCTATGCTAAAACAATAGACTTAATTTCTTGTTTCAACTTTTTTCTCAATATCAATTTTATTTTCACAAGCAAATATCGATCAAATTTTCAATAAGTTCCTAATCTAATAGGCTTTATTTTTGACAAAACAATGATGCAATTTGTATGCAGTTTCACATTTTGTTGATCCAGCTTCACCACGACATGCTTCTAAAATGGTTTTAGCCTTTTCTGCGCCAACTTTCTTGGTTAACATTGCTTCTGCAACATCTGGTTGAATAACTCCATCCTTCAGCATACCAATTGTTTCCATAAAACAGTTAACCAGACATTGCATTTCTTGAGTTGGCTTAGGAATCTCATCATGTCGCAACTTGGTATATTCTTCATCAGTTACCTTGAATTTGCCAAGGCATTCGGCAATAACTTTATTGTGCTCTTCGTCTTTTTCTTTTGGATAGTCAGCCTATATAGGTTTAAATATGGCTTTAAGTTGAAAAGCACCATTTTTTAAGGATAACTTACGTTAACAGTAGCTACAGCAGCGATAAATGCAACAATGATGAAAAACTTCATATTGACTATTTTGCTCATATAGGTTTGGAATGACTTGAAACTTCTTAACTGGGTTTAAGATTAAAACTGAGTAATTCTTTAGAACAGACTGCATTTTTATACCTTCTAAGATGCTTTACTGGTAGTAATTGATAGTTCAATTAAAATTATAATTACATTGAATTAAACAAAAGGAAAACGAAATAGATTGAGATTAAATGCAAATTTAAGTAAAGAAAAATGTCAAAGAAAATAGATGAATTTGAACAAAAAGAGGTTCTATTAAAAGCATAAAAGCTTGTACGCTACTTGTTCACTTTATACTCAATAGGAAAGAAGCCGGTTTTTATGCAGTCATGTTTGCTTGCTTTGCCTATTTTCCTCTTGCAAAGCGATTGTGATATATTGTGATCAAAGATTTGCCAACACAAAACTACTGTTCAACTTGCTCATCACATAATATAACTTAGTCTTAGCCGTTATTAAAGTTAGTAACAGATAGTCTCAAGACATACATAGGAACATTTACAGATAAAATAAAAATAAACAAATTATTACATCTACAAGTAGGTTTAATGATTTATTAATGAATTAAATTTTACAATAATTAGTTAAGAGAGTGGTGAGCTGGACCTTAAGACTGTTTTAAGATTTATCTAATTTTTATGTACATAAATATTTGATAGTTTAATCAAACGGGGTTTAAGTTCAATGTGCACAACAATGATATCGGTACAGAGATTAAAACAAGTGTGCTCGAATAAAATGTAATTTTTGTTTATGATCGTTCGTATAATAGATCGTTCCACCTTTATAAGTCGTAAGTCATTTTATATACGAGTACAAATACTCATAAGTAAAATCTATTGGTTGAACTCATGAGTATTTGTTGACTTCTATATCAACAATCATGAACAGTTGCAATAGTTTTCGGGTATCTACTCAAAACAAAGGGAGTAGGTATACTCGAAAGAAAATGGATATTCGAATATATCGTGAACATCATGAATAACCAATAGCCCAATCATTCTAGACAAAATTTGAAATAAATTTTTTATAGTCAAACAAAATTTACCAAAAACTGTTATTAACAGCTTCATCATCGTGTCCTGTAACCCCGGCTGGGGCATAGGGCGTCAACAAAACGTCTCCATCCTTCACGGTCTGCTGCAAGGTACTTTAGCTGTGGCCACGTCTTTCTCTGGGATTCTGCTTCTGCTAAGACAGTTGATTTCCATGTTGTTCTTGGTCTTCCAACCCGCCGTGCACCCTGAGGATTCCATTCAAATGACTGCTTTGCAATTTCATCGTTTGGTTTCCTCAGTGTGTGACCAATCCAACGCCATTTACGCTTTCTTATGTCGACGTCCAGCCGCTCTTGACTTGTCCTGCGCCACAATTCCTCATTTGATATTATTTGTGGCCATCGAATCTTTAGGATGTGGCGAAGACAGCGATTCACAAAAGCCTGTAATTTCTTCGAAATGATAGACGTGACTTTCCAGGTTTCACAAGCATATAACAGCACGGATTTGACATTGGATTCGAAGAATCTCAACTTAGTGCTTAAGGAGATTTGACTTGATTTCCAGATTGGGGACAGAGTACCGAAGGCAGCACGAGCTTTATTTATTCTACTTTTAACGTCCAGATCCGTACCACCGTTTGCAGAGACAATACTGCCAAGGTAGTTGAACTGTTCGACTACTTCAACTGGCGTCTCCTGTAGAATAATACGCTGCTGTGTGGAGCGGCCTGTGAGCATTATTTTTGTCTTTTTGCTGTTTATTCTTAGACCACTCGACTCTCCCTTCACTTGCAGTGTTTGGCACATCCCGTTCAGCCCACTGATGTTATTTGCCAGTAGACATATGTCATCGGCATAGTCTAAATGACTGAGCCTTTCGAACGGTCTCCATTGAATGCCCTGTCGCTCAGCTGTACCTACACTGACCGTCAATACGTCGTCCATCGCCAGCAGGAAGAGAATTGGCGATAGAACATCCCCTTGTCTCACACCCTGTTGCACTACGAAGGAGTCGGATAGCTGCCCATTGTGCAAAACAAAACACCTTGCGTTGTTGTAGGACTCTTTTATAATGGTAACAATTTTTGGTGGAATTCCTCTAGCAAGCAACGATCTCCATATACATTCTCGGTTAACTCGATCAAAGGCTTTCTCAAAATCCACGAACATGAGGTAAAGCGGTGATTGAAATTCCATCGACTGCTCGAGGACGATACGCAGGGTGTTGATATGGTCGACGCACGATCGACCACTGCGGAAGCCAGCTTGATGCCTCTTGAGTGTAGACTCGATTCTATCCTTTATTCGCTCGAGAATGATGGTTGCCATTAGTTTTGGGAAAACGGACAAAACGGTGATACCACGCCAATTGTTGCAATTCTTTAAGTCACCTTTCTTTGGCAACTTAACAATCACACCATCCTTCCAATCCCTGGGATAGCTTTCGTTTTCCCAAATGCTTTGTATCAACGGATGTAAAATACTAGCCGCTGTTACGGGATCGGCTTTCAGGAACTCAGCTGGTATTCCGTCCAGTCCAGCCGCCTTGTTGTTTTTGAGGAGATTTATTGATGTCTGGATTTCCGATTCTGACGGGGGTTCGATGTCAATACCCCTGTAGGACCTGCGCATCTCGTTTAGTTGGGGCATTTCAGCACTCTGCTCAACTGAATCCTCATTTAGAAGGGCACAAAAATGGTCCTTCCATCTACGAAGCTGATCCTCAATTGATACCAAAAGTGTGCCATCCACATCCATTACAGGATGATTGGTGTTGTTTTTTTTCCCGATAACATCTTTGGCTATTTGGTACAATTCCCGGATATCTCCTCTTCTGGCAGCGATTTCCGCATTATCTGCGATATTATCAGCGATAGACCATCTTATGTGCAATGCGGTACTCTCTTCGCAAGTCAGCCTTTCGTTGAACATCTGCTTCGGCATTTATTTGGATTTTCAACGATTTGCGAAGTTCGATCTTATCCCAGGTGTCTTGGGATATCCAAGAGTCTCTACGTCTCGTTCGTTTGGGTACAGTTTCGGATCCAGCCTCCATAAAAACACTTTTAATTTCACCCCACATCTCATCAATTGTTGAATTCTGGATTCCGTTTAATGACGAGGCTCTGTCGTTAAGGGTGGTGACATAGTTTCGACATATGTTGGGGTCATTTAAAGCATTCGTAATGAATTTTGAGCTCCTTGCTGCATCCTGCGCTGGTTTTTGTACGGCAGCGGTTCGTAGTTTGAGACTCATCAGAACCAAATGGTGGTCGCTTCCCACATCGGCATTTCTTATACTGCGGACATCACACATAGACTTCCTCCATCGCTGCTGAATCATGATATGATCAATTTGGTTTTCGGTTTGACCATCCGGATGCACCCAGGTAATTTTGTTGCACGTCTTATGCTTAAATACAGTCCCACCTATCACAAGACGATTCGCGTTACAAAAGTCAACAAGCAGGTCACCATTTTCATTCCGTGACCCCAAGCCATTTCTTCCCATCACGCGTTCCAGTCCATAATTGTCTGAACCGACTTGGGCATTGAGGTCTCCCATAACGACTATGATGTCGGCTCTCGGAACACTACTGTAAACCGAGTTAAGATAAGTGTAGAACGCGGTTTTGTCTTCCTCGGTCGCTTCATTTGTGGGGGCGTAGCACTGAATAATTGTGACGTTGCGAATTTTTGAACGAAACCTTGCTGTCATTAATCTCGCAAAAATGGGCGCCCAGGAGATCAAACTACGCCTCGCTTCTTCGTTCAACATAATTCCGACACCATGCAGTCTTTGGCCACCCTCTCTCTCATCTTCCCCGGAATACAGCATTCTCGTCTGTCCAGTGTCTGACCTGTATTCAGCTCTTCCTCTCCACTTAGTTTCGCTTATGCCCAGGATACTGATCTTTAGGCGAAGCATTTCACGCTCAACCTGCTCGTATCTACCATCGCTGTACAAGGATCGAACGTTCCATGCTCCGATTTTCGTACGTATGCGGTAGCCAAAAGTAACATTTGCGCTTCTTGAAAGACTTCTTCTATTTGTCAACGATTCATTTATTATTATGGCGTCTTGATTGACGCTCGTACATGAAGGATGCCGCACCCCCAAATCCGATGTGCGGTTTACTGCAGCCGAAGCTACAGAAGGATTTTCTATAAAAAGATTACCTCTTGGGGACTCATTTCCATTTGTTGTCATAATTCATGTATTTGCATATATCCTTCCACCATGGTGTTTTCCGAGATATGATTAATAACATAAGCTCAGATTTGACAGGCACACCCGCCTTTTGTATGGTCAAACACATAACTGCTCGAGGCCGCCCACTATGGGAAAACAGACGCCTTTTGTAGCCGCCCAATATGGGTTACAGACGCTACCTGCTGCTGCCGTTGGCCTTTTACCAAAAAAAAGCTCCTCCGCCACCAGACTATCATGCCGTTGACCGCTACCTGCAGTTCATCCGTCTTAAGGGGGCTTTTAACCATCCCAAGGACAAGTTTGTGCCCTGACCAGCAACGCTGGGTTGTCTGCTTATACCGGCATCCATTCGGTCCCCCTGCACGTTAGCGTTACCCGCCCTCTACCACGCGGAGGTGTGCATAGGGATTTTCCTATCATTGAGCCTAGGGCCATATGGCGTCCTAGCACTCTCAAGTACTTTTAGCTTAACCAATTTCAATCACAATTTGTATGAAAAAGCTTTTCTAAAATGTCAAATATGTATAATACATTTTGGATTTAAGAAATATATTAAACGTTTTTTTTGAAAATTCAATATTTCAAAAACTGGTTGATAAATTTTTTTGAAACTATGTTTACAAATGTATATTAATAAATAATAATGATATTTATATAAATAAAATTTATATAAAAAAAATAGTCCAGTCATATTGTATTTTTACCATGCAAATTGTGGGGTAGTTTTGATTTGTTCGCTCCTTTATGTTTTCAGGGGTTTTGAATCCGAATCTGAGGTTTGCCAACAAAATTTCATGACGCAACATAGAAAAAAATGCAAAAAGTGCATTTTTGTTAGTTTTTCACTAATGGCTCGAAAACTACCAACTATTCGAAAATTACATCAAAGTTCCATTGAAAGTATACACAATTTCCAATAAATCCCTATCCAAGTTTTTTTCTGCGACAACCCATTTGGACTCAAGCGCTAGTAGAAAATTTTCGTACTTTTACTGTTTTCGAAAATCCACTCAAAAGCTCTAAGAAATTACTTCGTGTGACAAAATTTGAATTTTTGTCTGTAACATGAACCAAGGTGTACTTTTCTGATGGGCTTTGATGTGCTGAGTATGAATCTGGGCTTGGAATTGCTCCAGCACATCACGTTTTTGAGATATTCGAATCTAAATATTTAAACAAATTGCATTTTGTATACAAGTTTGGGGTTATATTTTTTTCTCGAGGTAATTTTATTCGAAAAAATGTTTATGATCATTCTAAAGTGCAAACATTTTACTTCAAAATTCTTTTTGAATCTTTCAAATACCTCCATTCGTCTTCGAGAAATCATTAGTTTTCATCTTGCTACCTAATTCAAAAAATCCAGTCAATTTGTGCTTAAAAGGGTAAATTGGGATTTTTCGAATTAGGTAGTTAAAGACGAAAACTACCCCACAATTTGCTCGCAAAGAGCCTTTTTGAGCACAAATTGACTGAACTAAAATTAGTTTTTTAAGAAAACCGCTCGAACGATTTGAAGTTGTTTTTGCATATTTTCATATTTTTTCAAGTAGTCAAATGGCATACTTGTTTTTCAGCTCCAAGTTATTTATCAAAACGATTTATATGCTCCCTTTATTCTTTTTCTAAAACTACTTTTATATCTTAAAAGTTAAAAGTTCCAAGTAACTTGAACATAAGAGCAAGTAAGTGCGATCTAGTCGTGATGCATTTTATCTATATTGATTACCAACATAAGCACCTTAAATTGATTTGAGTTGTTTGGGGTCATCAGCGACCCAATGCGATCACTTGTGTGATTTTCTGAATTTCTCCATGCGGGTTAAACGGGATAAAAAAACGCATAAAAGGGGATACAAAATGAAAATATTCTAAAGAGTGTTAAGAAATCTTTAGATTTCAAGTTATAAATAAGATGCAAGACTGGATCGCACGTACTTGCTCTTATGTTCAAGACACTGCGGGCTTAAGAAAATTGTATTAAAAACATGGAAATTATGAGAGAAAAATGTATAGAAGGATGAAATACGAAAAAAATTCATCTAAATCTGTTTAACCGATAACGAGAAAATTCAAAATAAAAAAAATACGTTCTAACTATGACAGGTACTATTAATATATTGCTAAGTGTAAAATTTTATAATTTTTGGTAGTAGATCGTACTAATTTAAGTATATGAAAAAAGTTTAATCAAAATCGTAGGAGTCGTTTTTAAGCGAAAAAATATTTTCCTTTGCGGTTTTTGAACTTTTGTATGGAAGGTACCGTTATTTTTTGATAAATGTAAATTTTTTTCTAAAAATATTGTAGAGAGTACTAAAAAACTCCTAAATATCTATTTTCAAAAAAATCGATCATATCGTTTTCGAAATATTTGATTTTCAAAAAAAAAAAAAATTTGAAACATTTTTTAAAAATCCAAAAAATATTTTCAAAAATGTTTGTACACAAACTATTTATATTTTTTGGAAGCTTCTGCATAAAAAAATAATTGAAATCGGCTGTACCGTTTTGAAGAAAATCAAAAATTAAAAAAATGGTTCTTTTGGAGGTACCATTAATAACCATTTTTGAAAAATAGTTTTCCACCCAAAGGAATCCTTTACTGAAAGAAATTTATTGATTTTTTTTAAGAAAAGTTGTCGAGCCGTTTTTGAAATATATACGATTATGTAAAATTTCTAAAAAAAATGTATGGCAGGTACCGTTATTTTTGGTTCTAAAAAAAAATAAAAAACGTGTGGGCATAATCACCAAAAACCACTATGTACCAAGTTTGAAGAAAATCGATTGAGCCGCTTAGGCTGTAGACGAACAGACAGACAGAATTGTGCCACCCACTTTTTTGGTATTCATTATTATCGTTATATCATGTTTGATTGTTATCTCAAAATTGTTTGTTTGCACGAATCCAAAACTTGCCTTAAAGTACCTATATCGCAACTAAAAATATCAACTGGTCGAGTTTTTAAGAAGATAAATCACAACAAAAACATAAATGTTAAAAAAAGAGCCAAGTTCATATATGTACAAGAAACCTATGCGTAAAAAGTCAGCCAAAAAAGTAACGAGATCTAAAATAAATGCCAAGTTTTAAATTCATGAAGTTTTATATCAAATATCTTAAGTAGAGTAATCTCGAAACAATTCCAAATCATGACAGAAATTTGGTAACTAATGATTACTGATTAAAATTTGGTGGGTACACTGGTCAAGTTTTCACACATTTTTAATTTGTGATTAAGTAAAAAAAACTTGCCAAGTGAATCCACCAAGTTTTAATCAGTAATCATTAGTTACCACATTTCTGTCATGATTTGGAATTGTTTCGAGATTACTCTACTTAAGATATTTGATATTAAACTTCATGAACTTAAAACTTGGCATATATTTTAGATCTCATTACTTTTTTGGCTGACTTTTAACGCACAGGTTTCTTGTACACATAAGAACTTGGCTCCTTTTTTAACATTTACATATGTTTTTGTTGTGATTTCACTCCTTTTTGCAAAGATTTATTTTGCCAGGTGAAAGTCAAGCCCTACCGCTCTTCAAAGTTTCATAATTCTACGACAAACGAAAGTGCTCCATACAAATAATAGCAATTCTGATAAAGTGGGTGGATGGCTAGCCCCCCCCCCCCCTGAATGGAAAATTCCAAATTTTCGATTTTTTTCCTTTCTAAGTACTTCAAGTCCTACCGGCCCACCAATTTTCATCGTTCTACAACAATTAGAAGTGCTCCATATAATTTATAAGAATTTTTAAGAATATGGGTGGATGCCACGCCCCCTAAATGCAAAATTTCAATTTTTCAATTTTTTCTTTCTAAGTACCTTAAGCCCTACCGACCTATCAATTTTCATCGTTCTACAACAACCGGAAGTGCTCCATATAATTTAAAAGAATTTTTAAGAATGTGGGTGGATGCCACGCCCCCTGTACGGAAAATTCCGATTTTTCAATTTTTTTCTTTCTAAGTACCTCAAACCCTACCGACTCATTGTTCTATAACAATCGGAAAGGCTCCATATAATTTATAGAATATTGAAGAAAGTGGGTGGATGACACGCCCCCTGAATAGAAAATTGCAGATTTTCGATTTTTTCCTCTGTATGTACCAGAAGGCCTACCGTTGTGCGAAATTTCAAGTTCCTACGATGTCGGGAAGTGCTCCATAATTTTGATGATCTGTCAGTGAGTCAGTGAGTCAGCCAGTTACGGTTTTTACGATTTTTGAAGTCCTATATCTTGGGAACTACTAATGCTAAAGAGTTGAAATTTGGTGAGCCACCTGTGTTTGATCAGTTCAGCAATTACTCTGACTTTATTGGTACTGAAGTTAGAGGGGGGTTGAAAATCGCCTGAGTTTGTTCCTGTAAAAAGGGTGTAGTGCCGCGAACTTGGCTTTGATAAGAACTTTTGAAAAAGTGGGTGGATGCCACGCCCCCTTAAGAGAATATTGCAGATTTTCAATTTTTTCCTTTGTATGCACCACAAGGCCTACCGTTTTGCGAAATCGTAAGTTTCTATGGTGTTATGAAGTGCTCTATAATTTTTGATCTGTCAGAGTGAGTCAGTCAGTTACGGTTTTTGCGATTTTTGAAGTTCTATATCTCGGGAATTACTAATGCTAAAGGGCTGAAATTTTGTGAGCCAAATATTACTAAGGCAATATCCTTCCACTGCCACACCCACTTTTCTTAGTCCTTGGTTTCTCGAAAATGGCTCTAACGACTTCCATGAAATTTTCTGAGTTTGTTCTTATCACTGAGAAAACACTTGACAAAATAGTTTTAGCAGAATCCGCCCACTGTTACGCCCACTTTCCTCATTTCTTTGTTTTCGGAAACACCTCCTACGACTTGCATAACAATTTCATAGTTTATTCTTATGAACAAGGTATACATTTAAAAAAATGTTATTTAAATCTGGCTACTACCACGCCCACTTTTCTTATATCTTGATTTATTAGAAACTAATTTGGATAACATTTTCAGAGTTTGTTTATTTTATAAAGATTTAGGAATCACTTTAGGTTTTCCGAAACCCACGGAGTATCATGCTCCTTTTTCGTATACCTTCATAATTATATTGGGAAACTGTCCTAGTGAGTAACGATTTAGTTTTCAAATAAAACATAAAAGCCCAAATCAGGCCTCAAAGCCTTATACATATAAAATTGAAGTAAATCATTTACTTAACATTAACTTCATTCATAGGGTAAGGAATTGTTTTTAATATCGGTGCTAAAGAGATCGTTGCTTGGTAGAGGGATTCCGCCAAAAATTGTTGCGATTATTAAAGAGTCCTACAACAACGCAAAGTGTTTTGTGTAACACAATGGGCAGCTATCCGACTCCATCGTAGTGCAACGGGGTGTGAGTAGAGAATGCAATCCCGGGATCCCGAATCCCGAGATCCCGGGATCCCGAGCCATTTTTGGATCCCAAAAATCGGATACAATTTTTGTTCCTGCTTGCATTTAGACTTTCGTACAGGAACAATTTGCCAACAATTTTTATATAGGTCAAAACTGGTCGTCACCCTTTGTTATTTTTCGTTGCGTAACCGTACGACTATTCAACCCATTGACTTCCTGTACCTAATAAGTCAATGATTCTATCGATGTCGGTTTCAGTTGAGTTCAAAAAGTATGAAAAATATTCATTTTATTTTGGAAACAACAGAATAAAATAGTTTTTCTAAGAGGGTTCCGAACTGAAGAAAACCAGTAACTTGCTAACTTTTTTTTGCATATACATATAAGACCGGGTTTTCACTTTCATCAGATACTTTGTTTTATAAGACTTTGTATTTTTACTAATTGGTCTTTAGTAGGCGTATAATTGTACTAAAAAAACTATTTTGTAAAAGTAACTGATTTTAACTTACAAATTCCCATGAATTTTCTTTCAAAAAATGCCTTTAAGAATTAAAAATTTCAATATTAAATTATTTATGATTACATAATTAATGAAAATCGTGAAAAAATAAATTGAATTTATATCCACTAAAAAACTGCTAAAAATACTTTTTTTTCAAAATTTACAAGCAGTTTTATTTTGTATTATTAAAATTTTTATAAGGAAAAAAATTTAAAAATATGGAATTTTATGTTATGAAACATTAGGTCTGTTCCTTTACATTGAATTTCTGTGATTTTTTGTGCATTTCTGCGCATTTCAGTCCAAAGTTGTGTCAAAGTTCATATAAAAAAAATGTTTTGACACAAGTTTGGACTAAAAATCACAGAAACCCAAAGTAAAGGATCAGACCTATTATTTTGCAAAAAATGCTATATTGTAAGCTACATTTGCTTTGAAAAACAGCCATTTTCGCCGTTTTTCGATTTCTTAAAGGCTTTTACCAAAAACTAGAGCACAAAATTTATTTATTTTCCAATGATGTCCTAAAGAATGAGTTTATCTGTCCATATACACCTCAATCTTTTTCATGAAATCACCATTTCAGTCCGGAGCACTCTTAAACAAATAAAAAAAATATTCCACAAGATATAATATGGGTATTCATGCAACAGTGTACAGTCGCCGCAAATGTTGTAAAGTTTAAAACTTCGTAATTCTGTCACAATTTGTATGGAAAATTTGACAGATTTACGAAGTTTACAACTTTACCACGTTTACGACGACCTTACGCTGTTGCATGAATACCCTTAATATTTATTCTTTAAAAATTGTCAATAAATCAATTATATTTTAGTTCCCAGTTTTGTTGTAAGCCAAAACTTGCCAAATTCATGCGAGAAAAATTTTTCACGATCAAATTTAATTTTTAATAAGTTTTAAATGATTTTGTTATGGTTTCACATTTAAAGTTCCATTTAAAATATATTTAATAATTAAATTTAATTATGGCGAGTTTCTCTGGGTATTGCGAGTTATGGTTCTCATCAACTCAGTATTTTCGTTAAAATTCGCTTTTAAAATTGTATTCGAGGGGAATGGAACTTTAATTTATTGACCTCTTAGCATTAAAGTTCGGTAGCCTTACTGCCTGAACAGAATGCAAGACGCAGCTGGAATAGATGTCAAAAATGCTGTAGTTAAAGTTAAAAATTGTTCAACTCTTGCAGCTCCAGCTGCACCATTTTTCCTATTCTAGCTCCATCTTGCATTCTGTTCAGGCAGTTAAGAGTAGAAAGGTACATTTTTATGATATAACTAGATATTTTGTTTCTTTATTTCCTAAGAACTTTTATGTTTTGTGAGAAAACATGGAGAATATGGTTTTTTTCTTCTAAATAAAAACATTTCAACCATAAAACTTATTTTTCTTACCAGGCGGAGGCCGAAACAAAAGTATTTATTTATTTATTTATTTATTTATTCATCAATGGATACATTATCTGTTGACTACAATTAATAATAATTTATCATTATACATCATTTAAAATATTAAAAGTAATACTCTTAAACATATCCCTATTCATTTGAAGGTCGACTTCACTATGAATTAAATTAAAAAGAGATAAATAACGAGTTATGGGTTCATTAAGTCCATAGTTCACCCTGTGACTAGGAATCAAAAAAAGAACGTCCCTATTTCTTAGATTTCTCTCAGGAACATAAAAAGAATTAAGAGCAAGTAAATCCGGTGATTTTATTCTACCATTGAGTATGTCCTTTATAAAAAGAACACCAAGGGTTTCTCTACGGCTTTTTAAAGATTTTAAATCAATCAATGCGCACCTAGAGCCATAACTGGGCAAACCGTCTGACCAGTTTAAATTCCTCAAAGCAAAGCGCGTGAATTTTCTTTGAATATTTTCGATCCTGTCTGAGGAATTTTGATAAAAAGGAGACCAAATTACACTACAGTATTCCAGTATGGGTAATATTAAAGATATGTAAATCGTTTTCAGAGTATAGCAATCTTTAAATACCCCCGTGTTGCGTTTTAAGAAACCTAGCAGCGAATTCGCTTTTGAAATTATAAAATGTATATGTTCTGAAAAAGACAACTTAGTGTCAAAAATTACACCAAGGTCCTTTATTACACTTACGGTTGAAAGACTTTCATTACCGAGACGGTAACTTAACAGCACTTTAGATGTTGAGCGAGAAGCTCTAAATATCTTACATTTAGAGATATTTAGCTCAAGATGATTATATTTACACCAATGAAAAAACGCATCTATATCTTTTTGAAAGTTGACACAATTTTCAATTGAAGAAATTTGAGAATATAGTTTCAAATCATCTGCGAACATCAAACAATTGGAAAATTGCAAACAGTCCGGAATGTCATTGACAAAAAGATTGAAAAGGAGGGGTCCCAAATGACTTCCCTGAGGCAGTCCCGATAAAACTTCAATAAAAAAAGATTGATTTCCTTCGATTTTAACAATCTGTTTCCGATTTGACAAATAAGATTCCAACCATTTAAGAAAACCAAACTTGAACCCCATCCTCTCCAACTTTCTTAAAAGAAGTCTATGATGGACTCTATCAAACGCTTTCACGAAATCCGTGTACAAAACATCGACCTGCATTTTTTTTTCCAAAGAAGATATACAAAAACTTGTAAACAGACACAAATTTGTAGTAATGGAGCGACCACTACAAAATCCATGCTGTCTAGAAGATATAATTTCTTTCACCGCGAAACTAAGTCTATTGAACACCAACTTCTCAAAAAGTTTTGGAATCGCGGAAAGTTTTGAGACGGGTCTATAGTTCTTAATTAAATGCTTGAGACCACTTTTATAAATAGGGCTAATGGATGATATTTTCCACTCTTCCAGAAAAACCCCAGAATGGAGCGAATTATTGAAAATAATTTTAAGTACTTTACAAAGCGAAACAGCACATTTAGATATCAAAAAGGGAGGAATCAAATCTACTCCAGCTTTTATATTTAAATCAAGAGAATTTAAGCCCTCAAATACTTCTTGATCTGATAGAGAAAACACATTGAAATCAACTTGAGAACTAATATCATTATACAGGTTTTCACTATTAGGTATAATGTCGATATTATAATTCGCCTGAAAAAACTTAGCAAAAAGATTGCATGTAGCTCCGGTACCATAGGAGGTCTCTCCATCAAGCTCCATAGAACTAGGAAATGCAGAATTCTTGCGTTTTGAATTTAAAAAAACCCAAAAAGATTTAGAGTTACATTTGATATCCCTTTCAACTGAACTTATATATTGTGAGTATAGAAATCTACTCAAAAAATCAAACTCCCGTCGCAGTTGCATAAAACGAACTCGATCTTCAGATTTGCCTGTTAATTTACATCTCTTTAAAGCCTTGTTTTTTACATTTTCTAAGTTCTTAAGTCTTTTATTGAACCAGGGAGATTTAAAAGAAGATCTCTTTCGAAGGGGTTGGCTACGAAATCTCGCAAATCAAAATCTCGCATTCGAAATCTCGCATAACGAAATCTCGCAATTACAAAATCTCGCTTCTCATAATCCCGCAATTACAAAATCCCGCTTTTCATAATCTCGCAATAACGAAATCCCGCAAACTAAAATCTCGCATATCAAAATCTCGCAAAATTGAATTGCATTGCAACAAATACATTTTTTTAATCAAAATCTCGCACATTAAAATCTCGTGCGAGATTTTAATTTGCGAGATTTTGATTAAAAAAATGTATTTGTTGCAAATGCAATTCAATTTTGCGAGATATCCTACTTACTGCAAAATATATAATCCAGTGTCTGGGTACTTTTAGATCACACTGTTATTTATTAATTTGAGCTTTTGATTTTTCAATTTTATTGTTTTCAAAAGTACAAGAAGGAGAGAGAACATAGAGATGGTATATCCAGCTATAAAGTGTCTTGTGCAAATCGCATTACTCGTATTTGGCCTTGAATTAAAAAATACTTTTAGTTCCATTATAAACGCCTAAAAGACAACCAAATTGATTATAGAGGTTATTAACAATAATAAAGGATGTACAATTTTTTTTATTGACGGGTATAGTTATTAGTTGGAAAGAAAAATTATCCAGTGCTCTTGGGTAGGTATATTCTCAAAAAAAAAAAAAAATGTTCGAATAGGCATGTGCGATTCGTTGCTGTGAAATTTGAAGTTGCGAGATTTTGATTTGCGAGATTTTAAATTGCGAGATTTTGGTTGAAATTTGCGAGATTTTTAGGTTCAAGATGTAAATGCGAGATTGTAAAAAGCGAGATTTTGTAATTGCGAGATTATGAAAAACAAGATTTTTAATTTGCGAGATTTCGTTATTCGAGATTATTAAAAAAATGCGAGATTTCGTTATTCGAGATTTTGGTTTGCGGGATATCGTAGCGCTCCCCTTTCGAAGTACAGGAACGAACTTCTGAACACCCTCAAACAAAAGTGTTTTGAAGATGGTATACATTTGATTCAAGGATTTATCTGCAAATAGTTGCTCCCAATTTATAGTATTATAATAATTATTAAGCAAAATGAAGTCAGCCTTCTTATAATTAAATGTAAAACAGTTATTTGTACTAACAGGTTGAAAATTATAAAGTTCAAATACAACCATAATGGCTTTGTGATGAATTTGATTTCTTACTAATGGAAAGTCTGATTCAAAGACCATAAATTTAAAATCTTTAAGAATAAATACAAGATCGAGAAACCTATTTAAATTATTTTTTACATGATTAATTTGGATTAATCCTAACGAGGAAAAATTATCAACTAATTCAACTTCCACATCCCTAGAAACATTAAAAGGTACAAGGATTTGCTCATCTTCCTGATAACGCCAATCAATGTCGCCAAGATTAAAGTCACCAAAGATACACGGATATTGATTAGAAGATAAGCCCTCCAATAAATTACTAACATTTGAAACAAGTTGAACATATAATTCTAAGCTACTCTTAGGTCTAATATAATTAACAATAAAACAATATTCAGCTCTATTCGGATTATGTAACAAATGCTCTGAACTAACAAGAACGCATAATTGATCAAAATAACAAGAAGTGGTTTGAAAATTTAACTGTTTACTATTGAGTGAAGTACGAACTGCAATTAATACTCCCCCACCTCTTTCCATACCAATCTCTAGAGAACGATCCACTCGATAGACAACGTATGAAGAATCAAACAGCTCGGAAGAATAGATTTCATGGTATTAACTCTCTGCATACTCAGAAAAGCGTTTTTAATTTGGAAAACAAACAAATTCAAACAAAAATAAACTTTTTAAAAAATATTTTTGAAATCCCGGCATTATCCCGGAATCCCGGGATTGAAGTTTTTGAATCCCGAAATCCCGGGATTGAAAAAACAGCCCGGGATTGCATTCTCTAGGTGTGAGACAAGGGGATGTTCTATCGCCAATTCTCTTCCTGCTGGCGGTGGACGACGTATTGACGGCCAGTGTTGGTACAGCAAGTGAAGGGAGAGTGCCAGTGGAAGATGTCGAACAGTTCAACTGTCTTGGCAGTACTATTTCTGCAAACGGTGTTTCGGATCTGGATGTTAAAAGTAGAATAAATAAAGCTCGTGCTGCCTTTGGTACTCTGTCCCCAATTTGGAAATCCAGTCAAATCTCCTTACGCACTAAGTTGAGATTCTTCGAATCCAATGTCAAATCCGTGCTGTTATTTGCTTGTGAAACCTGGTGGAAAGAACGTCCAGCATTTCCAAGAAATGGCAGGCTTTTGTGAATCGCTGTCTTCGCCACATCCTAAAGATTCGCTGGCCACAAATAATATCAAATGCGGAATTGTGGCGCAGGACAAGTCAAGAGCGGCTGGACGTCGACATAAGGAAGCGTAAATGGCGTTTTGGATTGGTCACACACTGAGGAAACCAAACGTTGAAATTGCAAAGGAGTCCTTTGAATGGAATCCTCAGGGTGCACGGCGGGTTGGAAGACCAAGAACAACATGGAAATCAACTGTCTCAGCGGAAGCAGAATCCCAGAGAAAGACGTGGCCACAGTTCAAATACCTTGCAGCGGATAAACAAAAAAAACCTTAAGCCCGCTTTAGAAAGAAAACAAAAATATTTCCGTATAAGTATAGCTACACGTATGACCTTCAAAATTATTTTATTATTAAATTTATTTTAGTAAGCTCATAATTTCCTTTTAGTGGACACCTTGCTTTTGAAGGCAAATCATCATTTTCATTTCAGTTTCACACTTAGCTGATCCTGATTCAACCTTGCAAACCTCATAAGCATTTTGGGCATCCTTGGCTGGTATTCTGACGGAAAATTTCTCAATTGCTGCATCTTTTAGAAGTTCGCCATTCTTCATAATGCCAGATGCTTCAAGGAAACACTTGACAAAGCATCGCAGAGCTTCATTTCCATCGGTAACCTTACCATTTTTCACCAGATCTATTTCTGCATCAGATATTGGAAATGTTTCTTTGCATTTTTTAATATTCTCATCAATTAGTTTATCTTGTTTTTCTATTTCAGCTGTCCCCTAAAAACAAAAATATTATAAATTAACAACTTTTTGTTTACTAAAAGTTTGAAGTTAAACTTACATAAACAACAGATGCAACAGAGATCAAGGCAAAAACAATGAAGATTTTCATTTTTAGAATTTTTTTTTATAATTTCGGTGTTACTTTGACTTTTGATAAGTGACTCCTTCTAGGTTAGGTTTTATTTTGACTGTGTTGTTCTCAGAAATTACCAATGCTTTTATATACCCACAATGCAGATGGATTTTTGTGAATATTTCCAAAAAAAAAAAAAGAAGAAAAAAACTGGACATAAAATAAATTAATGACATAAGTTAAATATACATACATTAAAAGTTTAAAAAGCAGGGGTGGATTCAGGTAGAATTGGCCTCCAGTAGGGCTCTAGGATCTCGGCCCCTCACATATGGAGTAATCGCAAAAAAAGTATTTCTTATCTTTTTAGTCAGTAAATGGTCAAAAAACGTCAACTGACCTTAGAAGTTTGCCAGCTCTAGAAATCTTATAATAAACTATTATTTTTTTTAAATAATGACTAGTTTGATAAATACAAAAAATTATATTTAAAACAAAAATTAGATTTTTTGAAAATTTACAGAGGCTGCCCCAAGCTTTATGGATGTTGGTCATTTTACACCCAATATTTTAGAAATTATTTTAATTGATATAACTGACTGATCTTCTTACTTTTTATTTTTATTTAATTAAACGAAATTGTAAGATTTACGTTGATAAATGTATGTAAATTCAAAAACAAAAAATAGGAGCAATTTAACGAAATATTTTTCGAAAATTTAAAAATCAGGCACTAGCTTGAAAAATACATAAAATAATAAATGAAATAAAAAGTTAAAACATTCTACCTAGTGCCCCACTTTATTAACCAAATGAACTTCAAATTAGTACATAATCCATCGTACGGCTGTCTAATTAGTGGCCCGTTTATGTTCCAATGACTGTCTTTTCAGAGGGTATATTTTTTGTCCACTTTGAATCACACTTTGTAGCCCTTGCTATATCGAAAGTATGGTTGGCCTTATACTAATATTTTAAGTCCACCACTGCACTGTTGTAAACAAGTCAGAAAGTAATGAGAAACAAACAATTAAGTCTTTTTTGGCTTGGATGCAAATTGAATACCAAAGATTGTTTTGACGGCACAATATGATATTTTTATTTTAAGATGTTATTATTTTTAAATAAATGGGGTTATGGGATAGAATTACTAATTCATCAAGAAACAACTACTGTAGCCGGTTTGCTGGATGGTGAATAATTTCCTGTCCTAACTTACTTGCATAATATTTTGTTGTTATTCTTATATCGTCAAATCATTTAACCGATTAAAGAATTATTTTTATTTTTAATATCTTGCAGTTATATACTCGTATGTAGGTACCTACACAATAATATTTTGTTTTTCAGTTCAAGATGAATTAAATTAGATATAATTTTATAATTACAGTTTAGATACTTTGTAAGAATATTTTTATCAGATGTACCTAATAATTTGTGCCATTACATTATCTCTGTACCTAAACTTAATTGTTAAGCTTTTAAAAGCTGTGTTTAATGAAGAAAGACTAGATAAGAAAATAGAAAAACAGCACATAATGTGTGAAAACTTCAAGAAAGGACAGAAATGTGTGCAGCTTTGTGTTTACGTGATATTGATCGTTGCCTATCATCAACTGTGAAATTTCAAATTTGAATAATTACGTCTAAATTGTTTTTTGTTTGCATAAATTTTTAATTTGAATCTAATATCAATTTACTTTTTTTTTACGTTTATGTTTTATCTTCATTTTTAGTTCAAAAATATAGAAAAAAGTGCATCTCTGATAAATTTTAGTTTATTATTATTCCAAACAAACAAATCAGCTGACGCTTTACAAATCTCATTCACTTGCTTTGCTTGTCAATTATTATTCATGGAACGTCTTTTCAATATCTCACTTACTTTCCTAGAATTTCTTAGTTATAGATATTAGTCTCCACTCGATATTTCTTAATTTAAAATAAACCGTGTATGGGAAAATATGCCAAACACATACATTTCAATTTCAACAATTATGGATTTATCAGAGAGGAATTAAGATATTGAAATAAATAAACTGATATTTGAAGGAGAAGATTTGTGCTTTCAGGCAGTTTCGCTAATTTTGTTGAAAAATAATTATTTTTAGATGTTACAAGGTCTCAAAATAGCAAAAAAAAAACTACTATTGGTCATTTTTTAATGGGAATTTCTTGAAACCCTGAGCTGATAGCCACAAACGGATGACGGATTTGAGTTTGGCATTCAGAAGCATACCAAAAAAACAATTCCCACTGCCTGTACTAAAAATTTAACCGGTATTAGCGAACCTTTTTAATTTTGTCAAAATACTTTTTTTCCTATAGGTTTTTGAAACATGAATCTAAATTTTGAATGTTTTTTTTGGATGCTCATCTTGACACCTTTATAATATATTTTTCCGATTTTTTCTATCAATAAAAAGAAAGATATAAAGAAAAATGCGATTTTTTTTTGTCAAAATACTTTTTCCGACTGTTCTATGTTGATTTTTTAAGTACTAAAGTCTAGATTTTGAATTCAGTATAGTTTGCAGGCAGTGGCGTAGCGAGGGTTCGAGCCGTGGGGGGGTGACTTTCATTAAAATGTCGACTTATTTTAGGAATTTGCCGACTTATTTAAAAAATTTGCCGACTGTATAGATTTAGCATTTTTCGGGTGAAACTCAAAATAAGGGAAAAGAAAAAAGGTATTTTTTCCGAGTGGAATGACATTCGGGCGAAACTCCTGATAGGGCTGATTGATGAAAAATAATATATCAATTTTTTTTGGAATTATGTATTTATTTATAATAAATAATTAATAACAATGGAATAAATAAATTAATATTATTATTGCAACGATTAATCTAAATAAGAAATTATTTTTAACAACGAATTAAATTCATGAACATTTATATTATTATTGCAGCAATTTTTTTTGTTTAGGTATAGGTATTAAACAATCTTTATAACAAAATTAAAGTAACGCATAGTTCTATCAGCATCAGCAGTTTAGTCATTTAAAATAATAAAATACATTAATTTATTAATATTGCAGCAGTTTATTTATTTAAAATAAACAATTTTTAATAATATAGCTAATTATTTATAATAAATTAATTTTAATAATAAAATGTATTAATTTATATTTATTATTATTTTATTGCAGCAACTCAATAAGTTGTAATGAAAATTTAATATTTAAATTTAACATTTACTATCTAGATTTTAATTCGGCGGTGTTTTAATAAGGACCATTCTTCAACGACCTCATTAAGAATAATTTCGTCCACTTTATCTTTCGAAGAATAAAGCAGCATCAAATTATTCAAACGATCATCACCCATTGTCGTGCGCAAATAGTTTAAGACTAATTTTAATTTACTAAATGATCATTCACAAGAAGCTGATGTCACAGGAGCAGTTAAAATGAAGCAAATGAGTTTGTGCGCTAAGAGAATTACAATTTTCAACTTGAACACAAATTTGGTAATGTCTTCGAAATTTATAGGTACAATCTGTGGATGAATCAAGAAGAATTTGCAACTCAGAAAGCAAACACTCTGGATCTTCTTTAAAAAATAGGGGCTCCAATTTCATTATGGATTCCACTGATTCTACTGTGACATTGCCTCTGTCGACTGGAATTTCAAAATTCTTTTGAAAAGGTTCGAAAGATGAAAAATTATCTTTTAAATTATCGTTTATACACGTCGTAAAAACTTGCAAAACCGTTCTAAATTCTTTTCGATAAAATGTTTGGAAATCGAAGTCGAAAGCTGTTTCTGGATTTTCATCGATTCTTCTTGGTACACGGCGTGTTCTATGATGTTTCAGAAAATCATTCTCTGGATTTATTTTTAATTTCTCAGCGAATGAAGATGAACTTTTTATTAATGCATCGATTTGGTCGTCATCGTCATTCATTTGTTGAAATGATATTGATGTGCTTCGAATCACAATACAGCATCAATGACATTCAACTCTTCAACATGACGTTTTTACAAAAATATAACGAGCTTATAAAATCAAAATCCAAGATTTTTTTCAGCAGACCAGAAGCGGAGGTAATCAAAAGAACTTACATCGGTTTTTATTTTTTCTTTTTTTTCTTTACTTTACTGTCTTAGCTATCCATCGAGTTTTTGACAAATTTTTCAGTTGCAATGAATTTTCAATGCTTTTGAATTCCTCACGCATACATTGAAAACGTTTTGTGCTGCCGTAGAAGAAAAAATATAATGCTTCCAAAACATTGAAAAACTCTTTAATCAACACACTCGAATTACATGCTGTTTCAACGAATATATTGATACGATGCGCTTGGCATGGAATGTAAGGGATTATCTTACCGCATTTTTCCGATAGTTTTTGCTGCGTACCGTTGTACTTTCCGGACATGTTTTTGGCGAAGTCATAAGATTGAAAAGCAATGTTTTTAATGGAAATTCCTACTGAATGAAGGGTCACGATTATTTTTTGGGCCAGTTCTTCTCCCGTTTTTTTCGTTAGGACGACGTCCATTTTCAGAAGACGTTCAGTAGGAATAAGTCTCTCGTTTGCTTTCACTACGTATCGAACATTAATAGCAAGTCGATCATGATGTGATGAGTCTGGAGTTGTGTCAACCATTACAGAAAAAATACCAGCTTTATTGATTTCATTTACAATGGCTTTTCGAGTTCTAGTTCCCAAGAGATCAATGAATTAGTCGGCATATTTGCGAAATTCGCAATCAGCAAAAATGCTCGTTTTATTAATTTTTTTTCAAATTAAGATTCGTTGATCTGCCAACTCTTGAATTAGTCGGCATATTTGCGAAATTCGCAATCGGCAAAAATGCGCTTTTTTTCATTTTTTTTTCAAATTAAGCTTCGTTGATTTGCCGACTCTTGAATTAGTCGGCGTATTTGCGAAATTCGCAATCAGCAAAAATGCTCGTTTAATTAATTTTTTTTTCAAATTAAGATTCGTTGATTTGCCGACTCTTGAATTTGTCGGCATATTTGCGAAATCCGCAATCAGTAAAAATGCTCGTTTTATTAATTTTTTTTTTTAAATGAAGCTTCGTTGATATGCCAACGTCGGCAAATTTCCGACATCCGCAATCGGCAAAAATGCTTAAGCTCGTTTTATTCATAATTGTTTGCAAATGAAGCTTCGTTGATTTGCCGACTCTTTAATTATTCGGCATATTTCCAAAATCTGCAATCGGGAAAAATGTCGATTTGCATAGGTACATTTAAAAGTTTAAAAACCTTAATATAATGAAAATACAAACTTACTTTTTTTTACTTTTTCCGAAAAATATTGTAAAATTTCTGGTTTAATAATTTTTTTTATTTAATTGCTTGAATTATTAAATCTAGTTTCCTGAATTTGCCGACTCTTGAAAGGCGTGGGGGGGTGGTATACCCCCCCACACCCCCCTTCGCTACGCCCCTGCTTGCAGGATTTGTTTGTCGCCAAGTCTGGAGAAGGTTTATTTCTTACGTTGATGTCGATTTCAATGTTGCTGTGCTATTGTATTCAAGGCCATTTAAAAACAGTGGCTCCAAAAAGTGTTATTCCAAGTGCAAATCTGTTTCTTGCTTTAAGGTCCTATAAATATTATAAAAGGTCCGCCAAATAACTTTTTTTTTTTGAAAATGCTAAAAAAAAAAACTACTGAATATTTTCTCAAATTTCTTTTTATTTGAAAGTACAATCCTTCTGGTTAATAATGGAAAATAATTTCATTCAAATGGCTGCTTCGCTAAGTGGGCCTGCGATCGACTAAGAGAAGATGCCGATTTTGCCAAAAAAATCATCTTTTCAGATGAAGCTCATTTTGATCTTGGCGGGTATGTAAACAAGCAAAATTGTCGCATTTGGGGCACAAAAAACCCGCACGCCATTGAAAAGCCAATACACCCAAAATGAGTCACTGTTTGGTGCGGATTTTGGTCGAGAGGCATAATTGGGCCATTTTTCTTCGAGTGGCCGTTACAGTCAATGGCGATGGTTATCGGGCCATGTTGAACGAATTTTTGTTCACAAAAATTGAAGAAGAGGATATTGGCAACATTTGGTTTCAACAGGTCGGTGCTACGTGCCACAAGCTACACTTCATGTAGTAGTAGCATTTTCAAAAAGAAAAAGTTATTTGGCGGACCCTTTATAAGGACATGGAAACTATGAGAGAGAAAAAAACATGAAATTCGATATTTATTCTTGAGCGTATATTTGCTCCAAAAAAAGTTCTCGACTGAAAAGGTTAAATATCTTGAATTGACTTAAGATGATTTCCTTTTGTTTACTTGATTCTTATTAAGATTTAAGAGACGTACAGTTCTGCCTCATCCGCATTCTTTATCTCACTCTTTTACCATTTTATAGAAGAACAAATTTGATCTTATGTAGGGAAATGACATGGTGACACAAGTTAAAATATCTTAAGTTCACATTAGACGTTGTTTTCAGTCGAATCAAAAAGTGTTAAGTAGGTTAACCTGATAACTCCATTTTAAATTTTGCGTCTTTACGTCCACTTTACATCGAAGAAAATCGGTTAACTCATTTCGCTTCTAGCTCAATGTAAAGTGGACGTAAAGAGGCAAATTCTAAAATGGAGTTATCATGTTTCTCCCAAACACCACAGATATTATTTTTAAAGTTTGTTATTATTTTGAAAAGATAAAGCATATTAAGTTCACTTAAAAAACTTTTCCATTTGCAAAAACGAAACAAAATCACCCTTAAGTCGACTTAAGATAAAATTCATCAAAAAATTCTGGAAAAGTTAGAAAAGGCAATTCATCTTATGTTGAAACAAGAAATGTTCATGAAATTTAAACAGTTTATTTTGCTGGAAGTAGCAATAAAATATTTTACCGTTTGCAAAATAGAAAAAAAATACACGAATTGAAGATGACTTAAGATAAATTCAATAGCATCTTGGTTCAATATTCCACTCAGTGGGGACGTGTTTTTTCTTAGTTTAAAGTGAAATTGCTGTTAAATAGGATCCAAAAAAAGGATTACTGATCGTTTAAGAAAATTGAAACATTTAAAACCAATTGTGATAATAGCTTTTATTTCGATTTATGTAGGAGCCATACAAACAAATTATCTGTTTTTAGACAGCAAATTCGAAAAAATAAATAAAATACAAGGGTAGGTAAACGCTTTTTACTTGAACCTGTATTATGTTTTTTAAGTAGATAGTCGAATTTCTGACAGTAACTTTAGCATTTTGTTTTTGTTATAAAGTATCTCGTTTTGATAAGTTTTCATATGCTAATTCTCGCACAGCAGCCATTCTGCGATTGGTTAAAACCAAAACCACCACAGAAAATTAATCCAGCTCAAAAAACATTCGTGCAGAAAATACTATTAACATTGAATTTCAATTTTTGGCAGATGAAATTTTTGACGATGATAAATCTGATCCAAACTATACTGTCCTTTTTCTGATAACGAAAGTATTTCAGACAAAAACGATAATGTTGGTATTACAGACCCCAACTGTTCGTCTGATGATAGTATGGTCTCAGAAAAAAACGAAAATGCAGATCCTCATCCTATCCTTCAACAAATGGGCGAAGAAGCTGATTTAAGAATGCCGTCTTTGAATAGTGAGCACCAGGCCAAAACACCAAAGTCAAGAAAACTCAAGAGGAATCAAGGTAAGACGTACATTATGTATGTAAGAAGAACTGGAAAGAAAAAATATGCAAAGTACTTGGACGTTGCCGCAAATATTGTACGTATTTAAAATTGACTCGTATTGGAAATTAGAAAGCCATAAAAACTGAATTGCGTACCTAAGCCTTTTGATTGAAGTAGTGCCTAAGAAAAATGAACGTGTGAAGAGTGTTCCGGACTGAAATGGTGATTTCATGAATAATATTGCGAAGCGTGTACTTGTCCGATCAAAGCGATTAAGGTGTCTGTGGACAGATAAACTTATTCTCTATGCCATCATTGGAAAAAAAATTCTATTTTGTGCTCTAGATTTTGGTAAAAGCCTCTAAGAAATCGAGAAAATGGCTAAAATGGCAGTTTTTCAAAGCAAATCGTTGGCTTAGAGTGAAAAGCAGCTAACTCCTATTTTGCATTTTTTACAAAAAATTATTTAAATAAAAATGTTCGCATTATTTGAATGAAACCAAAATTACGTTAATTATTTTTCAGCACTCGTTTTTGCTAAATTCGCTGAAATTGAAAATATTTGATAGATTTTTCTATTTTTAAGCAAAAAAATTTTAATAATGCAAAATAAAAATGCTTGTGAATTTTGAAAAAACCCATTTTTGACAGTAAATTTTTTATACCTAACGGTATTTTTTTTGCAGTGGATATAAATTCAATATATTTTTCATGATTTTCATTAATTATGTAATCATATTTGTATCATTTGATATTGAAATTTTTAATTCTTAAAATGCACTTTTTGATAGAAAATTTATGTAAATTTAGAAGTTAAAATCAGTTACTTTTAGAAAAAAATTTTTTTAATACAATAATACGCCTATTAGTGACCAATTAGTAAAAATGCAAAGTTTTATAAAACAAAGTATCTGATGAAAGTGAAAAAACGGTCTTATGTATGCAAAAAATAAAGTTAGCAGATGACTGGTTTTGTTCAGTTCAGAACATTTTGAAGGTTCCAACTTCTCAGCGGCAGCGTAACCGGCCAATCTTAATAGAGCGCAAAAAGGAGAAAGCACATGTACAGATTCATCATCCACTGAATTGGTACTTGTTTATTTCTTCATTGGGAACCAAAAATATTTTTAAAGTACACGAAGTGGATCAATAATTAATGTTCTTAAACTTTTCAGATGCCTTAAAAGAAAAATGTATGTGCCGTGCCCCTAAGACGAATACTATGAGGGAAGCATTCAAACGGAGCACAGTTACTGGCTGAACAGAATAGAGTGCTGCAACTGGAGCTGCGGCTGCAACTGGAATAGCTGTCAAAAAGTGTCGTACGTGATTTTTTTTACGCGCCCACAATGCAGCTGTACAGCTTTCTGACATTTTAGTATCGAAAATAAAGATGAAAACAAAAATAAAAATAAATAATGATGAAAAAGAAGCTAAAATTACTTTACGTCTTTATGAGTGATTGAAAAGAGTTTAAAAATCACTTTAACCCACATGTAAACACTTCGTTTTGTTCGCGATTTTGAAACGTCAAAAAAGCTGCAAGCTAAAGTTAAAAGTTGGCCAACTTGTCCAGCTGCGTCTGCAGCTCCATCTGCAGTTGCGTCGTGTTCTGTTCGTATCATTGAATTTGTGTGTATTCAAAATTTTGACAGCTATTCCAGTTGCAGCTCCAGTTGCAGCTCCAGTTGCAGCTCCGTCTAAAATTCTGTTCAGCCAGTTAGATGGCTGAGATATACAAAAACATTTGCAATAGTCAAGTATAAGACTTATTGGAGGAAGAGGATTTCAAAATATTGAACATTAAGAAAAGAGGACTATCCAAACTAATCACAAGTGATGTACATCATATACGGTATGCAACGGACCCTCGTGGCATGATGGTTAGTGCGTAGAACTGTCATGTCGAAGGGTTGGGTTCGATTCCCAGCCAGCCATCTAAAATCAGAAATGTTTTATCCGAGCCGAGGTACTGCCTCTTGCGAGGAACTGACAAATCCTCCAAGAATACACTTGTCACGAAAAAGTGCTTCTCATTTAGCCGTTTGGACTCAGCAAAAAACTATAGGTCCCCTCCATTCCTGCTAACAACACGCACACAGGAATGATTGAGAGATTTAAGTCATTAGGCCCTGGTTCTCCACGAGCTGTTGCTCCAACCAATTTATTTATTTATTTTATACAACGGATCCTTACAAATAAGTGCCACAAAGAAAAAGGACCTTGTTAGTGTATTCGATTTAATAAATTCTTTCTACATATAATAACTTTTCCCAGAATCTGCCATCCGATGATCCACCGGATAACCATCCGATCTGTGTCAGAAGACTCAGAAGAAGAAACCTAATAAGCTACTATTTTTTTCTAAGTTTACAGTTAAACTTCAAAAAGTTTAAAAATGACATTAAAACCTGATAGGTATGTATGAACTCCCTTTAAGTTAATTTTTTGTAACCTTTAACTTTTATAACTCAAATGTGATCTAGAGAACTCTTTTATGTTTTTGTAACTCTTATTTTCAAATATAATAAAAGTAAAGGAATTTGATCTTATGTTTAATTTATTTTCACTTAAGAATTTGCCATTCATCTGGGAATGTTTTTCGAAAAAAAACTAGGCAAAATATCTTATCTCGACTTAAGATTTTTGAAGTCATTTATTTAACAAAAATTAGAAATAAGCGAACTATCTTAAGTCATATTTTACCCTATAGCTCTGAAAATATTAGGGGTATTCATGCAACTGCGTAAAACACTAGATAAGTTTACGATTTGGTTAATTTTATCTTTTGGTTAATGAACTGTCAAATTTTGTATGGGAAATGGTTTACACAATTTGGTTAATTTTATCCAAGGATTTAGCTGCGGAAAATTAACCAAATATTTGGTTAAACTTATCCAAACGTCATTGTGACTTTTAGAGATTGAATTAGACGTGTTTGTGACTTTTAGAATTAGGCATGTTTAGAAACATGATATAAATGATATCTCGGAGAACTAAAAAAGCTCTGAATGTGTTCTGTTATTATGGCATTGCAATTAGTTGGTGATAAAAGTTGTGAATTAAAACGTAGTTTACACAAACAAAATAATTAGAAGGTCTACATTTACTCAACGATTAAAGGCTCTGCCCAACTGTTGTGTCGATCTTGCCTTTTAGAAATATTGGATACAGACCAGATTAATGTTAATTCATTTTTAATTCAAAAATACTTAAAATATGATTTCAAATGTTACATTAATGGTTTAATATAATTGTAGATAAAGAACAATGAATAGCAAGAAAAGAATTTAAGCGTGAGCACGTGAAGCATGAAAATCTAATAATGAATATGTAAAAATGAAAGATGAGACAAAAGTGTTTAAATGAATGAGACAAATATACATTATAATTATTAAATATTAAGCGTTGTTCATTTACATGATAATTTAAGGATATGACACCAACCAACGCGAAATTATAGCGAAGCATTCACAAAGACAGTTTTTTGTTGTGTTTTAGTATTGAGATCAGTAATTTTTATTTCGTGTTGGTTTGGGAGAGCCTTTAGGAAAGCTAACGTGTTATTTTCATTTACAACGTGTTGTTATTAATGTTTTTGCTGTGGTCAACGAATGATTCGCACTGGTTTGGAAGATTCTAAATAGTCGGAAGCTGTTAGAAACAGATGTCATTAACCAATGCAAAGTATCTTTCTGAACTGTCAAAATCAGAACTAAGCCATAATTCACTTTTTTATAATAATTGTTGATAGTTTATGAAGTGGTCGGTTGAAAATGAGCGAATACATGAAAACCATACTCATCTCACGGGAGTGAAGCTGACATTTGGTGAAGTTGGAACAAAAAAAGAGAGGGATGATTCATTTTACTTAAGTGGAATATTCCTCACTTCTTCTTTTCACTGTTTGGAAAGCAACTTTTCGTGGGTTTTTAACCCATTCATTTTGACAGGCAAAAGTTTCGTTGTCGTTCCAAATATTTCGCATTGGTTTAAGAAAGCCTTAATAGTTCTAGCTTTACATTTTGTTTTATCCTTCCGAGTTTCCGACTTTACGCTGGTTCGGGAGAGGTTCTCTATTTAAAAATTACTACGTTTACAAGTAGGATCGGGAGCTAAAGGTTTTTTTGTCACTTGAGTTGAGTTGAAATATTATTAAGATTCCAGCGAAATGAATGGCATTGATGTATTTATTTCAATGCAAAACAAATATAATTGAATTAACAGGAGTACTTACTACACGTATCTATTAAAACAAATATGTATTTGTACAAACACATGCAAATAAACAGACCATCTGTAAAACCAACTCCTCGACCCAACCCGAACGCGCCCAAATATTTGACGTTTAACGAACAGCTGATTCAATTACACAGCATTTAACCAAATTAATAAAAAGGTCGTTCATGCAAACTTTTGCGTAAACTTATCATTTTACACAATTTGTAAACTTACGACGTTGCATGAATACCCTTATTAACAATATCTTTTTACAATAAATTTAAAAAAAGCTCAAATAAAAAGCTTACTCTATGAAGTCTATGATTTAAAGTTACATATTTTGGGAAGCTTCTTTTAATAGTTTTTTGCTCTCCTGAAATTTTTTTAAAATGGACTTAAGATAGTTTACCTTTTCAGAATGAAATGCTAGATTTCAAAACTGAGGTCCACCATCGCCGGATGATCTATTATCATATTTTAAATTCTTAGGTAAGCTCAAAATTTTAAATAAGTTAACAATTCAGCGCAAAAGTTTATGTTTAAATCATTTATTGAAATCAATTCTGGCATTGAAATGTGCAAAATAAAAAGAACGATAGTGCCAAAAAAGCATTTGGCATAATTTTAATATTTCATAATGCTTTTCACTCGTGTATAATGCTAGATCCAGCATTTATAATGCCGTAATGGCAACGCTGATTAAAAGTCTTGTCCAGGTTTTTTTTATTTAAAGCTTTTTTTTGGAATGAATTTGCCAAAGAGTTTAGGTCCCAAACAAATTTTGATGACATGTTGCTTGGAAATATTTATTTTGTCCAAGCTAAAAAAAAAAGTTAGATTTTGGTGAAGGTATATGGATATTGAATATAATCTCCCACACGGCTTGTTTTATTTAAATACCAAAATTGAGTCTTTTTATATTGGCAGACCTTTTATAAGAGAAAGTATCAACGTGTGACCTAGTCATGCATTTCATTAAAAAATAGATCACTTCCAAAACTAATAGCACATTTTTATGTAAATAAAGTGTAAATTAAATTATTTGAGCAATTTTTGATTAAAGAAACACCATTTAAACAGCTACCTCTGTTTTGTTTGACAAAACAAATTAATTATTCAACTTTAAACCGACCGCGACCGGCGCTGGCGATTTTGTTTTGTAATTTATTATTTGTTTTGTGACGTCAAGTTTGATTAAACCGTGGCACAGTGGTCTGATTTTTAAATTTCGGTGTCAAAAAATTATTTTCCATGAAAATTCTTATTAAAAAATATTGAAATTTGCTGACTGAATGCTGACTTCAGTGGTACTGCCTTTTTTTCTACTTTAAATAGGGGGTTCACAATTCAGGTCAGAGCATTGTCCCAAATTTCGAAACTTAAAAAAAAAAAAAAAATACGGTCGAAGTTAGGAACTGAGTCAAGTTTATAGGTGTGTTTCTTTATTCATTCCGGAATAGGAATAGAAAAGATAGAATAGATGAAATATTTATCCAGAATGGAATGAGTAAAGAAACAAAACTGGAAGCAAAAGGAATAGCAACCAGTTGTTCGTTGATATGTCAAAACAATAATTGATAATAATTTTTGTTTTACGTAATTATTAATTGCTGAAATGCAAAATGAGTACAAAATAACATTAAATGCATAGCAAATGTGGTCCGAGACGTGTTTTTGTTATTTTGAAGTGAATAACGCTCGTGCGTATCTACCATAAATGAGAATTCAAAGGTGAAAATTGCACTGAACGCACCTTATTCCTTTTATTCCATCTTTCAAATGGAATAAAAAGAATGCAAACCAAATGTTCCGGAATGAATAAAGAAATAACAAAATGGTTTATCCGGAATATTCCATTGAATAAAGAAACGCAAAATGCTCATTCCAAATATTCTGAAGGTTCAGAATGAATAAAGAAACACACTCTATATGTTTGAATTGTCCTAAAATATGTGCCTTAATGTATATTTTCATACAAAATTTAAAGAGGATAGTCCAAAAATGTTGAGAAATTTTCCCAAAAGAATAGAATTAATTTTAGTGCTTGTTTTTAAAAATGTTTGTATTAGAAATTATTTTTAAGCCCAATCTGATCGTATGTGTAAGAAATTTGACAATTTCGACGGCTGGAAGTTGCCAATCAAATTTTAAGTCAACTACTTCAATAAATATTCTCCTTAAATTTCGTACAAATCAGTATTGGAGTCATTTTTATATGAAAATATACATTTGGGCACACATTTTAGGAAATTCCTGACTTTGACAGTGTTATTTTTTTTTTAATTTTGAAATGAGAATGTTCTGAGCTGAATTGTGAGGCCCCTGTTTGAAGTAGAAACAAAAGAATCACTGAATTCAACAGTCCTAAATCATAAATTGTTCTAAATTTCATTAATTTCGTATCAGGAATTGGCGTGGTAAAATATTTTTGTCACCAAAGTTCAACAAATAGACCACTGTGCATTGGTTTTATAATTCGTTAAACGAATACAAAATTTGCTCATATATAAGATACCACCTATGCAGGTATACCAATACCTGTCTATATTTTTATCAAGCAAAACGAATTACCAGCGGTAAATTTCAAGTGATAAAATCGAAGCTGATGCTAATTCAAGCTCAATTATAGAATGAATCATCCAATACAAACTGTTTAGATATACTTTTTTTTATAGTTGATCTGACTTGGCTATAAATGAATAAATTAAATCATTGGACAAACAGGCACTCTTTATACAATATTCATTGGTTTGAAGTATAATTCCATTGAAGGTATAGATCTAAGTTTATCTTGAAATAAAGTCAACACAAAAACTGGCTATATCCAACTGTGTTTTTCCCTGTTATTATAAATAATTTTTCAACCTTTGTCTCTATACTTTTGGTTTTGAATAAAAACCCCACATCACATCTTCACTCGCAACTGGTCTATCTTTTTGCATTCATAATAATAAGTAGAGTGCTTTTCTCTACTTTCTGCAGTGTAACTAGTCAATGACTCTAAAGACTTGTATTTACAAAATGTTGTTTCGATTTAATATTCATATTCATGAAAACCGGTATTTGAGCTAATTACAAACAAGATACTTGATGTAGATATATAAAAGTCTAGCTGGTTCTAGAGAATCTTTCAGTTTATAATTTATTTACCTTGACAAAAAAAAATGAAGTGCTTCATTTTTACTTGCGATATAGGTACTATAGGGCAAGTTTTGGATTCGTGCAAAAAAAAATTTCGAGATAACAATCAAACATGACATTACGATGATAGAGAACACGAAAAAAGTGGGTGGCACAATTCTGTCTGTCTGTCTGTCTGTCTGTCTGTTTGTCAAAATCACCAAAAACATTTATTATCGGTACCTGCCATATAACGGTTTTTTTGATTTTTGATTTTCTCATTAACCGCTCATTCATTTTTTGCATAAAAGCTTTGTTGAAATATAAATAATACTACATACCAAAATTTTTGAAAAAATAATTTTTGGATTTTTAAAAAAAGATTCAAAATTTTTTTTTGAAAATTCAATATTTCAAAAACGGGTTAATGAATTATTTTGAAATTTCAGTTTTAAATGTATATTAATATATACTCAAAATTGGCATACCAAATTTTTTTTTGAAAAATGTCACAAAAATTTTATATATACAAAATTATTTTTTAAGAAAACGGCTCCAACGATTTTTAATTTTTTTTGCATATATTCATATTTTTTCAAGTAATCAAATGGCATACTTTTTTTTAGCTCTAAGTTATTTATCAGGCTGTTTAAACAATTAAAAGAACGATTTTAATGCTTTTTATACTTTTTCTATAATTAATTGAATATTTTTTTAAGTTCTTAAGCCCCACACAACTTGAACATAAGATCAAGTACGTGCGATCCAGTCGTGCATTTTATTTTTTATAGCATTTTTTGTTGTACTAGTGCATGCCGGTGGAATCGATAGGGTAAGTTTCACACCAAATAAGCTTAGATTTTCATAGAAAAAGTATTAATTTTGTTGGTTTTAAAGAAAATCATCGAGGAAAATTCCGTGCAGAATGTGCGGCTGAATTCAAAATGACCAATGAAACATAAGCTTCCAATTTGAGACTTGGAAAAATTGCAGAAGCTGATACAAATGAAAATCAGCGATGCTACATCAACTGCCTCTTGGAAAAGTCTGGAATTATTACAGATGGTAGGTTTCAGAAGGATGCAACTGTTGAGGTAGAAAATATTTATGATTTGTTAGATGAGGAATTGAAAGAAACTTGTCGTGGAATATCTGGAGCGGATAAATGTGAAACTGCATACAAGTTAAATATTTGCCTTGTCGGAAAACTAAAACATTTTGTATCACAAATTTTCAATGAATATCTAGATTAATAAATATTTCTTTTTTGTAATTTTCCTAATTGTTCGATTGATTTCTTAGGAAACACAATTAATTGGGGTTTTTCTTTTTCGACTCTGAAAAAATGAAATGAAAACATCTAAGAGTTTAATCGATTAATCGACCGTTTTGAACTATCGGAACTGTCGATAGTTTGGAGAAAACATCGATAGTCTATCCAGTTGATGAGTTTTAGTGGTTGGGGAAAAAATAGTATTTCAGAAATGAGTTCATTCACAGAATAGCGTCAGGTAAATTATTAACCTGGGCCTTGTTAAATTCACGAGGTGCACAATCCCAAATAAAGTTACAGATATTTTAGAAATATACTTGATTTAAGTAACCTTATATCCAATGTAAAATCAACCTGGGGACTTTATTACTATATTGAGATTGATTAAAGAAGAAAACCTGTTAATTTAACACTAAATTCATGTAAATAAGAAATTTTAACAAGAATATAGTGTTAATTTTAATCGAGATCGTGTTTTTATTTTCCTGCCAACAACTCGCACACAGGAATGGTTGAGAGATGTTAGTCACTAGGCCCTGGTTCTCCACGAGCTGTTGCGCCACCTTATTTTATGAGTGCTCTCTCCGTGTCTTAAAGGTTCCAAGTTCAAAACTGAACACTGAAGTAAGTATATATAATAAATTTCTATTTGCACTTTCAGAGTAATGCTTTATGAGTTGAGCGATAGGCAGCTTAAGAGACGGCTCTTAGACGCATAGATTCATGACACAGATACAGAGTTGAATCAACATTGAAACCTGTTAAATTAACTATATATTTTCATGTTAAATTAACCACATTTCCATGTTAAATTTACAGGACATTGAATATTGAGTCATGTTAAATTTACTATATTTGCAGGTTAAATTAACAAATATCCCTATTTTGTGGCAGTGTTAAATTAACAAGGTGTCGAGCAGATTTTATCTGCAACCATCGTTGCTTTAACACGACATTAAAATCAGGTATCATGGTTAAACAGTTAACCTGATCTACCGAGTTGAAGAATAATAACCTAAAAATCTGTAATAATCGACCAGAAATTGGTTACCTGTCTTTAATTCTGTTGTCACCTCACAATAAATTGTCCTTGAATGACAGAAATCCTAACTGGGCTTAGTTCCGTTTGTTTGTTGAACGTATCCTTCTCAATGAACACAGTTCTGTTTTCGGCAGTTGAGTTCAACTAATAGGGAAAGTCCTGCATCTATATTATAACTATAGTGTTGTGACTGATCTGATATTCGGTCGAATTGAATTCGTAAGATACCGGTATTGAAATTGTCAAAAAATGGTGGATTATGGATTCATTAATTTTGCTGAACATATATGATTTATAGACGTTAGGCAAAACGAATGGATGCACAATCCACTAGTTTTTTTTACATTTTTAACTGGAGTATTTTTTTGTTTTCCGTTCTCAATCCGTGCGGATTCAATTCGACCAATTATCCGAACAGCAGTGTACACCTGATTGGCAAAAACTTGCCTTTTTCTCCTCTAGTTGGTGAGAGAAAATTTGTGAAAATTTGGAGAAAGTTTACCATAAAAAAATACTCCATGTTTATATTTGCTTTATATTGAAAAATATTTTTAAAAATAGATTTTTTTATTAAATTTGATTTTTTTTTAAACGTTATTTCTTTAATTGTTTTTGTTTATAATTATTGTTACTGATTGTTAATCGATTAATCGATTTTTTTTTTTTACAATCAATACTATCGAAAACTCCAATGTTTTATTAACACTACTCTGAGCAAAGGCTGAGCGATCAGAGTAGAGCTCCGAAAAGATTATGTTCAGATTCCTCAGATTTAATTATGAAACACACTTGAGCACTGAACTGTCATTTCATAGGGGTTTTTGGTAACGTGAAATTTCTTGTAATTTTTTTACTATTTGCCGTCAAACACATAAGAAAAAAACAGAAATAATAATATATTTGCTCTTAAATAAACACAAAAACTAATGTCGAATTCCTTACAACAATTTCAAATCGATTTTTTTTGTTGGTTGTAAGGAACTCACAAAAAATCAAATTTTTCGTGTGGGATTGTGTGTGTGTCATTTGACAGTAGCTTTGAGGCAAAAAAGTAAACAAACTATGCGCATACATATTTGTTACAAATATTCCAAAGTGCATTCAGTTTTTCGCGTCATTTTGTTAGATTAAAAACATATACATTTCCAAGAAAAGTTGCAAAAATAAACAGAAAATAGTTATGTGGCCATTAAAGTAAAAAAAACAACCCAAATTCATCCAAGAAACACATCATTCGAGAAACACATAGGCGAGCGCGCGATTTATATCTTTAATTGACTTTGGGCACTTTGAATCGAAGTTAGTTGATATTTTTATAACTTCTAGCTGACCATTCACTATTTTTTGATGAATTAAAATTAGTTTTAATGATTTATTTGCTTTTAATCTATTTAAATGACCGACGAACACTTTAGAACATTTGTTAAACCCGCCGCAAAATACTTTCAACTCCAGAGAAATGTCAAATCTTGTTAGTGTGTGTGAAATCGATTTGAAATCTTGCTGAAAATGCAAGATTTGTTTTGACAGAATAAAATCGATTTTGTTTAGAAAAAAATCGATTCTGTTTAGAAAAAAATCGATTATTTGGTTGTAAGGAATTCGACATAAAACACAAAATTATTTTTTTACCTGAAGTTGACGGGCGGCTGTCAAGGGAATCCATTTTTAGTTATGTGTTTTTTTTTTGTAGTCAAATCACTAAAAAATAAGCCAAGTTGGCTTCCCTCAGCGTTTAGCTCGATTCGCTCGGTCATTTAACCCTGAGCTAATTGAGCTACATCTGAGCTATGTAGCTCCGATGGGAAATAATAAAACACACTTTTTAAGCTCTGATATATCTGAGCTAAAAAAGAAACATAGAATTTTTGTTTGACAGTTCCGTGATCTGCTCTGAATTAAAAAAAGAATAACACCAAAGGTTTTCATCAGATAGACATATAGGTAGTCTGTTAGTTTGTGTGTCTGTAGGTCGTCCGCTGTACATCGAACGTGAGCATAAATAGATGGACCGATTACTTTTGTATTGTTCGAACTGTTGTGCTGGCTCATCTAGGATGGGAAGGGGTAGCTCCAATACAACGGTTTTGATATTTTCAATTTCTTTTTAAAAACCGGCTCTAACTGTTTTAATTTAACTTTTTACCTGTAATCAGAGCAATTTTGGAAAGATTACTTTTCAGGTTTTTGGATCGGAAAAAAACTCACAGTCGTATTTATAAATTTTGTCTAACTTTAGAGTACCGTCCAACTCAAAAAAGTTACTAATAAACTTTTACTGTTGTCCCACAGTTGTCTAACTTGGACAACGGTATCGGTTGTCTAAGATTTGTCTAAGTTGTTATTTTTTTTTTAATAAAATAAAGTATATGTATTTCCAATTATTCAGGACATTGAAAACACTGTCTGACTAGTCAATCGTCTAAAAAATCTAATAAATAAATCTGTCAGAGTTAAAGTTTTTTGAGAAAATTTGTTTATTTTTTATGAGTGTCAAGCTAGCAAACGAACTTTCACAAATCGAAAAATGGGTAGATGGATATTTTGCCATAAATTAGTCATTAATTAGTTTTGATAGTTTCGAATTTGTTGTTCAATACTTTCTATGTTTTTTCGGGTGGTTGGATTACTTGATAATCAAGCACCCTGTGGAAAATCATTAAAAATTTCTTATTCCTTATGGTTTATGGCTTCATAATCTGCCGTTTAATGGGTTGTTATTTAGTTTGATCGTGCAATGTTTTCTATGTTTTTTTGAGTTCTTTGATATCAAGTTAGCAAAGCAACTCTCAGGGATCGAAAAATGGAAACGTGCACAATTTGTCGTTAATTAGTTGTGACAATATCAAATTTGTCATTCTATGTTTTTTATGTGTTTTTTTTTTGAAAGTGGTAAAAACTTATAAGACTTGATATTTCAGTGCTTAATGATTTGCCTTTAATTAGTCGTTAATTAGTTATGAACAAATAATTTTGTCATGCGATGTTTTCTATATAACTTTCAAAAAATTACCTCATTTGAATCAGTGAAAACGTTATAAGGCAATAAACAGTTTAAAATAATCAATTTTCAACACTATTTTTGATTATTACTTCATATGAATTAAGGAATTGAAATAAAAAAAAAATTAAAAAAATAGAATGATTATGTTAAAATTGTCACATACATTCAATGGCTGCTTAAAGACAAATGACAAATTATTAATCAATTGAAATTTCAATATTCATATGTAATAGGTTCTAAGAACTTTTTCGAAGCTCTTTGCAGATTCCATATATGTAAATTGAAGAGGATAAAACAAGTTACATAGAAAACATGGCATGAAAAATTAAATTTGTTACAACTAATTAATGGCAAAGTATTGAGCAGCAAAATGTTAAGTTAAAGAACTTTATCGAAGCTTTTGCAGATTCCATATAAATTGAAGAGAATAAAAAAAAAAACATAGAAAACATAGACCGAAAAATTCGAGATTGTCAGAACTTATTAACAACTTGTTGACCATGAATAATTTATATTGAATAATTTTAAATGAACTACAACAACTTGTGTGTGTTACCACCAAATGCATAGGGTGGAGTTATTGCTATTTCACAAGTGCCACCCCGATCATCAGGCTCCCTAAGAGGTGCTAGGTCTGGTTTATGCTCGTAACTCTTTGCCATCATCTGGGAACGAAGCATGAATCTTGCGATTCAGAGGCCGATGCGCCAAAATCGTAGAAAACATTGCACAACAAATTCGAAACTGTCACAACCAATTAAAGACTAGTTAACGACAAATTATTCAGCCATAAACCATTCGATCTTAGCTGTTTTTACCCCTTTTTTGGTGGGGCTTTGCTAACTTGATATCAAGCAAGTAAGAGCCCCAAAAAATATATAAAAAACATAGCAAAATTGAATTAAACTCTTCACAACTAGTTAAAGACTTACTAACGGCAACTTACATAATAATACATTTAGTACAAAAAGTTTTTACCGCTTTTCGTGTTATGTCAAGTAAGCAAAGCACCTTAAAAACATAGAAATCATTTAATGACAAATTCGAAATTGTCACAACTAATTAACGGCAAATTATCCACCTACCCATTTTTCGATTCGTCAAAGTTGCTTTGCTAACTTGACGCTCATAAAAAACAAATATGTAATCCAAAAACACATAGAAATCATCGTACGAAAAAAAATTATTTTTTCACAACTAATCAACGCTAAATTATTAAGCACTAAAAAATTCAATTTTTTAAGTTCTTACCAATTTGCACCTTAAAAACATAGAATGAAAAATTTGACAACTAATTAACGACGAGCTAATGGCAAATTATCCACCTGCCCATTTTTCGATTCATTGAAGTTGCTTTGCTAACTTGACACTCATAAAAATAAATACATACAGTGAAACCTCCCTTAGGCGGACAGCGACGGTCAAAACACTTTTGTCCATCAAAGGGAGTTGTCCGTCCAAGAGAAAAAATAATTTAAAAATTAAATTTTTGTAAAGAAAATAATTTGAAGTTCCAAAATTATTACAAAAAAATTAGGTAATATTAATTGTCCTTAAAACATTCAAGAAAATAAATAATGATATATAAAAAAATACAGAAAACAAAACTTAATTTCTCAAAAAAGAAAATTATTCACTTCAATAAGGCATTTGAAAACTGGTGCCATAAAATAAAGTAGCAAACGGGAAATAAATGAACAAGAAGATACAGTAACTGACCACAACTGCAAAAGAAAATCCGCTAAGAAATTGTTCGTCAGAAATTACATATTAAAAAATAGTTTTGTCCACCTAATAAAATGAAATTTACCAAATTAAGGCAGATGTTCTTGTCCACGTCCGATCAAGGGAGTGTCCGCTTAAGGGAACATAAAATGTATGAAATTTAAAGCCTAGATCCACGGTCGCGAGAATTTGTCTGCTTAAGAGATCCATCCGCTTAATGGAGCTGTCCGTTAAGGGAGGTTTCACTGTAACCCAAAAACACATACAAGACATCGCACGAAAAAATAATTTTTCAAAACTAATCAACGACTAATTAACGTCAAATTATTAAGCACTAAAAATATAAAAATATTCAATTTTGTAAGTTTTTACTAATTTTCAAAAAAAAAACATAGAAAACATAGAACGAACAACTTGAAATTGTCACAAAAACCAAATAACCCATAAACACATAGAAAACATCGCACGAAAAATATTTATTTTGTCACAACTAATCAACGACTAATTAACGGCAAACTATTTATATATTAAATTTTAGAAGTTCTCACCACTTTTCAATGAAAAAAAAAACACAGAGAAAACATGGAATGACAAATTCGAAGTTATCACAATTAATTAACGACTAATTAACAGCAAATTATCCACCTACCCATTTTCTGATTTTACAAAGTTGCTTTGCTAGCTCGACACTAATTTATTTTTTGGTAATATAATTTCCAGTAAAGTATTTTTTATTGAAGGCTCGCCCAATTTTGATCCAATTTTGGCATAGATATTTCTTATTAGGTACATACTACAGATAAAAGGTATTGGATTACGAGGAACTGACAAATCCTCCAAGAGTATATTAAACTTGTCTTGAATAAGTGCTTTTCTCACGACAAAAAATTGTAGGTCCCCTGCTGCATTTCTGCCAACAACGCACACACAGTTGGTTCTCCACGACCTGTTGCGCCACCACCAATCAGAGTCAAACAAATTTGGAAAAAAAAAAACAAAAATCTTTTTTGAAATAATTTTTAATTTATTTTATAGCAACGTGTATAAAGGCGTATTTATGATTTTTGATGAAGCAACGGTTCAATTTATATGCGGTTTCACATTTATCTGCTCCAGATATTCCACTACAAGATTCTTTAACTTCTTTCAGTCCGTCACCTTCTTCCGTACCAAACGCATTTTCTAACTCAACATTTGCATCTTCTTGTAATATGCCATCCTTAATGAGACCAAGCTTCTCCAAAATGCAGTTAATGTAGCATTTCTGGTTTTCATTTGTATCGGCATCTGCAATTTTAGCAAGTCTTAAATCGTAGCTTTCTGTTTCATTGGTTATATTGAATTCAACACCACATTCTGTACGGTGTTTTCTCTCATCGACAAACTTTGAAATCAAAAAAACTTAAGATTTTTATTTTTGGATTAAGCGTTTGTGGAAATTTGAATTAATTTGAAACTTACGTCATCTAATTCGGCATGCACAAGGTCAAGTACAACAAATAATGCAATAAAAATCAAGAACTTCATTTTGTGTTCACAAGTTAAAGATTTAAACTGATAGATTCTTTATAACTTAGCTAGACTTTTATATTTACATCGAGATCGAGTATCTTGTAAATACATAAACTCAAATACCAGTTTTCATGAATATGAAAATTAAATTCAAGCAACAATATTATTTGCAAATAAAAATATTTTAAATGCAGTGAATTCAAAGAAAAGCACTCTACTTGTTATTATGAATGCAAAGGAAATGCAAAGATAGAAGCCGCTAGTGAAGATGAGGGGGTTTATTAGATAAAATGTCCGTCCAAATGGGTAACACGTTCTTGCTCTAATGTTCAAGAGGCTTAGAGTTTTGAAAATTGAATATAAGAATAATACGTCGATATTATGAGAGAAACACGTCAAAATCGATTTCCATTAAACAACGAGCTCGAGGTGGGAAAGAAGAGTTCCATCTCAGTTCTAGGGCTGCCCACGATACCAGAAAAGTCTCGGTATCGTTTCGGTACCGGTATCGGTATTGGAAACCGAAATGCTACCGAGACGATACCAGCTTTACTACCAGCTTTACTACTTAAGCTTAGATTAGACGGTCAACGTAAATGGTCAACGCATTGACTCATTGACGTCTTCAGAAACACTGTCGATATACTGTCAACGTAGACTGTGTCAACGCATGAAACATTGACGATCACACGAATGATGGAAGTCGTCAATGTTGTCCCGAAATGCGTTGACGTGTTATTTGTGTCAACGCAATTGGTACCCTCTGGTGTCAATGTATTGCCACGTGAAATGTAGACGATTACACTACTTGACCATATCCAAACATATGAACGTTGACGCGAAGTTGACAAGAGCAAAATTGAATAATTTTGTACGTTGACGATCACACGACATTGACTGCGGTGTTATCGAGCAATACAATGTGGATGAATTCAAAAAACCTGTTAAAAATCAGAAATGTTTGAAGTTTTTTACTGCTCAGGAAAAAGATGATTTTAAGGCAGTTGGGTGACATTTAAATCGAAATACACTTTTGTCGCCAAAATATAGTTCATACCCCATCTGTCAAGCCATTAACTGTCAAGTTCTATTGAAGGATGGCTACGATGTCGATGGATTAAAAAACAGCTAAAAAATCTGAAATTTTTGAAGTTTTCTAACTGCTCCAGAAAAAAAAATGATTTTAGGTCAATTGGGTGACATTTGAATCGAAATATACGTTTTCTGTCAAAATATAGCTCGTCTTTCATCTGTGAAGCCATCAACTGTCAAATTCCTTTGAAGGATGGCTATGATGTTGATGCCCTAAAAACCTCTAAGAATCCGAAATATTTGAAGCTTATTTACTGCTCCGGAAAAATTGATTTAAGGGAACTTGGGTGACATTTGCATCGAACTATACTTTTTCTGCCAAAATAAAGTTTGTTTTCTATCTGTCAAGCCATCAACTGTCAAGTTCCATAGAAGGATGGCTACGATGTCGATGGATTAAAAAACATCTTAAAAATCAGAAATTTTAGAAATGTGTGTACTGCTCTCATTTGGATTGAAATATACTTTTGCCGTCAAGGTATAGTTCGTCCTCCTCATCTGTCAAGCCATCAACTGTCAATGTTTAAAAAATAAAAAAAAATATGCAAAAATTTTGAGATTGAGATAAGAGTCAACGCAGAGTACGTTGACATGGCAGAAAAAGCCGCTGTGTTAACGTAAGGATACAGTCAACGCGTTATTGAGTAGCCTGTCATAGAGTCCTAACTGCGTTGACAGGGTGATTACACGGGCAACTAGAATAGTCAACGCATTGACCCTTAAATTCGTGTCAACGAGAGTGTCAACGCAACCGTCAACGCATGGACAGTATTCTGCGTTGACGATCACACGACAAGACAACTTTGGGACAGAGTTGTACGTCATTTTGACGTCAGAGAGTAAACGCGTTGACCATTTACGTTGACCGTCTAATCATAGCTTTACTTACTTGTCCGGCTCCCGATCCATGAAGGGTCTCTGTCTGACTAAGGGCTCTTGCGTCTGTGACTACCTGTACCTACGTTCTGTAACTCTCGCATCGATAAAATCAGTCGAGAAACGTTGAAAAATGGAGCAAAACTCATGCATTTTGTTTCAGTTTTCATCGTTTCTCGTCCAGTTTTTTCGATGCGAGAGTTACAGAACGTAGGCACTGGTCCCTGTTGCAGAGGTTCAGTCTTCCTGGTCGTCTCAAACCTAGGGACTGGGATTCGAAGATTTTCTAGGCTTTAGCGTTGTTTTCCATTCACTCGATGTGGCCGAGCCAGTGTAGTCGAAGTGTTCTTTGGACTACATCCACATCTTGGGTACAGCCCGTACAATTCACGATTGATTCTTATCCACCAATCGCCCTCTTCAGATATCATGTTGCTCCACTGGGGCATGAGCCATGCTTAGACTATGAACATGTCTTGAAAAAAGCCAATGGAGCCTCCAAAATCCTTGTTCGAGCAGTGACATATCCATACAAATCAGACTGCTGATTGGATTGTGGTTTGGATGTTGGGCATCACTCAATGTCTAGTGGAGCCAGCATCTATAGAACCAAATATCCGCCGAAGAATTTATCTCTCGAAAGTGCCCAGTATCAATTCCCCTTTTTTACTCACGTCCAGCACTCGGCGCCCGTAGAGAAGAACTTGTAAAATTAGCGTTTTATATAGCGTGCACTTTGTCTTTCGAGAAAGGAGTTTTGAACCCATTTCTTTGGCCAAACCGAAGTAGCAGTGGTTCGCTAGGGTAATTTTTCGTTGGATGTCCACTAAGGTGTCGTTCGTGGTATTGATTTTTGTTCCGAGGCAGGTGAACTTCTTGACTACCTCGAAATTTCTGCTACCAACAGGTATGTAGGGATGTTTTGTCCTAGGCGATGGACGGATGAAGCTTTGTTTGTCGATAGCATAATAAACTTTGTTTTGTCCTCATTCACTTTAAGATCAACGCGTATCGCCAGTTCATCAATGGCTGTGAATGCTTCAAGTAAAGCTCACTTGAAGTGGCCGACAATGTCGATGTCGTCCGCATACCCAACTAACAATTTAACTTGTATAAGGTCCGATTTTTCGAATTTGGTAAACTATAGCTCGCATAGAACTAATATTAGGCTTTATTATTCAAGCCAACCGTTTTTCAATTTAATTTTTGATAATAGCCTGTTTAATGACTTTTAAATTGAGATTGGCAAGTTGTATACAAGACTTGTATACTTTAGTATGAAAAGGCCTTTTTAAGGCCTGTCCAAGTTGTTTTACTGAAAGTAAATAAAAACATTTTGTGTACGGCTTGCTTAAATAAGCTTGTAACACCCGACCCAGCACCAAGATTTGACATTTCTCTTTAGTTGAAAGTATTCTGCAGCGGGCTAAACAAATATTCGAAAGTGTTCGTCATTTAGGTATATCAATAGATTAAAAACTAATTATTATTAAAAGACGTATTTATCAAAAAATAGTGAATAATGAAGTTATCAAAATATCAAATGAACGTCGATTGACGATATAAAGCGCGCGCTCGCCAAAGTGTTCCTCGAATGATGTGTTGCTTGTATGAGTTCGTGTTGTTTTTTTTTAACTTAAATAATTGCACAACTATTTTTGTTAATCTTTGCAAACTTTTCTCGTAAATATATTTGTTTTTAATCTAGCAGAACTACGCAAGAAAAATGAATGCACATTTGAATATTTGTTATGAGTTTGTTTGTATGTACATAATTTTGTTTATTTTTTGCCTCAAATCTACTGTAAAATGGCACACGCACAATCCCAAAAAAAAAATTGACTTTCTTGCGAATATCTTCCAACCAAAAAATCGTTATAATATCGTTGTAAGGAATTCGGTATTAAATCATTAACAACTACTATGTTTTGTTTAGTTATTCTGATTTGTATGTAATTTATTTTGAAAGATATAATAAAATGTTTAAAGCAAACCTATTAAAATGTGTCTTTTTTCTTGAATTATTTTGTTTTGCTTATGACAGATGTTGCCCTCTGTAAGGAAATATAAAGTTTTTATAAAATGTTGGTAACAAACTTTTAGAAATGATTGCCTTTTTTCGTTAGCTATTTCGATTTGCTTCTGACAGATTGACAAATGTTGTCCTCTGCAAGAAAAAAAATACTTTTTATAAAATGGTAATAACAAACTTTTAGAAATGATTGCCTTCTTTCATGAGCTATTTCGTTTTGCTTCTGACAGATGCATAGATGGTGCCCTCTGTAAGGAAATATATGGTTTTTATAAAATGTGTGTAGCACATTTATTCAAATGATTGCCTTCTTTCGTGAGCTATTTCGTTTTGGATGTGACAGCTGTGTCCCTCTGTCAGGAAGTATATAGTTTTTATAAAATGTTACTAGTAAACTTTAACAAATTATTGCTTTCTTTCGCGAACTATTTCGTTTTGGTTGTGACAGATGTTAAATTTAAGCATGAATGAATCGCAGGTACTTGCTTTTATAATTCAAGTTTTTTCTAAAGCTAAATTTATGTAAACAAATAAATGTTTACCCAAAACATAAAGGCGAGATGAACGATTGTAAGGGTTTAAGTTTTTCTTTCAAACGGTCAGAAAATTTATAATCAAAATTTTGGTTCATTAGAAATGGAAGTATAACGTGTGATATTTTAAAATCATTTACTCATTTATTTTCAAAGTTCTTGTCATAAGAATGTATGAAAAATGTTAAAGACTTGAAGGATCTTGTACATTGTATGTATTGATTCACACTTAAAACAAAAAAAAGTGCATACCAAGATTAAAGAAAAACGAATTAGTTTTTTTTTTATAAAATCAACACATAGCCTTTACTACTCATTTCTTGACGGTAAAATTGTACAGGCTGTGAAGTATGCGTCAAGTGTATCAACTCATTAAAATTTGTACATGACTCCTCAGAATTGGAGATGGCCTAGTAGGTAGCGCGCTGGATCGGTAATCGGAAGGACGTGAGTTCAAACCTCGGAAAAGTCATGTAAGTTAGTAACATTTTTTCACATAAAATAAAATTCTTAACATTTCAGAACAAAGAAAAACGCAGTTTAAGCCCCCTCCTCTCGATAAAATAAACCGATACAATAAAATTAATAAATATTAAATAAAATTGAAAGCAAACAAATTTTTTTTCACTACAACTGCATTGAGTGGCTTTTATAAGGCCTTAATGCAAAGTCTATATATGGCCTTTCAAAGGTCTTATTATACAAGCCATTTGCTTTCGTATAATAACTTGTTTATTAGAGCAATATTTTGCCTTTTTAAGGCCTTATTACACAGTTGATTGGAAGCAATTTGATTGTATAGCACTTGTGATGACAGGTTTTAAGGGAATCAAATAGCTTGTTTAATGTCAGCCAAAATTATTTGCATAAGGTCTGTTTAAGTTTCTATACAAGCCAGAAAATAGCTTGTATTAACACTTAAACAAGTTAAATTGTTAGTTGGGTAGCCAAGCAGTTGAGAAGATCTGTTAAAGATAGTGCCTTCCAGGTTAACACAACTCTTGCGCAGGCACTATCGCTAGGACTGGGTTGAAGAAATCACATGATAGCGCATCTCCTTGTCTGAACCCTGTACACGTCTGGAATAGCTCGGATCAGCTGTTACCCATTTGCACGTTGCATCGCGTATTTTTTAACATCATGCGGCATAGCTGGATCAGTATTTTTCGGGGATCTTGAGTTTCGACATCGCCAATAGAAGCTCTTGGCGACTTTTGTTATCATATGCGGCTTTGAAGTCGATGAATAGATGATGGGTCTCGACTTGAAATTCGTTGGTCTTTTTCAGGATTTGCCTCAATGTGAAGATTTGGTCTATCTTTGATCTGCCTGGCCTGAAGCCACACTGGTACGTGCCGATCATAGTGTTACAGAAAGGTTTAAGACACTCACATAGCACGTTGGATAGGATCTTGTAGGCAACATTAAGCAGGGATATGCCTCTGTAGTTCTTGCAGGACATAGGATCGCTTGTTTTGCAGATTAAGCATATGGAGCTATTTGACCACTCGTCGGGCTGGGCATACTTTCCTCCTCCCACACTTTGGTTGATGAGTTGGTGCATGCACCCTACCAGAACATCTCCTCCATACTTCAAGAATTCCGTAGGTAGGCAATCCGAGCCGGCGGATTTGTTGTTCTTAAGCTTGTGGATGGCTTTCTTAACCTCTTAAGTACTGGACGCTGGGACTGGATTTTCATTAACTGGCCTCATGCTTCATTATTCCCTTGTCACCTCCTCTACATAATGCCCATTAAGCATTTGCTGGAAATACTGCTATAACACGTCTACAATTCCCTGTGCTTCGGTGACTAGGTTCCCTTCGCTGCTTCGAAGAGCTTGTGTGCCAGTCCTATAACCAGATGCCAGTTGCTTGGCTTTTTTTTTGTAGAACTGGCGGGTGTTAGTGGCGGTGCTGGACTCTTCGAGTTACTTCATACTTGAGCTGAGAGACTGAGGATGCTCTTTTCTTTTTGCGAAGTGTTTTTTCTCTTTCCTTTTCTTTTCACGGTACTCATGCTGCTCTTGTTTTCCGTTGCAGCATTTGCATTCATGCATTTTCCGTCTCCTGCTTCAATACCGCGCATTCATCATCATACCACGGGTTCTTTTTTCTGGGTGGTTCATTGATAGCCTATGGTGGTCGCGGTTGTCTTCTTATTGATGTCGCGATAATGGTTCGACTGGTTGTTGACACTTGTGGCTGGGGGTACCGCAGAGAGTTTCCCGGTCAATTGCGCACTGTAGTCTTTGGCTTTTTCAGGTGTGCTAAGGCATGCAATGTTGAGTTTCTTCCTTTGGACGGTTTTCGTTTTCTTTACGTTGGACAGTCGGGCTCTGAACTTTGTCATAACAAGAAAGTGGTCAGAGTCCACGTTTGCGCCTCGGAACGTACGTCCAAGATGTTCGATGCGTACCTTGCGCCAAATAGTACTTGGTCGATTTGGTTGGCGATTCGACCATCTGGAGAATGCCAGGTTGCTGTGTGTATCCTTCGCTTGGGGAACCTATAGCGCTACATATCACCGAATTACGAGCTGCAGCAAAGTCGATTAGTCGTAAGCCGTTATCTGTTGTCGTTTCGTGGAGGCTGTGCTTTACAACTAATCCGCCAAAGATGTTTCCCTTTCCGACTTCAGTATTGACAGACAGGCTCCGTAGGCTTATTCCAAGAGGTCGTTACACTCCTCCTTGGTAGACTCCTCAGCTTCATTGGTAGGTATTGGCTTGTGCACATATTAGGCTGATGTTTTGGAAGATTGCTTTGATGCGGATCACAGCCAGGCCAGGCGATCGCTTATCGGCTTAAAATCGATGATTTTCGATCTGAGTCGATTTTCCACGACAAATCCGCATCCTAGCATGTGCAGTCTTTGATGACAGCTGTAATAAATGCTAATCTTTTCTTTTCATAATTCCTGATCCTATCCACCGTTTCTCCTGGATTTCGGTAATATCTGCCTTGTACCGCGAGGGAAAAGATTCAAGGTTTTGAGTAGCACCGTATAGAGAGTGTCCTTACATTCCAGATGCATAGAAGGTCATAATCTACTTGTTCATTTTCGTTCCGGATCTGGTTGCCATTTAAGGGGGATCGTTATCCGAGGCTTCACACTTCTGTCTCATAATAATGTTTTTTTTTACTGCGGTCGGGTCGCTGGCTCAACGCACTAACCTCCAATCTGCAGGGCCATGAGTTAAATGTTGCAATTCTTTGTTTGATAAACATTCACACTTACAATTTTAGCAAGTCATGACATAAAGTCAAGGCCAGTATCCGGCGGCTACCAACTTGGAGGTATTGTAAGCACTTGATGTGTAGGAAAAGATACAGCTGCAGGCCCCCAGCTCCTATACAACATCCAACCACCAGCATTATGTGGCAGAATAAAATTAGCCTGGTATTGATATCATGGTTTTTTCTCAAAATTTTTAAACCGGGAAACATTAATTTGAAAATTTTCTGGTAGTTTTTCTTACCATTACTTTTTTTTTTTTTTTTTAACTGTTAGTCCCATATTTTAACAAACGTCGTTTTGGTTGACGTCAATGTGTGTAGAATAAAATCAGCCCATGAGCGAAATCAATGTTTATATTCGAGACGACCATTTTTGCCAAACAATTTTCGTAATTTTTGTAGATTTTTTTTGCAAAAAAATACACGTTCGATGACGAAGTTTCTCTATAAAAAATAATGAGCCGCATACATATGTTAAATCATTGCTTCCTTAAAACCGTTAAATATATTCTTTTCTTGTACCTACAACATTATTTATAAAAAATTGAATATTTTTAATTCGTTTTCTGTATTTTTTTACGCGCAATTTCTTCTTAAGAAAACGCAATGAATACCGCGGTCCGGATGCAATTAAAAATTGAATGAAATTAAACATAGTTCATTAGGAATACAAATTAAACTATCATCTATTCTCTCATTCAATATTACTATTTATAAAGCTCATCATTGAACAATACCACCTCATTAACTGTCCTCATTTTGCTGTAAAACATTTTGCATCACCAGGTTTCAGGATCCAACCAACAACCGTGAGACCGCAATTGAAAAACAACTAATTACATGCAAACTTTTCATTCATCTTTAACAAAACCAAAAAAAATAGAAGTAAAGTCAGAAAGGAAAAATGGTCCCAGTTCGTCAATAATTAGTTGCATCCCTTTTCTCATTTTTCGTTTTCTGTCAGACCTTACCGCGTACGCAATCCCCAGCCAACATCAACTGCCATCAGCTTTACATAGTGTTTTTATACAGCATAGACCTCCCAACAATGTTCGTCGTATTATAGAGTATTTTACACTTTTGTAAGCGATGCTTTATGTGTATACACTCAGAGAAAAACATCAGGTAAATAATTAACATGAGCCGTATTAAATTAACAAGGTGGTATATCCCATATAAAGTTACAGAGATGTCAGAGTTTTCCCTGATTGTACATAAAAGCCTTATATTCGGGGTAAAACCAACCTGCTGGCCTTTCATACCATATTTAAGTTGATTTAAGATGATTTTCTGTTGTTTCACCACTAATTTCCTGTAAATAAGAAATTTTGACAAGAACACAGTGTTAATGTTAACCGAAATCGTGTGTGTTTTTTCAACACAGTATCATTGTTATTAATTTCTATTTTACCAAAAATCCGATTGAATTTACATTTGTATGGTAATTTTTACAATTTTTACCTGTCGAATCTTGTTAAAGAAGCACTTTGCCAGTTAATTTCACCGTGAAACAAACACAAGCCATTGAAATAAACATGCAGTTTCAACTTAATAATCAGTTATAATTTACCAGAAATTGGTTAATTAAACCTAATTTTTTCTCTGAGTGTACCTACTGTATAATACACGTGACCCAATTTACAGAAACTTTAAATTCTCCTTTAATTAAACAATTATAAATTAATTAGGAATGAGTAGGTATGGTTGAGTCAGCCCAATTGACATGAAAGTCCTTCTCTTTCTAAAGTTACCAATTATTCGGTTGGAATTAAACAATGAGATGACAACAAGCAATGATAATACATCATAATAGCCTGGGTGGTAACGTTGTAAGCAAAATAAGCCCAAGGCAGTGGTGTTTTCTGAGTATCATTTTAAGATTTTTTTTTAAATTTTTACAAGTAAGTTGGTTGAATGAATATAATCCTGAACTGATGCTTTTTCCAAATATTCCAGTTTCAGTGATTATAATATTAATTGGTCTGCAAGGATCCAGGATTCTATTCTCTATCCATGTGTTTCAATTGACCCCAATCATTATTTCAACTGCCTCTGGTATGGGAACGATTGAAACAAACTGACTTTTTACTTGCGATTATAGGTAAGGCAAGTTTTGGATTCGTGCAAAAAAAAAATTTTAGATAACAATCAAACATGATATTACGATGATAGAGGGCACGAAAAAAGTGGGTGGCACAATTCTGTCTGTCTGTCTGTCTGTTCGACTACAGCCTAAACGGCTTGATCGATTTTCTTCAAACTTGGTACATAGTGGTTTTTGGTGATTCTGCCGACACGTTTTTTTCATTTTTTCTTAGAACCAAAAATAACGGTACCTGCCATACAATTTTTTTTATCAATTTTACATAATCGTATTTTTATCAAATTGCAATAAATTTATTTTAGTAAGGGCTTCCTTTGGGTGGAAAACCATTTTTCAAAAATGGTTATTAATGGTACCTCCCAAAGAACCATTTTTTTAATTTTTGATTTTCTTCAAAACGGTACGACCGATTTCAATTATTTTTTTTTATACAGAAGCTTCCAAAAAATATTAATAGTTTTGTGTACCAACATTTTTAAAAAAATATTTTTTGGATTTTTGAAAAATGTTTAAAATTTTTTTTGGAAAATAAAATATTTCGGAAACAATATGATCGATTTTTTTGAAACTCGATACTTATGAGTTTTTTAGTACTTTCTAAAATATTTTTAGAAAAAATTTTACATTTATGAAAAAATAACGGTACCTGCCATACAAAAGTAAAGAAACCGCAAAGGAAAATATTTTTTTTCTCAAAAACAACTCCTACGATTTTGATTAAACTTTTTCTATATACTAAAATTAGTACGATCTACTACTAAAAATTATAAAATTTTACACTTAGCACCTATTAATAGCACCTGTCATAGAACGTATTTTTTTATTTTGAGTTTTCTCGTTATCGGCCGAACGGATTTAGATGAATTTTCTTACAAACAAATTTCAGATAAGATTTAATAATATTGCATATCAAAATTTTCAAAAAAAAAAGTTTTTGGATTTTTAAAAAAAGTTTAAAATTTTTTTTTGGAAAATTCGATATCTCAAAAACGGATTGACAATTTTTTGTCAAATTTTGCTTTTACATACACATAAATATATATTTTAGATTTGCATACCAAAATTTCTTCTTAAAAATGTTGTAAGAATTTTATATATAAAAAATTAATTTTTAAGAAAACCGCTCCATCAATTTTAATTCAATCAAGAATTAAGATGGCATTCTTTTTTTTCATCTCAAACTGTCAAAGGAGCTGGTTTAGCCAATTTAAATGTCGTATGTCATGCTTCTGTACATTTTTCTCTCATAATTTCCATGTTTGTATATACAATTTTCTTAAATCCGCAGGGTCTTGAACATAAGAGCAAGTACGTACGACCCAGTCGTGCATTTTATTTCTTTCAAATTGATAAACCACTTGAACTGACACATGGGGTACTCAAAAAACAATTCCCATCCGAAGATGGAATCACTACACTTTCATTTGACATAACTCCATCATGTGTAGTCCTATAAACGGCAATGCAATGGACGCTATAAGAAAAATTGTTTCAACCTTACCCAGTCTCCCCTATTCGTTTAATAATTTTTTTGTGTTTTTTTTTTGTTGGTGCCACCCTGACTGTCTTTGCTTAAACTATTTACGAAAACCTATGTAAGTCTGCCACGGCATAGAAATATGCAAAGTCAACTTTAAGATATCCGAAGGAACTTCATTCTTGCATGTTTCAACCACCAGAACTGGTTCTCCTGCTTTACCCTATCTTGCCGGTCCCGAACGGACGCAGTCCTACCGAACAGAAGGTGCTCAGCTCCGTCTTGTGTGAGGACGTCTCGGCTGTAAAGGAGCCACCGATCTACAGTTACGGCTGAAGTGGTAGATGAGCAGTACTGCCGTTCTATCCTGAATCAGCCCTCGACTGTCAAAATAGAGGAATGCATTGGACAGAATAAAGCCGCTTAGGCGCACACTCTCGTAGTAATCATTTTAAGGGTAATAAGCTCCAAAAATTAAGCTGTTGGTCGAGAGCATCGCCCTTGCAATGTGACCCCGAATCAGCTTCAGCAAGAAATTATCTATCCTGTTAATGTTGGCACCGGTTGTATAGAACCAGGTTGGAATAATAATGTTTGCACTCTGACTCTGGTGTTCTGTGCAATCCAAGGCAGCGTCTAAGATACTGCCTCTCAAACACCCGAATCTTTTCCATTTGAGATGGGGCAACGTTGAACCAAACAGGGCACCCATAGGCAATCATCGGCCGTATGAGGGCCATGTAGCAAATCACCTTCACCCTGCTGTCAAGCCGGCTGCTATAAAACAACCGTTTTGTCAGGGCAAAAGCTCCCCTAGCCCTGGATAGAGCAGCATTTATATGTCTGTCGAAATACAAATACTGATCCATCCAGATGCCAAGGTACTTTACTACACTTTTACTCGTCAGTGGATGTCCATTAGGCCCTACGATCACCAGCTTGTGCCAGTTCTTTCTCGTATCTCTTGTGACTGCAGGCAACAAGATAGTTTCTGATTTCTGAAAGTTGATTTTCAGCTTCCACAGTCATCGCCATATTGCTGAATCTTCTCGAAGTCACGCTGCAAAAGAATTCTGATGATCTCGACTGATGGAGCTGTTATGTACGTAATTAGATCGTCGGCATATGGAATTGCCTGAATCAGGGCTCTGGACCTTTGGCACCTCATATGAGGGAAATTTGATAAAAAAAATGGTCAGTAATTGGTCAGAAAGGTCAACTGGTCCCAGAAATTGGTCAGCCCTATATAACTTGTAAATAAAGGCTTAAACTTTCTCAAGGTCACGCGTGATTTTTGGCACCTCATTTATGGGAAATTTGCAAAAAATGTATACAATCCTACACGCACATCATAAAATACAATACTACCTCCCAGACTATATAATGCAATGAATTAAGCTTTCCATTGTTGGATGTTGGTGCATTGTTTCATTTTGAATGGATATTAAACCTTTGCTTACAATAAAATGAAAACACAGAATGTATAAACTATACATACGAAAGAAAAACTTACCAGGAATCCATAATTTCAACAAAAATTATTTAATCTATTATAATTAGCAATTGAACTGAATTTAATAAAATATATTGATTGGGTGCAATTATCAACATTTTATGTTCTTAATACATTTTTTTCTAATGGAGTTTTTGATTTGTAATTCCAATAAACTCTCCCAAGCGAATACCTACATCAGCTCACGTTTCAATGTTATAAATTTTTTGTGAATAATACATTTTTGTTTTGTTCCTAAAATTAAATTAAGAACTCTGGGTATATAATTAATGTATAATATTAATTAACTTTGCTGATTTTTTTGCATTTTCAAAGTGCATTTTGGTGGAGCGGTAAAGAACACTTTGAGCAAAAAGTTCACCAGCTCTTGGTCTATAAGTATGTAGGGTCGATGACAGCAACACCATATCAACTGTGTACACCCTAAATCACCAACGATTGGCAAATCGTCATAAAAATAATTAATTATCATTAACATTCATTTTCTTTAAAGTAATTCTTTTAACTGTAGCTTTTTACCTAAATTAGAATCAAAGAAGATTAAATCTCTCTCTTTTATATCCAGCCGTCAAGCAGTAAAGCCGTAATATTATCAAAGCCTAAATTAACTTACCTAAATTTCTAATTTTAAATCAACTAAATTATACTAATTAAATGAATTCTTAATAAACTTTATTAAATTGTATTGAATTTATAAGATCATTCTTTTATTTTCCTACATAACTGGGGGCTCAACCATCCCATTTAATTAGCTTTTTTTTCGTCGATTATGCTGAGAAGTTTAACAGTCGAACAACTAAAAGCAAAATTGTCAAGCCTTTCTTTGGACACACGAGGTAATAAAGCTGCATTGATTGCTCGTTTGGAGGACTTGAACAAAGAAGACACTCAAATAGATTCAGACAGCAGTTCGGAAAGTTTTAAAGACGGGTACAAAGACGCAGAGGAATCTATTTCAGAAGAAACCGAGATTATGCCTGCGGACGATAAGAAAATAGAAGGTGCTGGAGAGACCTCAACCTCATCATCAGCGTGTCGAATTGCTGTAAAAGACATTGATAATCTGGTATCAAAGTTCAGTGGTGACGATAATCTCTAGGTCACAGCGTGGTTGCATGAATTCGAAGAGCTGGCCTCATTATTAAACTGGTCTGAGGTAGAAAAGTACATAATCGCCAAAAAACAACTGAGAGGATCTGCGCAAAGCTTCATGAAAACATGCGCGTGCACATCATACGAAGATTTTAGGTTAAAGCTAAGTGTCGAATTCAAGGTTGATGTGTGCAAAGCTGACATTTACAACCAGTTGCAACGTCGTAGAATGCAAAAGAATGAAAAATTCCGCGAGTATATTTACAAAATGCAAGAAATTAGTCAGTTGGCAGACGTCGATGAGAAGTCTCTAATTTTTTATATTATAAATGGAATTCCAGGTCGTGAGGAGCACAAAGCTATATTGTACAATGCAAAAACAATATCCGATCTTAAAGAACTTTATGAGACATATGAAAAATTTAAGAACAAAATCAGTGGTGTAAGCTTCGGCGGATGCGGCAGCAGCAGCAGTAGCAGTTTCGGTGGCGCCAGAGATGAGCTAAGTCGTGATTTTTCCATCACAGGTAAACCTGTGACTGTGATTTGCAATTCACGATGAGTTAAACCTGTGATTGTGATTCTTGAATTACAAAATAGATATATTAGAAAATCGGAAACATTTTATAGTGACTCATTTTACTGCACACTTTATTATTGAAAAAAAAAAAACTTAAAAACAAGCATCTTTTTGAATAAAAAAATTTAACTTAATTTATTTTGTAGATATCTATCATATTTTCGCATCAAAGATAAATGTTTCCACATTTATATGAAAATAAAAATTTCAATTTCTAGGCAGCTACTTTTAAAATGTTGCTCTTAAATAAGTAGGTGTGACATTGGGTGGATTTCTAAAAATTTAATATGTAGGTAACGTAGGCTTTAAACAGCCTATTGACAAAAATTTAAACCCTCTGAAAAAACTGAGAAGGGTGAAATTGTTGTTAAAATGTTGTATGTTGCTTTTTAAGTTCAGACAACTTATTTACAAAAGTCAGCTTTCTTAAGCAACGTTTAAAGGAGAAAGCTCAAATATAAGAAAAAGAGGTGTGGCAGTGGGTGGATTTCCAAAAATATTATGATATTTTTTAGGCTCTAGACAACTTATTTAAAAAATATAAGCGCCCAGGGGCAATATATTAGGGGTAAAACTCAAATTTAAGAAAAGAAGGCGTGGCAGTGGGTGGACTTCCAAAAATTTGATATGATGTTCTTTAGGCCCTAGATAACTTATTTACAAAATTTCAGCTCCATTGGACAACGTTTTAAGGGTAAAACTCAAATATATAAAAAGAAGGCGTGGCAGTGGGCGGTTTTTCAAAAATGTATGTGTTGTTCTTTAAGTTCTAGATAACTTATTTAAAAAATTTTAGCTCTCTAGGGCAACGTATTTAGGGAAAAACTCAAAAAAAAGAAAAGGAGGCGTGGCGGATTTCCAAAAATGCATATGTTGTTCCTTAGGTTTTTAACAACTTAATTGCAAAATTTTAGTTCTCTAGAGCAACGGATTAAGGAGTAAACTTAATATACGAAAAGGAGGCGTGGTAGTAGGTGGATGTCAAAAAATTCGCACTTGCCTTGCTGGTCAGATTCAGAATCTCCAGTTTAAAAATCTACCAAATTGGAAAGCAAAATCTATTAAAAAACCAACCCATAAAATGCAAAGAAAATCACGACATCGTTCTCATTCTTTATACTTTCGTCTTGGTCTGTGAGATTTTAATTTTTTTGTGATTTTATTCTGGTCGTGGTTTGTTCACAGGGGAAAATGAATCACGACCACAGTTCTTTTCGTGATTTGTGAATTGTTCCTGTTCGTTGTGATTTTAGCACTGTGATTGTGAATCTGTGATTTTCCATAGAATGTGAAATGTGCGCAGGCACATGTCAAATCACATTTAAGGCGCTCACAGTTTGATCTTGAATTGTTCACAGGTCGTGATTGTGATTTTCTAATCACAGGTTCGAAATCACAGGACGTGATTTTTTGCTCTTCTCTAGGTGGCGCAAGCAGCAGCAACAGCAGGAGTTTGAAACCAGTGCCGAGATTCAGTTATTTCAGTGAGTGAGATGAGATGACTCGCCTTACTCGCCGACTCATCTCACTTCACTCGCAAAAGTGATTCAGCTATTTAAGTGAAATGAGTAAGTTCGAATTTAGTTTCGAACATGAGACAAAGAATAAATATAAAAGAATTAAATTCTACCTCCTTGTCACACTCGTTACGCAAAACAAAATTAAACAACAAATACAACAATGTAAACATTGGAATCTTTAATAATGGAGTTTGGAGTATATTTTGTTTCAATTATTTTTTTTTGTCATAATTAAAGTTTAATGTGAGTTTCACCCTTGAGAAATAAAAAGTTTAAAAGTGTCGAAAGTGAATAGAATATAAATTTATTTAATATATATATGTGCATATGATAATAAAATAAAATTAAAGAATCAATAAAAGGGTAGTTGATTTTATCTACATTGTTGTTTTTTATTTCGTTTCCTATCCATGAATAGGAATTCTTGAGAAAAGCACACATACCTATCCAAAACTGGAAATTTACAAACACATACACCAAGTCACTGCGGAAATATCTGGCGAGTAATCTGACATTTCATTTCACTCGCTCACTCACTCCCTTTTGCTAACTGAATCGCTTTTCGATGAAAAGTGACTCATCTCACTCACTCCCTGCGGCTTCGAATTAGCTGAATCTCGGCACAGGACAGCCTTTTGCAAAGAAGAACGAAAGCCGGCGCTCCTCAGAGCATTGTTTTAACTGTGGAGCTACAGATCATCAGAGAAAAGACTGCAAAGAAGAAACAAAGTGCTTTAAATGTAATGGCAAAGGTCATATGTCAAATACGTGTACAAAAAACTCAGTTATGTTCAGAAAGCAACTTATTCAGTATCAGTGCCAAATTGCAAAACCATTTCAATTAATAATGTTTCATTCCTAGCTTTAATTGACACAGGTGCGCAAATGTCCCTTTTGAGAGAAGATGCTTATACAAAACTGGGTAAAACGCCGCTCCAGAATACCAAAATTAATCTTGTGGGTTTGGAATCAGCGAAGTCTCAATCGATTGGCAGTTTTGACGGACATGTGATCATTGACCAGATAAGTATTCAATCTCCAATTCTAGTTGTTAACAATTCAGCGATAGGTTTCGAAGCCATTATTGGAAGCGACATAATTTCTCAAGCGAAGGTTGTTTTTGATAAAAATGGTCCAACATTCTACGATCTGCAAGCTGACAATTTCATCATGCAAGTCACCGTCGATGAAAATTCAGAAATAGACGTTCCGTTTAAGTATGCTGAAGATGTTCGCCGTCGAATCAAAAATTATAACCCAAGTAAAAAGAAAAGCTGCCCTATTGAAACGAACATAACGCTGAGTGATGAGATTCCAGTTTTCACAGCACCTCGTCGTCTTCCTATAAGTGAAAAGCAGGTGGTTAAGCAGCAGATGGAAACGTGGTTGAATGATGGAGTGATTTGCCATTCAAATTCACCTTACAGTAGTCGCGTCGTCGTTGTCAAAAAGAAAAATGGATCATCTAGAGTTTGCATCGATTTCAGAAAGCTCAACGATAAAACTATAAGAGACGGATTTCCATTTCCACTAATTGATGTTGTTTTAGATAATCTCTCAGATGCCGCAGTTTTCACAACATTAGATCTGAAAAACGGCTACTTTCACGTTCCTGTTGCAGAAGCAAGCAAGAAATATACAGCCTTCGTTACGGACGATGGTTTGTTCGAATTTAATTTCACGCCGTTTGGACTCAAAAATGCTGGAGCAGTGTTTGCTAGGTATATCCAAATCATTTTCCGAACACTGGTGAGTAAGAAAATCTTAGAAGTCTACGTCGATGATCTTATCATTTGGGGAGAAACTGAAGAGGAGAATTTACGGAAACTTGACATGGTTCTGGAAGTCGCAGCTGAGTTCAATCTCGTTTTTAATTGGCCAAAGTGTAAATTTTTGCAGCGAAGAGTTGAGTTTTTAGGCCATGTAATCGAGAAAGGCACAGTTCGTCCATCTGCAGAAAAAACAAAAGCCATTGAAAATTTTCCCGAACCGAAAAGAGTAAAAGATGTTCAAGCGTTTCTTGGTCTCAGTGGATTTTTTCGGCGTTTCATTAATGGGTATTCGTTGATGGCAAGACCCCTTTCAGATTTGACCAGAAAAGACACCAAATTTGTTTTTGCTGCACCGACAAGCGTTTACAGCACTAAAAAATGCATTAACAATTAATCCTCTTCTCGCCATTTTCAGACAAGATGCCAACACGGAGGTTCATACTGACGCATGCCAGCTGGGCATAGGTGCCGTCCTGTTGCAGGAAGATTATGATGGAAAGCTGCACCCTGTATTTTACTTCAGCAAGAAGAATTCCCCAACAGAAGAGAAAATGCATTCCTACATTCTCGAAGTCTACGCCGTTTACAAAGCTTTGGAGAAGTTTAGAGTCTACCTTCTAGGCAAAAAATTTAAAGTAGTCACCGATTGCATCGCCTTTCGACAAACAGTCTCCAAGATGGATCTACCAAGCTCCGTAAGTAGATGGATAATGTACTTACAAGATTTCGATTATTTCGTAGAGCACAGACCAGGAACTCGTATGGCACACGTCGACACCTTGAGCAGGTACCCCGCAATTTATGTACTGCAGCCCGAGCTGTTGGTGAGGTTAAGAAAAACTCAACAAGAAGACGATTTCATAACATCTGTCAAAGAGGTGCTAAAGCAGAAACCATACGACAATTTTTTGGTAAAGGGTGAGCTGTTATTTAAGGAAGAAAATGGTTATGAGCTTTTAGTCGTTCCACGTAGCATGGAAAAAGAAATTATTAAAATGAAACACGACGAAGGTCATTTTGGAATTACTAAAACTTTTGCGCTTATTTCCCAGGAATTTTACATAACGAAGCTGAGGAATAAAATTCAGAGTTGCATAGAAAGTTGTGTCAAGTGCATTTTAGCTAACCGTAAAGCTGGAAAACAAGAAGGTTACATCGAGCAGATAAATAAAGGGGACAAACCCCTCGACACCCTCCATTTGGATCACATAGGTCCCATTGACAACACACACAAACAGTACAAATACATTCTGACAGCAGTAGACGGATTTTCGAAGTACACATGGATTTTTCCCACAAAAACGTTGGCAGCAGACGAGGTGTTAAGAAGACTGAAGGACCAACAACAGGTTTTTGGAAATCCCCGCCGTATTATCACTGACCGTGGAAGCGCATTCACCTCAGAAGCCTTTAAAAATTTTTGCAAAGAGGAGAATATCGAACACTTTTTAATCACCACCGGTATGCCACGAAGCAACGGCCAAGCAGAACGAGCAAATCGCGTCATTTTGGAAGTGCTGAAAAGATTATCGGTTGCCTCGCCTGAAAAGTGGTATCGGTTCGTTGGAAGTGTCCAGATCACCATGAACAGTACTTTTCACCGTTCAATTAATCGCACACCGTTTGAGGTTCTTTTTGGAGTACCAATCCGCAAAAAAGACGATATGCAACTAAGAGAACTTATCCAACAAGAATTTTCAAATAATTTCTTCGATGAAAGAGAGCAGCTTCGATTAGACGTACGCCAACAAATAGAAAAAATACAAGCCAAAAATAAAAACAATTTTAACAAGAAAAGAAAAACACCACATGAATATGCTATTGGAGATATAGTTGCGATAAAGAGGACGCAGTTTGTAACTGGTAAAAAATTATCTTCTCTTTTTATAGGTCCCTACGAAGTTGTATCTAAAGGCAGATGCAATAGATATTCAGTCCAAAAGTGTTCACCAGCATCAGAGGGTCCAAACAAAACCACAACCAGCAGCGAGTTTATGAAGCCATGGAGCAAGGGTGACGAAGACTCTATATCATCCGAGACGGACGATTCGCAGGATGGCCGGATGTAGGGTCGATGACAGCAACACCCTATCAACTGTGTACACAGTTAAATCACCAACGATTGGCAAATCGTCATAAAAATAATTAATTATCATTAACATTCATTTTCTTTAAAGTAATTCTTTTAACTGTAGCTTTTTACCTAAATTAGAATCAAAGAAGATTAAATCTCTCTCTTTTATATCCAGCCGTCAAGCAGTAAAGCCGTAATATTATCAAAGCCTAAATTAACTTACCTAAATTTCTAATTTTAAATCAACTAAATTATACTAATTAAATGAATTCTTAATAAACTTTATTAAATTGTATTGAATTTATAAGATCATTCTTTTATTTTCCTACAAGTATACTATAGAATCTATAGAATCTTATATATTCTTACCAACAGTAAAACAATGTTTATTGAATCTAAATTTTCAGGAGTACATTGTTTAAAATCATCTTCCAATCTTGAAAAATGTGTGTCTTTTTATTTGGACTTAAATATTTTATCAGCGTTAGCTCTCACACACTTGTATACTTCATACCCTCTCTCACAATAATTTTTGCCAGTTTTGAACTGACATGTTTTCCAAATTTCCGCAGATTCTTCGTCATCGAGTTGTGATATAAAAGTTTTATATACTTCACTATTTATATTTTTCAAAGATCCAAATTCTTCCATCATACAACTTATTTGACACATAGCAAATTCATCAGCACCACCTTCATCAAAATCACCACGCATGAGTTTTTCAATAACTTCATTGGGAGTTTCCAGTTTTGCTTGACACATTTCGATTATTTCTTTAACAAAGTCTATAACGTCTTTATCTTCATCCTCTGTAGAGACCTGAAAATATTCACAAAAATATTTAAAAAATAGTATACTTGACGATTGTTCAAAACTCACTGAACGTCTAAGGCAAATCAAAGAAAATACCGCAATTGCTGCAACGAACTTCATGTTTTTAACTTTTATTTTAAACTAGGTATCTAATATAGTGCACAGATTTTCTACCAATATCTGATTATATTGAAAGGGCTTATATAGGTACCCTAACGTTAAGCGATTTTATTTTATATCTGTCTTGTTTGCAATTTAATTTGACACGCAAACATTTAATTGTTTTTTTCTTAACTTATCTATGAACTGAATAGCATTCATTTATCTTCGAATCAAATAAAATAACTACTATTAAAATCAATGAAAGTGAAACATTTTGTTTTAGGCTTGTGCGGTTTTTCCTTTTATATAATTTGAAAAACCTTGATGAGTTATTTATTATAGTTATGTAATGAATAATAATGTAAATAAGCTTAAGAATAAACGTTTTAATACGGAACAATTTCAAATTTCAAAAAAAAATTGTTAACATGTTTTTGAGATAATATTATAGAATTTTCATGAAACTAATTTGAAACTATTTTTAAAAATTCAAAAATTTTGATATGCTATAATGAGAAATTTTAAAATAAAAAAAATATTCTAAGAGAAGTATACTATAAGTAATTGCTAAGAGTAAATGTTAAAAATGTTTGGTAGTAGATCACACTAATTTTAGCATACGGAAAAAGTATCAAAATCGAAGGACATATTTTTGAGTGAAAAAAAAAATACTATTAACGATAATATGTATTAGTTAGTCTATGTAAAGTAACATTAATTTTTCATAAAAGTAAAGATTTTCTTAAAGTATTTTTGAGAGTGTTACAACATTCTTCATTTTTGAAATATTTCATTTTCAAACCGTTGGAGCAGTTTAAAAAAAAAATTTGTATGTACAAAATTCTTTAAAGATTTTAAAGGACAAATTTTGGAATGCAAATCTTAAGCATGTATTTATGTACATTAAAAAAAAAATTGTCAACCAATTTTTGAGATATCGAATTTAAAAAAAAAAAAAAAATTGAAACTTCTTTAAAAATTCAAAAGCTTTTTTTTTTTAATTTTGATATGCAATATTATTTAATTTTATCTGAAATTTGTGTACAAAAATTTATCCAAATCCGTTTAGTTTAAATAATGAAAAAATTCAAAATAAAAACGTTTTATGACAGGCACTATTATTTGTTCATAAATTTCAAATCTTTTCTAAAAATATTTTAGAGTGTACCAAAGAAATCTTAAGCATCGATTTTCAAAAATGATCCCCATATCGTTTTCGAAATATTTGATTTTCAAAAAAAATAAATTATAAAAACGGTTTTTCGTGAGGTACCATTATAAACCATTTTTTTTTTTAAATGGTTTTCCACCCAAAGGAAGCCTTTAAAAAAATGATTTTTTTGAATTTTTTTAAGAAAAGTTGTGTACCTGTTTTCGAGAAAAATGAGATTTTGTTAAATTGTTAAAAAAAATTGTAATTGCAGGTGCCGTTAGTTTTGGTTCTAAAAAAAAAAAACTGAAAAAATTGTGTGGGCATAATCACAAAAAATCATTATGTACCAATTTGAAGATAATCGATCGAGCCTCTTAGGCTGTAGACCAGTGATTCGTTGAAGGCAGATATTACCTACACTAATCAACAAAAATTAATAATCTGTAAATAATGGTCGTATTGCGACTAAAAAAAAGGGTTTTGAAGCTTTAAGAATAAGGATTCTAATTTTCAAATTTGTCAATTCTAAAACTAATGTCGTTAATTTTTTGCATTTTCTTTAGTCCGCGAGCGGGCTTGAAAAATATTTGTTCAGTTAGGCTGGCATATGGATCAGATAGCTTGTTTATTAAGCATTAATTCCCTTTTTTTAAACCTCCATTAACTTTGTTGTGAATTATATTTTAAAACTAGCTGGCCTGCCCTGACTCCGCCCGCATAGACAAAAATTTCGAGAACAAAACAAAATTTAAATTAAGTGTCCTCGATTAATCGAATTCCGATTAATCGAGACTCGACTGTATTTTTTTTATTTTGTCAGAACCAAATTTCATGTTTGAATTATTTCTTTTCAAACTCAATTGATTTTTTTTTACATACAACAGGCACCCAAATTGTGCTTCTGCACCTTTTTGGCAAAACGCAAGGCCGAATTTACCCAAACTTGACAAAAACACTCCCAATACCAAAGATTTCCTGAAAAAAATCATCCAAAGAGGTCAAGCAATTCTTGAAAATACATTGGGGTGGTCAAAGAGCCGTGGCATCGATGCCTTGTTGGTGGAATGTAGTTTGCATAGATCCAAACAGTTGGTCGACAAAGTTTTGAGCAAAGCTTTCACCACCTCTAAGACTAAAAATTATTGTTCTAATAAAATTGACAAAACTGACCCTTTTAAAATCGATTATTTCTACTTGTTTATAATCATTTCCTATATATTAATTTTTTGTTTCGACACAATTTTCCCTTAATTTCAATATTTTTCTAATATTTCAAAGAAACCGTTAACATTTTCACAACTAAAAGTAGCCTAGATTACTCCATGAGTTGTCCACTACATGTATGAAAAGTCCCGTCATAACCTGTTCTGCCATTTTGAAGGTTACCGCGGACAAACAGACAGACAGACAAAATTTTTTTAAATGATGCAGTTATGTTTCTTAGCAATTAAACAACCACCTAAGCTCAAAAACTTGAAATTATTTTCAATATTAACGACAGACACTCCAATTTTATTTATATGTATAGAAGATCAGCGACTGTTACTTGTAAAAACTTGCATATCATCGGCTTTCTGTCAAAACCACATAAATCTAAAAATTTTATTTCAATGTATTTGAGATCAAAACAAATCACGGAATTCAAACATCAATATCTCGTAACTATTGGCGTTTTTTTTTTGGCTCTGAGCAAAGCTCTGAACAGTAGCTGAGCGATCAGGGCAGAGCTCCGAGCAGATTATGATCTGATTCCTTTTGGGGCTATCAACCAGTTTAAAACCTTTAACGATCTAGGAATTCCATTTTATTACTTTTTATATTTGTCTTCTTAGCAATTTTCCAAAACAGACTTACGAGGCTTTGACAAAAAGCTGACGATATTCGATATTCAGCGCAACGGGTATCGAGACTTGCAAAGTGGCGCCCGAATTTAGGGTTGGAACTCTGCTGCGACGCAGATTTCCATCTTAAGATCTAATCTTCGCAGTTTTTGACGAGTTTTGGTAATATGGTAACAATTTTGCAGCAGGGGGTTTAATTTGAAAGTGACAGACAGAATTGTGCCACCCACTTTCTTGGTCTTCTCTATCATCGTAATTTCATGTTTGATTGTTATCTCATTTTTTTTCTGTACTAATCCAAAACTTGCCTTATAGTACCTACCTATATCGCAAGTAAAAATGTTTCTTTGGGAGGTGCCATTAAGAAACATTTTTCGAAAAATGGTTTCCCGATCAAAAAATAATTTATTCAATTTTTTTAAAAAAAGTTATGGGGCAGTGTTTTAAAAATACGATTATGTAAAATTGATAAGAAAATTGTATCGCAGATACCGTTATTTTTCGTTCTAAAAACAATAAATAAAAAACGTGTGGGGGAATGAATAAAAGAGAATCGAACTAGCCTTAAAAGGTGTAACTCAACGGACAGACAGGATTGTGAGACAACTTTTAAGTCTTCTCTATCATCGTAATAAGGTATTTGATCAAAATCTCAAACTCATTTTTTTTTACGAATGCATAACTTGCCATATATGTGACATGTGGTACTTAGCGTTTCTTGGTCATTCCGACCCCACACGTTTTTTTCATTTTTTTTTTAGATTTACATATCACACTTTTTTCAGAAACAGCTCCAACTTGTCTAAGAAAATTTATACATTAGGTACTTTAAGTAAAGAGTACTTTTGTGTGGAAAACAATTATGGAAAAATGGTTATTAATGGTACAGCCAGAACCATTTTTTTTATTTTTGGTTTTCTTGAAAGTGATATCAATGATTTTATAATTTTTTTCACACAGAAGCTTCTAAAAAATATATAGCGAATTGTGTAGGTACTTACTAAAATTTTGGAAAAAAAAATGTTTGGATTTTTAAAAAAATTCTAATTTTTGTTTTTTTTTTGAAGACCAAATATTTCGAAATTGACGTGGTCGATTTGTTGGAACTTGGTATTTAAAAGTTTTTTAAATATTTTGAGAAAAACTTTAACTTTTAGAAAAAAATGGTACCTTCCATACAAACGTTACAAAAACTTTAAGGAATATAAATTTTCGTTCTCAAAAATGGGTCCTACGATTTTAATAAGACAACCTAAATTGAAATTGCTTGGAGAATTTACTTAGCGGGTGGCATTTTGATGCAAATCACAGAATCACAATCGCATGTGAGAGACAAGAATAAAAAACGTGTGATCTGCTGCCAAATATTATAAACATCTATGTATGGATAGCAATAATTAATAGAACCTCATTATCAACTGAAGGGATTTATATTAACATTTGTTTAGGTATACAAATATCAAGTAAGTTTATATAATACTGCAAATCAAAATTTTCAAAAAAAGAATTTTTTTAATTTTTTAAAAAGTTTCAATTTTTTTTAAAATTTGATAGCCTCAATTATTTTTAAAATTTTATTTTTATGTGCGCATTAATAAATACTTAATATTTGTATTCTAAAAATTTTTCTTAAAAATATTTAATAATTTTTATAAAAATTTACTTTTTTAAAGACCGCTCCAAATATTTTATTTTTTTTTTATACAATCATAATCGATCAAAAAGAAACATAAGTTGACTAACAGCAGTTACAATATCATAAGAAGAGATCGACCCTACTCCACTCAAGGGGGGCGTCGCAATCTTCATACAAAAACGCATTAATCATAAAGTTATATATAAAAGTGATCTGCGCCGATTTCGGCTGTTAGAGGAGTGTATCGTATGCATTCCTCTCCAACAGGGGAAGGGAATATATGTGATCGCGGCTTATGCACCGGAATCACCTTAGTCAAATAACTGATTTTATGACAGAGCTTTAAAAACTTTTCGAATGTCTACGCTTGACCTTGGAAGAAAATTACTTTCTCATGGCCGGTGATTTGAATGTCAAACACCTATATTGGGGAAATCAAATACAAAATCTAAGAGGTATTCATCTTTTTAATTGGATGTGTCAGTATAACGCTGAATATTGTTTCGACCTACTAGCTATGGATCGGCCATCGTTTCCAAGAAGCGGTGTTTATCTGGATTTATTACAAATAGACGCAAGACTGACAATTACGGACAGTGTGAAACTGTTTAAGAACGATCGAGTGCGACCACTGTGGACTTGCCACTGTAATACAGCTTCCGAACAAGCTCGTGGAGTTGGATGAGTATGTGCCTGTGCATACTTACAATTACAGTAAGGTCCGCTGGCCACGCTTTACCAACGCCTTATCGAGCGAAATCAGTTCGAATAATATATCCCCTCCAAATGACAGGTATTTGAAAAATAATGAAATAGACAATACTTAGAAAAAATGAACAGGACAATCAAACGAGCAATGAATAGAACAATACCAAAAAAAAAACAACGGGACGCAACTGACATGTACCGGAATGTGACCATTGACGCACTACAAAGACAAAAAAGGTGGACTGCTGACAAGACTCAAACTCTTGTACCGACCGACGACGGTTTACTCACCCATCATGCTCTGGAGATTTTTACACCGAAGTCGTCGATTGAGACCATCAACCAACTTGTTAAGGAAAATTAAGCTTCACAGAATGACGGAGAACAGAGACGTACTTCTGACAGCAGGAATAGATCCAGAGGCGCCCGTCGTTTTGGATGATGACCTTTCTACTTTCGGAGACTCGCAGGAGAAAGTGGAGGCAGTGTGGGCTGCTTTAGACCCAGAGACAGTAGACCCCAGGAGTCAATCTTAACAACGTTTCAAGAAAATTGAAATTTGCTTACAAAATACAATATCGATTAACTATTGCATAGTTGCTTTGTTAAACATGGCGTATCATAGGAGATTATTTTAAGCCTTCATCAGTAACTTAATAACAGGTTGTAAATGTTTGTCGATTTTTGAATACCTGACAATTCAATATCAAATAAGATTTTTATAAAGTAAGACAGGCAACTGTGGCGTATACGTGTTTTAATTTTAACAAAAATATCTGCAACTGAACCAAAAAATCATTTATGTTAAACTCCAATATTATGTGCTTCGATAAGTTCCTATAAAATCAGGTTGGGTACGAAATTATTAATCGTATGAGCAACAAATTTTGAGAAAAATGTGCAAAACGCTCATAACCCCAACTGCTTTGTCAATTTGTGGTGAAATGAAATTCGAATGAACTATTTGAAAACAAGTCTACAGATCATACCCCTTTTCTATAAAGCGTGCTTCTCCTTACCTTTTCCACTCAAAATTTTTGTTTTATAATAAGGAGATGAAGGCTTGTAACTCGCCTTCAGTTTTTAGCCTTAACTGTGGCACATCGCGCATGCAAGATAAGTTTCTAGTAAAGATTATTCTAAAATATATATCTAATGTAACTGTTTTTTTTTTTTTATATTTCATTATTTACTCATTAAAGCTAGAAAAGTAATCCAACAAAGCTGGTTTTGTATGAAAACCTTTATTACTTTGTAGCTTAGGGGCCCAGTATCATTCATACAGCTCTATCAGTGGTAACTTACAATAATTGCTCCATTCACATTGGAAAATAACTTCATGAAAAAGGTTAAGACATTTTATTTTATACTATCAAAAAAAATAGTCTCCTTTGATTTGGAGTAAAATATATTTTCAGACACTTGTGTACTTCATAGCCTCTCTCACAATCATTTTTGCCAGTTTTGAGCTGACATGTTTTCAAAATTTCTACAGATTCTTCGTCATCGAGTTTTGATATAAAAGCTTCATATGCTCTTCCACTCCTTCCATTTTCTAAAGTTCCAAATTTTTCCATCATACAACTTATTTGACACATAGCCAATTCATCGGCACCACCTTTATTGAACTCACCACGTAAGAGTTTTGCCATAGCTTCATAGGGAGTTGCCAGTTTTGCTTGACACATGCTGATTACTTTGTAAACAAAGTCTTGATCCTCTGTAGAAACCTGAAAATATTCACAAAAATATTTAAAAAAAAAAATAAATTTAACGATTTTTTAAAACTCACTGAACGACCAAGGCAAATCAAAGAAAATACCGCAATTACTGCAACGGACTTCATGCTATTTGCTTTAACTTTAAGCTATCTAATGTGGAGTACAGATTTCCAAGCAATAACTGATTAAGTGAAAGTTGTCATATTATATATCTATCTGGTTTTAAATTTGATTTGACACGCAATAATATTTAATTGCAATAACGATAAATTAGTTTTTCTTCACGTACAAACTGAATAGCATTCATTTTTATCTTCGAGCTAATAAAATAAGAATACAAATTAATGAAAAAGTAGCCTTTTGTTTAAGGTTTGTGCGGTTTTTCCTTTTAAGTGGTTTGGAAAACCTTAATGAGTTTTTTTTATTATAGTTATAAATAATAATATTAATAAGCTTTAGAATAAATTGCCAGTCAAAATGGTTGGTTTAAAACAATGTATAAGAAAATTTGAGCAGGAAAAGCTGACCAAGCAAGAAAAATCGAAATGCTCAAACGAAATAAATAAAATGCACGACTGATGGGTCGCACTTACTTCCTCTTATGTTCAAGAGGTTAAGGGTTAAAGAAAATTGTATATCAGGAGGACATTTGAAAATTATTGGAGAAAAATGTTCAAAAATATGAAGTACGATATTTTAATTAGCTAAAACAACTCCTTTTAATCGTTGGAATGATTTTTTTTTAAATATTTTTTATAAATCGAATTCCTTAAACATTTTTAAGGACAAATTTTGGCATGCAAATCTGAAGTATTTATTTATGTGCATATTAAAATAAAATTTCCAAAAAATTTTCAACCGATTTTTGATATATAGAATTTTCATAAAACTAATTTGAAAGTTTTTTTAAATATTCAAAAATTTCATTTTTTGAAAATTTTAATATGCAAAATAATTTGAATTTATTTTAAATTTTTGTAAAGAATTAATTTTAATTCTTTCAGCCGATAATGGGAAAATTCAAAATAAAAAATCTATGAGATGCACCTACTGTAAATAGTTGCTAAGTGTAAATTTTTAAAATGTTTGGTGGTTGATCACACTTGTTTTAGCACGGATAAAGATATTACTAACTCAAATGTATAAATGTATTAGTTAGTCTATGTTAAGGTAGTTGAAATTATTTTTACATAAAAGTAAAATGTTTTCTTAAAGTACTTATTTTAGAAAGTTTTAAAAAACTCTTAAGAATTGAGTTTCAAAAAAAATCGATCGTATCATTTTCGAAATATTTGAGTCTCAAACAAAATTTTTGAATTCTTTTTTTTTTTAAATTCAAAAATATTTTCTTTTTAAAAAATTATTTTTATTTTCTAGAAGCTTCTGAATAAAAAATTTATTGAAATCAGTCATACAGTTTTGAAAAAATAAATAAATAAAAAATAAAAATAAACGAAAATAAAAAACGGTTCTTTGGGAGGCACCATTAAGAACCATTTTTTGAAAAAGGGTTTCCCAACCAAAAAATAATACATACATTGAATTAAAAAAAAATAAAATGCATGACTGGGTCGCACGTACCTACTTGCTCTTATGTTCAAGACACTCCGGGTTTAAGAAAATTGTATATAAAAACATGGAAATATGAGAGACAAATGTAGAGATGCATGAAATACGACATTTAAATTGCTAAAACAGTTCTTTTGACAGTTTGAGGTGAGAAAAAGGTATGCCAACTTAATTCTTGATTGAATATGACTTAAATTTAAAACCGTTGGAGCGGTTTTTTAAAAAGTTATTTTTTATATATAAAATTCTTAAAACATTTTTAGGAACAAATTTTGGTATGCAAGTCTAAAGTATATATTTCTGTGCAGATAGAAACAAAATTTGAAAAAATTGTCACCCTGTTTTTTAGATATCGAATTTTCAAAAAAAAATTTGAAACTTTTTTTAAAAATCCAAAAACTTTTTTCTTGAAAATTTTGATATGCAATATTATTTAATTTTATCTGAAATTTGTATATAACAAAAATTATCTAAATCCGTTTAGCCGATAGCGAAAGAATTCAAAATAAAAAAATACGATCGATATGACAGGTACTTAGTGTAAGATTTTATAATTTTTGCTAGTAGATCTTACTAATTTTAGTATATGGAAAAAGTTTAATCAAAATCGTAAGTGTAGTTTTTAAGCAAAAAAATAATTTCCTTTGCGATTTTCTAACTTTTGTATGGAATGTACCGTTATTTTTTCATATTATGGAAAATTGTATTTTAGAGAGTACTTAAAAACTCTAAAGTATCGAGTTTTAAAAAAATCGATCATGTCGTTTCCGAAATATTTGATTTTCCAAAAAAAAATTGAAACATTTTTTTAAAAATCCAAAAAATATTTTTTCAAACATTTTGGTACACGGCCATTCCAAAGTAACGGAGAAGACAATCGGACGCTTGTAGTAAGGTTTTTCTTGTTAAGAAATTTATATTTTCTTATGAAACTCAGTGGTTTTTAAGAATTCATCACAAAGTACACAACACAGAAGTTTCACCGAAAAATTATGAAATTAAGTAAGTTTATACAAAAAAATAGATGGTAACGGAGAAGACACGTACGATTTAGAGATTTCCGGCCATTGCCTTGAAGTTTAAAATTCTGCGCCATCTATTAAGATATGAAGTTGATTTTTTTTGCACACTTTCATAAAACCAACATTTATCAAAAACCATCCTTGGTTTAATGCCAAGTTTAATTTTACTATCAGAAAAAAATATAAAAGATGGTAACGGAGAAGACAGGAAATGGTAACGGAGAAGACACGTACGATTAAAGATTTCTTTTGTGTTCAGTTATATTGTAATTCGTATTTTTAAATTATTTTCATCAATGATAAAAGTGATTCAGGCAGTTGAAAAAATGTGCATAAAATTTCATTGAAATGGGTTAACGTTAACACGTGCTAGCGAGCACTTGAAACTTTGCATGCAATATACATGGGGTTTTCACAGTTTTTACTCAAAATATCAGCAAAATTGTAAAAGTTGGTGGAAAATCTTTAAACTTGGCACATAAGTTAACTACCGTAAGGAGTATCAAAAAAAAATATTTTCAATAGTTTTTTATAATATTAACCCCATCAAAAAATGTAATAAAAAATCGTTGTTTTTGTGCATTTGTTGCTATTTTAAATGGAGTAACTGTTATCTACAAAAATAAAAAAAAACATATTTGTATACTCCTTATGGTATTTAGTGTATGTGCCAAGTTTAAAGTTTTTAAATCAACTTTTACACTTTTACGGGTACTTTGACTAAAAGACTGTGAAAACATCATGTATTTTAACTATATGAAAAACTTCAAGTGCTCGCTAGCACGTGTAAACGTCAACCGATTTCAATGAAATTTAACACATATATTTTTTTTTAGTTACCTTAATCCATTTTAAGCATGGGGATCAAAGAAATTCAGACTTAAAAAAAAAGTGGCTAGGAGTCGTTGAAATTTGGATGAGAAAGTGCAATTTTGTCTTCTCCGTTACCCTGTTTAAGACAGTAAGACATGATTTAAAAATCTATAAAAATCCACCATAGTCCTTTTTCAAGTCTTGCTTTGTATGCAGAATAATTTTACAAACACTAATATAGTTCACCATTTATACCAACTTTTGTCATTTTTCGGTAACGGAGAAGACATGAAATGTTCAGTCATTTTGAGGCTTAATACTATTTTTACAACACTCCTATCAAAAAAAAGTTCCGAATTTAAGTAGTGTATTGAAAGCACTTATAAAAACCTAACTGCACATCGCCATTTGCATCACAATTTATAGAGAACTGATAGCGGCAAAAATGCCGAAAAATGCCCAGGTACGATAGATAAAGTATGAGCTTTTATGATCACTTGCCTATTTTACAACAACAAGTAAAATTTTATATTTACAATTTTTTCGTAAACTCTAATATATACTCTCAATATTGGCATATTTTTTTTCTTAATTTGAAATTGAGTTGCTTGGTTTCGAAATTTTTGGAATGGCCGTACACAATACTATTTATATTTTTTGGAAACTTCTTTATAAAAAAAAATAATTGGAATCGGTAGTACCATTTTTAAGAATATGAAAAATTAAAAAATGGTTCTATGGGAAGTACCATTAATAACCATTTTTGAAAAATGGTTTTCCACCTTAAGAAAAGCTCTTACTAAGATAAATTAATTGAATTTTTTGTAAGAAAATTTGTCGAGCCGTTTTTGAGAAAAATACGATTATGTAAAATTGCTAAACAAATTTTATGGAAGGTACCGTTATTTTTGGTTCTGAAGAAAATGAAAAAAGAACGTGTGGAGGAATGAATAAAAACGCTAAGTATGTATCATGCTACAAGAAAATCGATCTAGCATTTAAGGCTGTAGAGAGACAAACAGACAGGATTGTCAGACAACGTTTTTGTGTTCTCTATCATCGTTATAACATATTTAATCAAAATCTCGAACTCAAATTTTTTTTTATGAATGCATTACTTGCCATGTAACATTGTGGTACCTATTTAGCGTTCCTTGGTCACTCCTGCCACACACGTTTTTTAATTTTTTTTTTAATTTTACATATCTCATTTTTTTCAAAAACAGCTCCACAATTTTTCTTAAAAAATTAATAAATTACTTTTAGTATAGGCTACCTCTGTGTGGAAAACAAAAACGGTAATTAATGATAGGTACCTACATCCTTAAGAACCACTTTTTATTTTCGATTTTCTTGAAAGTGATATCAATGTTTTTTTTATAATTTTTTTTCATATAGAAGCTTCTAAGAAATTAAAAGAGTAGGTACTGTGCACCTACTATAATTTTGAAAAAAAAAAAAAACTTTTTGGATTTAAAAAAAAATCTTATTTTCTTGAAAATCAAATATTTCGAAATTGACGTGGTCGATTTTGTGAAACTTGGTATTTAAAAGTTTTTTTTTAACTTTTTAAAATATTTTGAGCAAAAAATTTAAATTCTAGGAAAAAATAATGGTACCTTCCATACAAACGTTACAAAAACTTTAAGGAATAAAAAAATTTGAGGTCTCAAAAATGGGTCATACGATTTTAATAAGATCTGTGATCTGCTACCAAATATTATAAACATTTATGTATACCTAGCAACAATTATTAGTACCTCATTATCAGCCTCATTATCAGCTGAAGGGTTTCATATTAAAATTTGTATAGGTATACAAATTTCAAATAAGCTTATCCAATATTGCACATCAAAATTTTCAAAAAAGAAATTTTTGAATTTTTATAAAAAGTTTAAATTTTTTTTTTGATAGCCTCAATTATTTTTAATTTTCTTATATCTATCTGTACATAAATAAATACTTAATATTTGCAAACCAAATTTTTTCTTAAAAATGTTTTAAGAAATTTTATAAGAAATTTTTTTTTTTAAGATCCGCTCCAAATATTAAATTATATAGATAAAATCATATTCGATCAAAAATTAAGTTTGCCTTCTCCTTTTTCACCTCAAAGGAGTTGTTTTAGCAAATTAAAAAAATGTATTTTATGCTCTTAAACATTCCTTATCTTATAGTTTGCATGTGTTTATATACAATTTTTTTTAAACCCCTAAGCCTCTTGAACATAAGAGCAAGTTTGTGCGACCCAGTCGTGCATTTTGTTTTTTATGAATCTGTGTTTCTTGGAGCACAAAACATAAAAGTCTTAACCTGACTAATAGCATATTTTGTTTTTTTGACGAAGCCGTTTAATCAAAAATGCGCTTCATCACTGGAAGACGATTCTGCGATTGTTAAAAAAATTAGGACCATATTTGCAATGAGGGACCTCTAAATTAAAATAAATAATAAAATACAAGTGCAAGCCTCAGACAACCGACTTTTCATGATTATAATATCTCATCCAACTTATAATGTGTAGGAAAAGACATTTTATTTAATATTATTTAACAAAAATAGTCTCCTTATTCTTTCTTAACAATATTATGAGCGTTTGCTTTCAAACACATGTATACTTTATAGCCTTTCTCACAATCATCTTTGCCAGTTTCTTGCTGACATGTTTTAAAAATTGCTGTTGCTCCTGCTTCATCGATAATAATTGAACTAAACATTTTACGTACTTCATTATTTTCGTCTTCTAAAGCTCCAAATTGTTCCATCATACAATTGATATGACACTGAACCTTATCATCGGCACCACCTTTATCGAACTCACCATGCATTAATTTTTGAATATCTTCATTGGATATTTCATGTTTTTCTTGACACATTTCGAAGGTTTCTTTAATAAATTCTGCAAAATTTTTATCCTCCTCGGAGACCTGAAAATATTCTCAAAAAAATAATAAAAACAAATTTAATGATTTTCTATAAAACTCACTGCACGGCCAAGGCAAATCAAAGAAAATACCAAAATTGCAACAACGAACTTCATGTTTTAAACTTTAACTTTAGACTGGTTTATATAGAGATAATGCAGAGATTTTCAACCGAAGGGTTTATATACCCTCAAGGTAAGCGATCTTATTTTTAAAAAAATATCTACTTTGTAACTACTGTGATTTGACACGCATATATTTTATTGAAATAAAGATAAGTAAGTTTTTTGTATCGAATTAAATATTATAAACAATAAAGGAACAAAGGAAAATGAATGATAAACAAACCTTTTGTTTTAAGGCTTGAGGTTTTTCATGGTTTGTTTATGTTTTGAATAACTTCTGTACTAGGCTAGGGAATATACACCTTCCTAGGCACAATATATACTTTCAAGAGTGTTTGTTATCAATAATTATATTTGCTTGGGGCATAGTCATGCTTAAAATCAAAAATGCCTTGCGTTTCTGAGAGAATGGCCACACTGGCCACTGTTCAACATGTTTGCGTATGCTTCTCGCTCTCACTCCGAACTAAACTTTACACTTCACCATATAAAACTTTTTGTAAGAAACTAAATTTTCTACCGAAATTGATCTTAAACAGTTTACTTAAACAATTTAAGCAGCCGTTCAGTCTGTACGCTTGGAAGCATTAGGAAAACAGATGGGAAGACAAAATTGCGCATTTTAATTTTAATTAATTAAGTATTTTCTATAAGCGTGTTCTAATTTCTTTGATCGAATTCTTGAGTTCTAATATTTTTTCATATCGTCCCCCTCATGCCAGAACCATGAATGTGCAAATTTGCCGATTTTGAGTTAATGATGTGGGTTGATTAACCTTTAGATAATCTATGTTACACCAAAACTTAGAATGCCATGCATAAAAGGAAACCACAGTATTTAAAAATGTCAATTACATGAATGTAGATTTCAGTCTCATCAAGTTGAGCCAGAAACACGAATGTGGCACATTCATGTTTCTGGCTCCCAACTGATGGGAATTATCAGCACAAAAACCATGAATGTGCCACATTCTTGGATTTGGCATAGCTGTATTTGCTAGAAAAGTTACTTCAGATGTAAGAAACTCACATTCGTGCTCATTGTTACTAAAGCGACCAATAGACACCACACTTGTGTGGTGTGTGCACACCTGTGTGCAAAAAATCAAAATTCTGAGATTTTCTGGTGTCGGTGCATCGATCGGTGTTATGTGTATGGCGAAGTGTCTCACACTAGTGATCAAAAAACAAAACTTTTGTCGCAATGTCTCTGCCAAAATCATCCCACGATCAAAACAATTGATCACAAATATTTTGAAACTGGTGACACAGAGATGGAATGTGATTTCATTCATTCGAAATTTGGAAAAAAAAACTCAAAAAATGTTCCCGTGTACGTCCCTGGAGGATGGGCGCAAATTACAACAGGGGCACGTAACTCTCCTGAGCCTTTTGAAGTTCACACGCCCATTGAGTTTACTAGAAACGTGCAAGGTTTTATATTATTGAATATGTTTGTTTGGCCCATAAGCACTTTTCATTATTTTTGGTATAGCTCGCAAACCAAGCAAAATTAGATTTTCTATTGAAATGGATAGTTTCAAAAAATTTATAATACAATATAAGCAGGAAAAGTAATCAAAAACGTACCTACCAAAAATAAAAAAAATCAAAGATTTCTAACTTTTTTAATAAATTGTGCATGACTTTTTTTGAAGCCATACAAAGACTAAATAAAGAAGAGACTAAGGACTTTAATAAGACATGTTAAAAAAGTAATTTTGTTACAAATTTTTTTACAAATTGAGAGATATGCCCATTCAAACTTAACTATTTCTTATAATTTTTCACAATTTTGGCCCGAAAGCCCCTTTTTTTGTATAATATGATGGCAAGTTTTGCATTCGTAAACATTTTTCGAAATCAAGATTTTGATATAATATAACATAACGACTATAGAGAATATTAAAAAAGTATGTAAGTTCGCAATTTTGTTTTTAGGCAGTTTTTAAATGCTTTCTGACATTCAGACTGAACGGCTGGTCCGATTAATATAAGATTTGGTTCTAGGTGCAAGGAATGTTTAATTTCTCATGTGGTACCAAAAATTAGGTTTTCGGGCAAAAAGTGCGAAAAATGATAAGAAATGGTAAAGTTTGAATGGCTATATTATCTCTGTCAGTTTTCAAATAATATGTCTTTTTTAACATGTAATTTGAAGGCCTTAAAACTCTACTTTACTTTGTTTATGTATGTTATGTTAAAGTTATGCGCTATTTAGAAATATAATTAAAAATCTTTGATTTTTCGATTCTGATTCTGAAAACGAGAACTAACAGCCCTATTATTGACACGATTCAAAACTAGTTTCAATGTAAAACTAGTTCTTTAAGGATTTCGAGTTGCAGGTTTTGAACATATTGATATTATTCAAACAAAAATTGACATCTAAAACTCGAAATCAGAGTTTTAGATGTCAATTTTTGTTTGAATAATACCAATATGTTCAAAACCTGCAACTCGAAACCCCTATAGAACTAGTTTTACATTGAAACTAGTTTTGAATCGTGTCAATAATAGGGCTGTAAGTGATTAGTAAATAATTATGCTTATCATTTATTGTTAAATAAACATACATTTGTATATACATATATGTATATTGAAATTAGTATGCTTTTTTTAATTTTTCTTTATAGGAAAGTCATTCTTATTTAAAGATGAATGAGATAATTTTTTTATTTTTGTTTGTGCCAGAAAGATGAATGTGCCAAATGTCGGGGAAGGGAAGTGGTGTCAACATAAAAAATATATCAGCTTAACAAGATAAATGAGAAAGTAATTTACAAATAAATATTTTTTTCATAAACCAAACTTACTAATTTTACGAGAGCAATAAACATTCAAACACGATTTCCCAACATTTTCATTTTTGCACATTCATGTTTCTGGCATAAGGGGGACGATATGTAAAATTCATCATGCAGTACGAAAAACTGGGCTTTCAGTTTCAGGCTAAAAGGGCAAAAAATAATAAGAAATGGTAAGCTTTTAATGGATTCCCAAATCTCTTCCTGTTTTGAATAAAAACAACTTTTTTAAATTGTCATATTCAAGCCCTAAGTATGTCAAGAGTCTAGAGCCTAGGTATCTTATATTTTTGTTCCTTTGCTTTTTTGTTTTTGTTAATTTTAATGCTTAAATTTTCGCATACATTTTCTAAAATCTAAACCATTCGTTTCTATTGGAAAGGAGAATAGGACAAAACGGTCTACAAGACCAATAATGACAAGACATATGTCGTCGGAAAGGTATTTTTATGTACTACAATAGTTACTATGGGGGATTACTTCAAATCACTGTGTGAAAAAAGTAATTCGCTAAATAGGATTGTGCTCTGGTGCATTTTAGTATGAATAAAGTAAATTTAGTATGGGGAAAATTTATGAAAACTGGTCTAACATATAACGACAATATATATGTCATTGAAAAGGTATTTCCATTACCTACAATATCTTTAATATAAGTTCAGTTGGAATCACTGTGTGAAAAAAGTTATTCGTAAAATAATCAAATATTGTGGTTCATTTTAGTGTGAAAAAAATGTTTTTTTTTTTAGTATGGGCGAAAAGTGTGATGGCAAGTTCAACCAATAACAACGGGACAAATGTCGTTGGAAAGGAAATTTTATGTACTACAATAGTCAATACGGCAGCTTAACTCAAATCTTTGTGTGAAAAAAGTTATTCGCTAATTGTTACCCATGCTCCATACATTTTATCTGTGCTAAAACTCCCTAAAACAGCGAATAACTATTTTCACACAGTAATTTTAAATAAGTTGTTATTGTAACTATTATTGTTCATAAAAATACCTTTTCAACGACATGCATATTATTAGTACTGGTAAGACCAGTTTGTATACATTTTGTCCACACTTAATGGTACCAAAACAAAACCTAGGTTAACGAATAACTTTTTTCACACAGTGATTTGAAATGAGCCGCCATAGTGACTATTGTAGCTCATAAAAATACCTTTCCAACGACATACGTCTCGTTGTTATTGGTTCCTAGACCACCTTCCATACATTTTTGCCGATTGTCCTTTGCGAGTTTTATTTTTAAACAGTTACGTTGAGCACAATAACAGCACAATTTTTTTTTGAAAACTAAAAATGGCGGTGCAAACTTAACTTTTCTCAAAAATTTATTTTTGGCAGTAAAAGTTGCAAATACTCATGATTGTTTGTACCTTTTCGGTGCATGGAAGCTAAAACTAAGCACAAACAAAGAGCAATTATCAATCCAAAATTTCACATAAATTTTATTCGTTAAATATGTAAATTTGTGATTTTTTTTGTAATACATAGGTATAAAATTTTCAATTATAATTTCACGCACATCATTAAATACAATACTACCTCCCCGACTATATAATGTAATGATAGACCAAGAGCCCATCACAGCAAATTTTTGGGTGTGAAAGTTAACCGAAAATGAAGCACATGAGACGAAAGCTGTGTTGAGGCTTATGAAAGAAATGAAAGTCTTGCAGTCCCTAGTCGGGGCTTTAGTGAGTAATAGTACGCCAAAAACTCAAAAAAATCAACTTATAGGATAATTGTATGAACCAAAATTTTTGATCACACATCCCTAGACAATGCTCCCCTGATCACAAAAAGGTGGGTCCAAGACCATTAGGTGGGGGCCATTACTCTGCCAGACCGTTTGAAAAACCCTAAAAAGTCATCTCAAGGGATAATGGTATGAACCAAAATTTTTTTTTTCTCAGTCCTAGACAATGCTCCCGTGATCACAAAAAGGTGGGTCCAAGACCATTAGGTGGGGGCCGTTACTCTGCCAGACCGTTTTAAAAACCCTAAAAAGTCATCTCAAGGGATAATGGTATGAACCAAAATTTTTTTTTCTCAGTCCTAGACAATGTCCCCGTGATCACAAAAAAGTGTGTCCAAGACCATTGGGTAGGGGCCGTTACTCTGCCAGACCGTTTGAGATTTTTAAAAGTTTTAAATAACGATAAGGTGGCCAATTCACATATAAGTAGCGAAAAAACCCATGGTGTATAGGTAAGACTAAGACTACAACAATCTCGTATGGCAGGGGAGGTTTACATCCCCCGTTTAGGTGGAAGTGGAAATTTTCCTAGAAAAAAACTATGTAAGTTTAAAAAAAACGACAATACTATCAATAATATTTTGATACTTTTTCAAAGTTAAGTCCATGTTTTTATACTAAATTATTTTATGCTGATTTTCTTCTTCTGCAAGACTGCAAGACTTTCATTTCTTTCATAAGCCTCAACACAGCTTTCGTCTCATGTGCTTCATTCTCGGTTAACTTTCACACCCAAAAATTTGCTGTGGGCTCTTAGACTATGAATTAAGCTGTCCATTGTTGGATGTTGGTGCATTGTTTTATTTTGAATGGATTTTTTTTGAAAGCCTTTGCTAACAATATTAAACACTACATTCTACATACTCTATAGATTAAAATATAGATGAGAGAAAAACTTACCAGGGACCTATTTCATAAAACTACGACACTAATTATTTATGAATTCACGTGTAGTTTGTAAATTATTAGAAAATTTCTGTTTCATAAAGAAATCAAACAGACTAATAACTACAAGTATCCCAGACTTCTGCTACAAGTAAATTTACAACTGCGGCGTATTTTTCTGTTTCATAAAAATATTTGCGCAAAAATGTATTTGTGACGGACTTGTAGCTACAATTGAAATTTTTATTAGTCTAGCAAGACTAATAAAATTAATAATATTTCGAGTTTTTTTTAACAGCGAATGAAATATAAATAAAAATAGAAGTAAAGTAATATAGATATAAATTATACAATAATGCTTCCTCAGCCAAACAGCAGCTTTTTGAAACAATGCACTAAGTAGGTAACGGTACTAAATACCATGCTGTTGCTAATATGCAAGGAGTTCAACAGCCCTTCACGGTGGGTAATGTCGTGCAATTTTCTGAGAACGCAATCTTAAATAAATCAAATTAAGATTGCAGAAGAGAGAATGCAATCTTGGCATTCTTTTCCATTCCTTTTATGGTATTCTTTGAAGTTTGCATACAATTGAAGCGTTCATGTCAAGGAGAGGGTAAGTGACATGTTTTCGATTTTTCACCCTAATAGTATTTGAAAACTTAAATTTCAGTGTCTTTCTATGGTCTCTAGTTTCCAACTTAGCTCTTAAAAAAATGGTTCGTATAAGGGAAGTAAATGCATCACAAAACTTTAAGATATTAGTGGAATAAGGAGTTAAGATCTCTTAACACTTACAAAACACTTACAAAATACAAGTTTACAATATTTTGTTTACATAATGGAGTTAACGTAGTTACTCCATTTTATGAAGGAAATAAAAAAGGTAATGATCCAATCCAAAAACTTTGAGCTCTTGCATCTCAAAACTATACCTACAATGTCACCTACACTCCTACACACATCTTCATCTGAACGCTTGAATTGCATTTTTCGAATAATGTAAGCTGGCATGGGTAGAAAATGCTACGGAAGAGCCCAAACAAATTATCATTTTTGTTGTAGGTTTAGGTAGGTAATGTAGGTCGAATTTTGGTGGATGAAACCCGAACACATATTATGAAAATACATTTTTTATTTAAAGGTCTGTCTCTATCGGTACTCCTTTTGCATTATACATATTACATTAAACTCTGACAGCGCTATTAATAAAAAACGCTTATTCTACCTTTATTCCACGATTTTACTATACCACGGAATAAGAGTTAAACCACGGGTTAAAATTTCTCATTAAACAAAATTTATATTCGTGGAATAGTAAAGTGACGTTTACCGTGCGAGGCCTGTTAAGTTTCTTGAAATTTGTACCAAGTTTCGGAAGCTTGGATTTTTTCCGTATGGTTTTTGACATCTTAAAATTTTGTAGTACCTCGTGGCTTGATGGTTAGTGCGTAGGACTGTCATGCCGAAGGTGTGGGTTCGATTCCCAGCCGTGCCACCTAAAAACAGAAATGTTTTATTCAAGGTACTGCCTCTTGCGAGGAACTGACAAATCCTCCAAGAGTATACTTTTGTCATGAAAAAGTGCTTCTCATTTAGCCGTTCGGACTCGGCAAAAAACTGTAGGTCCCCTCCATTCCTACCCAACAAACACGCACACAGGAATGGTTGTGAGTAGTTGTAAAGTCACTAGGCCCTGGTTCTCCTCGAGCTGTTGCGCCACCCAATTTATTTATTTAAATTTCAAGTAACCAAACACACCTAAGAATTTTCTTGTTTATGTCTATCTAAATTATAAGTAGGTATTATGGTAAATTTAACTAAAAAAGAAAAAGAAGCGAAAGTTGGAGCACCAAAGACAAAGTAAGCTTCACAAAAATAAACTAAACCATTTATAAATAACCTTTTGCTTTATATTCTTCAGAACATAGCGAAATCATTGTGCATAGAAAAAAAAATGTTATTGAAAAGGTAAATCTTCTGATACCAACACCAATAAAAAAAAAATAGTCTGGCTGCTTATTCCTTCGCCAAACCATCTGCTTCGGTGGTTTAGCAAAGTAAACGTCACATAGCAGAAATTTTGTTTTATTAGTAACATTTTGCACTTAATGCATGGAATAAGGCTAACCCTTCGCTATTCCGCGTTTCTTAATTTGGCTGTGACAGTTTACCTCAAGTACAAAAAAACTATTATTGTTTATTTATTCTTGTTTTTTACAATTAATAATACAAAAAAAAAACTATTATTGCACATTTATTCTTTTTCTTCTCTTAAATAATATTGTTCATATATTAAACTCTCAATATTTTTTCAAAGAAAGCTTACCTCGTCTTTTTCCTGTATGGAAAGATATTTACCTTGAAGATTCGAGCATTAGCAATCAAGTTAATAGGCCAGGAAAAATGGGTTCCAAGGTTGAAAAAATTAATTCATGAAATATTTAAATTGGAATCGACGCAAAATTGCAACCTCTATAACATATCCAAAGTCCCCCAAAATCCCCTCATTGGCTTTTTGTGTAGATGCATTTGAAGAGGTACAGACGGGGAGAATTTGGTGGTCTATCAAACTAAAATATTTGTTTGGGTAAAATGTAATCATATGATACATGCTTTAAGGGTAGTTTTTAACGCTAAATCTAATGAAACCAAATTCAAAATGATACAACTACCCAAAAAGAAGTTATAGTCCTTTTTTTGTAATGATGACTTTTTGTTCAGGTACAACAGGTAAAATATTACCGAAAACCCTTTGAAAATAACGGTATGTTAATGAAACTTGGAATGAATGTTTCATTTGTCATAGAAACTAAGAATCAAGAGAGTCCTTAAAAATATCCATGGTAAAAGGGTGTTTTTTTTAAACGGGAGGGGCAAGTGTAGAATTTTAACCATAACACCCACGAAAAAGCTCTTACACTCATGAAATTCGCCAAAAATATACAATTTGCCATGGCAACCAAGAATCAAAAAAGTCCCCATAAATATATTTGTTCTGGGGTTTTTTATTAAAGAGAGGGAAAATCTGGGAAGAAGTTGGAAGATTTGAGCCAAAATTCCGATTTGGTGTAATTGAGGTATATAGACAAAGTAGTGTATATGATTTAAGGGTATTTTTTATCACTGAATCTAATAAAAGCAAAACTAAAATAATACACGTTATGGGCTTTTTCAAGCAAAAATTAATTTTTGAAATCGTATTTTCCGTAGAACAAGTCAAAAGTTAACAGTCACCAAAAACACTATTAGAACAAAGATATTTGTATGGACTATTTTGATTCTTGATTGCCATGAAGAGTTTAATATTTTTGGTGAGTTTCATGAGTGTAAGAGTTTTTACGTGGGTGTTATGGTTCACATTCTTTGTTGCCCCTCCCCCTAAAAAAAAAAACACCCTTTCACCATTCATTCCAAGTTTCATAAACATACCGTTATTTTCAAAGGGTTTTCGGTAATATTTTACCTGTTGTACCTGAGCAAAAAGTCATCATTACATAAAAAGGACTATAACTTCTTTTTGGGTGGTTGTATCATTTTGAATTTGGTTTAATTAGATTCAGCGTTAAAAACTACCCTTAAAGCATGTATCATATGATTAGATTTTACCCAAACAAATATTTTAGTTTGATAGACTTCCAAATTCTCCCCGTCTGCACCTCTTTAAATGCATCTACACAAAAAGCCAATGCAGGGATTTTGGGGGACTTTGGATATATTATAGAGGTTGCAATTCTGCATCGATTCCAATTTTAATATATTATGAATTAATTTTTTCAAGGTTCCCCATACGATTTGTGCTATTTTTCCTGGTCTATAAAGGCTTTTAAGTGGAGCCCCATCGATTTCTTTTCCATAGAAATAAAATAAAATATTGAACTCTCGCTGCTGCTCCAACAAAATCAAATATTTATTTATTTTCGTATCATAGTTATGGACTTGTAGTTTTGTAGAAGCGTAATCAATTCTCAATAGTTTGAATTTGCCCAACTACAAGTGTAGAAAAATCTTTATGAAACACAAATTTACAACTCCATACTTTCCTATGCTTGTAGCTACAAATCTACAACTACAAGACTAATAGTTTTATGAAATAGGCCCCAGGAATCCAATTTCAGTAAAAACTATTTAATCTATTATAATTAGCAACTGAACTGAATTTAATAAAATATATTGATTGGGTGCAATTATCAACATTTTATGTTGTGAACACATTTTTTCTAATGGTGTCTTCGATTGGTAATTCCAATGAACTCTCCCAAGCGAATACCTTAATCAGCTAACGTTTCAATGTTATAATTTTTTTGTGAATAATACATTTGTTTTGTTCTTTTAAGTAAATTTAGAACTCAGGAACATTATCATATGTCTTCTCTCCAGGAGAGAAACTGTAAGTTTAGGGTGTTTTTAAAATCATTACGAATGTCCTAGATGACCAATTAAAAATCGTTATAGCTTAAGGAACAATTGTTCCCTAAAGAAAAAATGTTTAGACTTACTGTCTGTCTGTCTGTTTGGCTATATTATAGAATCTATAGAATTTGCGCGAATTTCTTAATTTCACAATCTCTTTTCTTTCGGTAATTTTTTTGTTGCTATACTTTTTTCCAAGGGGATGTCATAATTGGAACATACTAAACTGCCTCGTTGTCCTGTTAAGTATAAGCCCATATAGGAAACACGATGTTCTTTTGACGGGCTTACAATGAAAAAGAAAATAAAGCCAAGAAACATAGGCGAAAGTGCCACGATATCTAAATTCCGCACTTTAACGGAGAGGTATACGTTAATTCCCAGATTAACTATTTAAAGTGCGGAAACTTTCTTATTTAGGTAAAATTTCGCACTTTAACGGGATGAACCAGTTAATTCACGAATTAACTAGTTAATGTGCACGTTAACGTATTTCTCACTTTAACGGTAACATATACATTAATTAATATCGCTCATTTCTTTGCATTTTCAAAGTGCGTTTTGGTACCTAATCAAAGAGCCGCAGAATCGCTGCCAGGTTGCTACCATGAAGTTTGCACTGATGGAAATAGTAAGCCCACAAAATTTGGAGCGGTTAAAATCGCACTTTGAGCAAAACGTTCAACAGCTCTCGGTCTATAAGTATCTTTACGTACTTTCATTTTGTATATAAAATATAATTATAGGATCAATATTGTCTTCACCATTTTTAGCACTTCACCTATAAAATCTTATATATTCTAACAAATAGTAAAACAATGTTTATTGAATCTAAACTTTCGGGGTTGCACTGTTTAAAATCATTACACCTTTATCTTTCAATCTTGAAAAAAATGTGTCCTTTTATTTGGACTTAAATATTTTATCAGCGTTAGCTCTTACACACTTGTATACTTCATAGCCTCTCTCACAATCGTTTTTGCCAGTTTTGAGTTGACATGTTTTCAAAATGTCTGCAGATTCTTCGTCATCGAGTTGTGATACAAAAACTTCATATGCTTCACTATTTCCGTTTTCCAAAGTTCCAAATTCTTCCATCATACAACTGATATGACACATAGCCAATTCATCGGCACCACCTTCATCGAACTCACCAAGCATGAGTTTTTCAATAGCTTCATTGGGAGTTTCCAGTTTTGCTTGACACATTTCAATTACTTCTTTAACAAAGTCTATAACATCTTTATCATTATCCTCTGTATAGACCTGAAAATATTCAAAAAAATATGAAAAAAAAAATAAATTAAAAGATTCCCTAAAACTCACTGAACGACCAAAGCAAATCAAAGAAAATATCACAATTACTGCAACGAACTTCATGTTTTTAACTTTAACTTAAAACTCTAATATAGTACACAGATTTTCAACCAATATCTGATTATATATGGAAAGGGCTTATATAGGTAGTCTAACGCTAAGCGATCTTATTTTATATCTATCTTGTTTGCGATTTGATTTGACACGCAAATATATAATTGCAATAGCGATAAATTAGTTTTTTTCTAAACTTATAAACTGAATAGCATTCATTTATCTTCGAATCAAATAAAATAAGAATACAAATCAATGAAAAAGAAGCTCTTTGTTAAATGTTTGTGCGATTTTTCCTGTGGTTTGAAAAAAACCTTAATGAGTTTTTTTTATTGAAGTAATAAATAATAATATTAATAAGCTTTAGAATATACGTTTTAATAAGGAAAAGTAAGTTCAAGAGTTTTTATTATTGAATATGTTTATTTGGGACATAAGCATGCTACTAAATTCACTCTTGCCTTTCTGAAAGAATGCTCAAACTGGTCACTTTTCCATATGAATATATGGTGTAAGTCAGAAATTAAGTCGAATTTTATAATTAAAGCATTTTTAAGCAAATTAAATTTCTTAACAAAATTTAAGCAGGAAAAGCAAATCAAACAAGAAAAATCGAAATACTCAAACGAAATAAATAAAATACATGACTGATGGGTCGCACTTACTTGCTCTTATGTTCAAGAGGGTGAGGGTTAAGGAAAATTGTTTATCAGGAGGACACGGAAATTATGAGAGAAAAATGTTTAAAAATATGAAATACGATATTTGAATTAGCTTAAACACCTCCTTTTAATCGTTGGAATGTTTTTTTGTTTTCAAATATTTTTTGTGTATCGAATTCTTACATCATTTTTAAGGATACATTTTGGCATGCAAATTTAAAGTACTTACGTGCAGATTAACATAAAATTTCCAAAAAAATTGTCAACCTGTTTTTGAGATATAGAATTTTCATTAAACTTTGGTACTAGATCACACTAATTTTAGCATACGGAAAAAGTATCAAAATAGTAGGAACCGTCCTTGAGAGAAAAAAAATACTATTACTAACTAATATGTATTAGTTATTTTTTCATAAAAATAAAGATTTTCTTAAAGTATTTTTGAGAGTGTTACAAAACTCATTTATCATTTTCGAAATAAACTAGTCAACGAAATTAAAGGAACAACTTTTTCTTAAATTTTTATTAGTGTTTTTTTGAAGAGCTGTATCTTTTTGACGATTGGTCGTATTGAGTTGAAACTAAAAGCATTTTACAGCTTTATGTTTTTTGTTTGCCAAAAAATTTGTTTGAAGTACTGTTATTGCGTTATTACAAGAAATGAGACGAGACAAAAAAATTATTTTTTGAAGGTCCTCATTTCTATGGATAAATTTTTTTGAGTCAATCATGTGTAATGATCAGATACCTTTTGTATTCAGCTTCAATTCAGTTTTTTTGTTTGTTGTTGTACGATTTTTTTTTTGCATGATTTATCTGACTTTGAATGCAAAATGATACTTTTAGCCTTGATAACCAATATCTCAGCAAATCATGATGCTATACAAAATTTAAAGAAATTTTTTAAAATTTCAAAAAGCGTTTTACAAGATTTTTTTAAGATTTTGTAGAATTTTTTTTTATCGTTCCCTGTTAGTTAAAAAAAAGTACTAAAAACCGTAAATATTTCTTTTCTTTGCTAATATTAATTGCATGGCTAGCGCTGGTATGCAAATTTGTAGAATTTTAAAGCATCAATAGTCCTGTAAATTTTCAATTTTTCGTTTTTTCTCACCAAAATTTCAAAGTCTTACAAACAAGGTAAAGGAGAAAGTTGTGTTGTTCCTACACAATGCGAAGCCATCATCAAAATGACAAGAAAACCATAATTCCAGTAGATTTTTTTTTTCACAGCTTTGCATTAGTAAGACACTTTTTTGACTTGAAGTTAACAAAAAAGAAATTTTATTTCAAAATTTTTTCAAAATAAAGGTTGATTTTTTTTTTGTTAAATGTACTGAATGTAGAGAAGCATGAAATACGACATTTTAATAAGCTAAAACAACTCCTTTGCCAGTTTGAGGTGAAAAAAAGAATGCCATCTTAATTCTTGATTGAATATGAATGTATGAAAAAAAAAGTTTAAAATCTTTGGAGCGGTTTTAAAAAAAAAATTATTTCTTATAAAATTTTTAAAACATTTCTAAGGACACATTTTGGAATGCAAATCTTAAGTATATATTTAAGTGCATTTAAAAACAAAATAACAAAAATAAAATTATTAACCCGTTTTTGAGATATCGAATTTTTAAAGAAAAATTGAAACTTTTTTAAAAATTCAAAAACTTTTTGAAAATTTTGATATGCGATATTATCTTATCTGAAATTTGTATTAAAAAAATTAATCCAAATCCGTTTAGCCGATAATGAGAAAATTCAAAATAAAAAAAAGTTCTATGACAGGTATGTACTATTTATAGTTGCTAAGTGTAAAATTTTATTATTTTAGGTAGTAGATCGTACTAATTTTATTACATATCGTCACCTGATTGCAAGAACTAGGTAACTCGATTTTATGAATTTTGGAGATAACAGCCTTTATAGAAACATAGCTACTGGAGAACGATGGAAAGTTAAATTTTTGTGTTTCTGAAACTTCACAAATATCCTATATTTGTCTATGATAGAAAAAGATTAGACAAAAGGGCTTTAAAACTGAATAAAATAATACCGTTTTTGCTGATATAGTACTTGAGCATAAAATTGAGTTGCATAGTTCTTGCAATCAGAGGACGATATATGGAAAAAGTTTAATCAAAATCGTAGGAGTCGTTTTTGAGAAAAAAAATATTTTCCTTTGCGGTTTTTTAACTTTTATGTGGAAGGTACCATTATTTCTTCATAAATGTCATATTCTTTTTAAAAATATTTTAGAAACTACTACAAAAATCTTAAGTATCGAGTATCAAAAAAAAGGGATCATATCGTTTTCGAAATATTTGATTTTCAATAAAAGTTTTGAAACATTTTTTAAAAGCTAAAAAATATTTTTTTTTCATTTTGTCACACAAAACTATTTATATTTTTCGGAAGCTTGTGTATAACAAAAAATTGTTGAAATTAGTCTTAGGCTGTAGACAAACAGACAGACAGAATTGTGTCACCCACTTTTTTGGTGTTCTCTATCATCGTAATGTCATGTTTGATTGTTATCTCAAAAAAAAATCTCTGCGCGAATCCAAAACTTGCCTTATAGTACCTATATCACATGCTTAAATGTTTCTTTGGGAGGTGCCATTAAGAACCGTTTTTTGAAAAATGGTTTCCCAGCCAAAAAATAATTTATTGAATTTTTAATTTTTTTTTTAAGAAAAGTTGTGGAGTAGCGTTGAGAAAAATACAATATTATGTAAAATTGAAAAAAAATTGTATGGCTGATACCGTTATTTTTCGTTCTGAAATTTTTTTTTTTAAGTCTGGGGGAATGAATTAAAAACCCTAGCTATGTATCAAGCTTCAAGAGAATCGATCCAGCTTTAAGGCTGAAGACAGACAAACAGACAGGATTGTCTTCTCTGTCATCGTAATAAAATATTTGATCAAAATCTCGAACTCAATTTATTTTTTTTTACGAATGCATAACTTGCCATATATTTGACATATGGTACTTAGCGTTTCTTGGTCATTCCTGCCCCACACGTTTTTTAATTTTTTTTTTTAATTTTACATATCGCATTTTTTTCAAATACAGCTCCACAAATTTTCTTTAAAAAAAAAATAATAAATTACTTTTAGTAAATCCTACCTTTGACTCGCAATCTTCATACAAAAACGGACGGATTAATCATAAAGTTTTATATAAAAGTGATCTGCGCCGATTTTGGCTGTTAGAGGCGTGCATCATATGCATTCCTCTCCAACAGGGGAAGCGAATGTATGTGATCGTGGCTTATGCACTACAATCACCTCAGTCAACTTTCATGACAGAGCTTGAAAAACTTTTCGAATGTCTACGCTTGACCTTGGAAGAAAATTACTTTCTCATGGCCAGTGATTTGAATGCCAAACACCTTGATTGGGAAAATCAAATACAAAATCCAAGTGGTAATCATCTTTTTAATTGGATGTGTCAGTATTACGCTTAATATTGTTTCGACCTACTATAAGCTATGAATCAACCATCATTTCCAAGAAGCGGTGCCTATCTGGATCTATTGCTAATAGACGCAAGACTGACAATTACTGACACTGTGGGTCAAAGACCTTGAAACTGTTTAAGAACGATCGAGTACGATAGTGACTTCTGCGGACTCGCCACCATAATACAGCTTCCGAACAAGCTCGTGGGGTTGGATGAGTATGTGCCTGTGCATACTTACAGTTACAGTAAGGTTCGCTGGCCACGCTTTACGAACGCCTTACTGCCTGAACAGAATGCAAGACGGATCTGGAATAGATGTCAAAAATGCTGCAGCCAGAGCTGCAAGAGTTGCACAATTTTTAACTTTTACTTCAGCATTTTTGACATCAAAATGCAGCATTTTTGACATCTATTCCAGCTGCGTCTTGCATTCTGTACAGGAGCAAAATCAGTTCGAATAATATATCCCCTCCAAATGACAGGAACTTGACAAATAACGAAAAACCAATACTTAGAACAAATGGATGAAACAATCAAACGAACAATGAACAGAACAATACCGAAATACAAATATGGGGACGCAACCGACATGTACCGCGATGCGATCATTGAAGCATTACAAAAACAAAAAAGTGGACTGCTGACAAGACTCATAATCTTGTACCGAGACGGTTTACTAACTCTCACGCTCTGGAGATTGGGACACTTAATTCGTCGATCAAGAACATCAAATTGATTAAGAAAACTTATCGTTTGTAAATTAATTTGTATTGGGACAACAAAATTCGGGCCGTTAATTCTAGCGACCCGAGTATGTTTCAACAAATTAATAAGATATTTAGGAAGAATGATCAAAACGATCTTCCGTGTCTTAAGCTTCACAGAATGACAGAAAACAGAGACGTACTTCTAACAGCAGGAATAGATCCAGAGGCGTGCCGTTTTGGATGATGACCTTTTTACTATCGAAGATTCGCAGGAGAAAGTGGAGGCAGTGTGAGCTGCCTTCTGCCTTCCTATTGAAAAAAAAACTTGGATATTATTGGAGCTTTTGGAATCAGTAGACACCAGGAGTCAGTCTTAACAACGTTTCAATAAAATTGAAATTTGCTTTGTTAAACATGGCGTGTCATAGGAGATTATTTGAAGCCTTCATCAATAACTTAATAAAGAGTTGTGAATGTTTGTCGATTTTTGAATGTCTAACCTGACAATTAAGTATCAAATAAGATTTTTGTAAAGTAAAACAGGCAACTGTGGCGTATACGTGTTTTTTTGTTTAAACAAAAATATTTGTAACTGAACCAAAAAATCATTTATGTTAAACTCCAATAATATGTGCTTCGATAAATTCCTATAAAATCAGGTTGGGTACGAAATTATTAATCGTATGAGCAAAAAATTTTGAGAAACACATGCAAGAACGCTCAGTGCTCAGAATTTACCCCAACTGCTTTGTCAATTAGTTGTGAAATGAAATTCGAATGAACTATTTGAAAACAAGTCTACAGCTCATACTCTTTTTGTATACAGCTTGTTTCTCTTAACCTTTTCCCCCGAAAAATTTTGTTTTATAATAAGGAGATGTTGGCCTATAACTCACCTTCATTTTTTAGACTTAACTGTGGCCCATGCAAGATAAAAGTTTCTAGTAAAAATTATTCAAAAATTTTTAATGAAAGTGTGACATGGCCAAAAATTACAAAGAATTACCGTGGCGGAATATGCCCAGATCGTGCCTTAAAGATCCATGCACACTGTCTTTCTATACCTATTTCATTATTTACTCATTGACAAAGCTGATTTTTTGTGAAAACCTTTATTACTTTGTAGCTCAGGGGTCCAGTATCATTGATACGGCTGTATCAGCAGTAACTTAAAATAATTGCTCACATTCACAATGGAAAATCACTTCATTTGAATAAAGTGAAATTATTTCCCACTAAAGGAGAAGTTATTTCCGATGTGAAATTATTTCTAGATACAATAAATAAGCTCAACTCCATATTACCTGGGCAAAACGCAATATGGAGTAGAGCTCATTTGAACAGAAAAATTTTCTTTTTTCAAATTTTCTTCATATTCTATTTATGAAATTACAGTAGACGCTCGATAAAGTGAAGTAATAAAAACCAGGCCAGTTCACTGTTTCGAGATGCTTCACTTTTTCGAGCGGAAGCTTTCTAAGGCTTTCTAAAGGCGAATTTGATCCAAAACGCACATTTTGTTCGATGTGAATGTTTTTAATTTTAATTTAGCGTTAAACAAGGCTTTCACTCAGGTTTAAACAAAAAAGAGAAACAATTCCTCAGAGCCCTCAAGCTATGTAAAATGCTGGCGCGACATTTTTATACAAAATACGTTTTTATATAAAATTTTGTGTGTTCACTATTGTAGATAGTTCACTATTTCGAGATTCACTAAATCGAGCGTCTACTGTATTTCTATTTATTTTTCTTTCTCTTAATTAACAAAAGAAGTTTTCCAAAGAAAAAGATGTAAATTATAAATCGCAAGGCCTTAACCCTAATAAATTTGATGTGGAAAGAACACAATTGCAATGAGGGACCTCGATCATCAACTGCTTTTCTAACTTAATTCCTGAGTTCTTGATTATTTCTTATCTAACCCTTATGTGAAGGTAAAGACATTTTATTTTATACTATCAAAAATGGCGGTCTCCTTTGATTTGGAGTAAAATATATTTTCAGACACTTGTATACTTCATAGCCTCTCTCACAATCATTTTTTCCAGTTTTGAGCTGACATGTTTTCAAAATTTCTACAGATTCTCTGTTATCGAGTTGTGATATAAAAGCTTCATATGCTTCACTATTTCCGTTGTCCAAAGTTCCAAATTCTTCCATCATACAACTGATTTGACACATAGCCAATTCATCGGCACCACCTTTATCGAACTCACCACGTAGGAGTTGTCCCATAGCTTCATAGGGAGTTTCCAGTTTAGCTTGACACATGTTTATTACTTCGTTTACAAATACTTTAACCACTTTAACTTTATCCTCTGTAACGACCTAAAAATATTCACAAAAATATTTAAAAAAAAAAGTTAACTTAACGATTCTTTTTAAAACTCACTGAACGACCAATGCAAATCAAAGAAAATATCGTAATTGCTGCAACAAACTTCATGTTTTTAACTTTAACTTTAAGCTATCTAATGTGGAGTACAGATTTTCAAGCAATAACTGATTATTATGGAAAGGGATTATATACCCTCACGGTAAGTGATCATATTTTATATCTATCTGGTTTGCAATTTGATTTGACACGCAAATTTATAATTGCAATAACGATTCATTAGATTTGTTCTCAAGTTATAAGCTGAATGGCATTAATTTATCTTCGAGCAAATAAAATAAGAATACAAATAAATTAAAAAGAAGCCCTTTGTTTAAGGTTTGTGCGGTTTTTCCTTTTTAATGGTTTGAAAACCTTAATGAGTTTTTTACTATAGTAATAAATAAAAATATAAATAAGCTTGAGAATAAATTTCCTTTTAAAAATGGTTGGTTTAAAACAATGTATAGGAAAATAACGAAATAAATGCATAAATTATTCTATAATATTATTATCGCTATAACGTTTTTATAAAAAATATTTTTTAAATATTGAATTCTTAAAACATTTTCAAGGATAAATTTTGGTATGCAAATCTGAAGAATTTTTGTATGTAGGTATATATTAAAATAAAATTTCAAACCAAATTGTCAAACTGTTTTTGGGATATAAAATTTTCATAAAACTAATTTGAAACTTTTTTAAATATTCAATTTTTGTTTTTATTTTTTATTTGCAAAATAATCTGAATTAATTTGAAATTTTAGTAAAGAATTAAATTTAATTCTTTCTGCCGATAATGAGAAAATTCGAAATAAAAACAAATTCTATGAGATGTATACTATTAATAGTTGCTAACTTTCTTTTCAAATGGTGCCTAACAATACTACTTCGCTTCAATTAAAACAATAATTATATTTCCATAATTAGTTGCACAAATAAAATTCCCTAATTAAATTTGTCAGAGAAGTTTTGAAAAAGAAACTTAAATATACCGAAACGCAAAAGGTTTTTGGTGTGCTGAACTCTAAGCAGAAGTCGCAGAAATATTCTATTACGTCACGCTTGTGAGATACTGCGATATGGAAAATTAAACAAAAAAATGTATCTTCGAACTGCAAGTCTTTAGTTCCAATTTTGAGGACACATAATTGTAATTAACAATAATTGTTTGATTCGGTTGGTCGAAAAAATTTCATGCAAAGGTTTTTTTGCATCGGAAACACAGTTTTGAGTTATAAGCTTTAAAATTTCTCAGGGGTCAGCTAAGCCCGAAAGGTATGAACAGAAGAGCTTAAGAATAAGGGTGATAGGTACTTGCTCTTATGGCCACATTCAATAAGATCCTTAATGATGAATTCTATCGATATCCTTGGTTTTCTTCCATTCAGCTTATAGGCACAGCATGCTCTACTCAAAATTTTATCTGAAAAGGAATTTTCAAGGCAAAAGGTAACATTTTTACTCATTACAGACACCTACATATCCCAATTTCGGTATTCAATTTCTGAAAAAAAAAATTGCATTGAACATGTAAATTTGCTGTTTGTTTCGCCCAATGCTCTGCAGGCTTGAACAAAACCACAGCATTTTTTTGTCTACCTTGTTTTTTGGCCAATTCCCTAGCATAGTTAAAAGCATAGTTAACATGTACATTTTTATGCCCCAACATCATATTTTCGTTCAGTTTCCTTGAAGCCTGGGAAAACAACAGCTTACATGTATAATTGTAAGGCCCCAACCTCGTCGAATTTCTTTAAGGCTTGGGAAAATATACAGCCAAATGCTAAATTTGCTAGCCCCAATCTCATTTTTCCAATTCCCTTAGGACTTGGAAAACACATTTTAGGCGTAAATTGGTAAGCCTGGTTTTTTGGGGCTAAGTATAACATACCTTCATGCTAATTTTTCAGCCTCAGCCTTGTTTTAATTAATACTACAAAAAGACACTAATATTAGGGTTACACTCCCGTTCAATTGAATAGGTTCAAAATTTTCGAGTGCGATTTACCGTTATAACTCTGAATTATGTGGAATAAATGAATTTTTGAAAATGACATTAGAGAAAGCATCCAATTGAGGAGAGAATAAGAAAACACACAATATCAAACTTACCTGATGGTACACGTTTATTATCATTTCTTTAAATTCATATTGAAATCGTAGCACTTTTTCGGGATTATTATGTGTTTCGTCATCAAGTGTTTTTAAAATTTTTAGGTTTGAAAACGAAAACAAAATTGAAACACCGTAATGTATTGTATTTTGTTATAAAATTAATTGTACTAATTGACTGTTGGAGGAGGGGGGGGGGGCTCCAGCCCCTATACCTCCCCCTCTGGATCCGCCACTGTTCTTAAGTGTACATTTTTAAAATGTTTGGTAGTAGATCGTAGGAGCCGTTTTGGAGAGAATAAAATGTTTCTTACTCATATGTATTAGTTAGTCCATATATGTAAGGTATACATACCATTATTTGTTCATAAAAACAAAATGTTTTCTTAAAGTATTTTAAAGAGTGTTAAAGAACTCTTAAGAATAGCGTTTCAAAAAAATCGATCATATCATTTTTTGAAGTATGTAGTTCTTTCTATTATGATAGTTTTGTCTAATTTTTAATTCAAAAAATATTTTCTTTTTAAATTTTGCTACACAATACTATTTTTATTTTTTAGAAGCTTCTGGAATACAAAAATTAATTGAAATCATTCATATATGAAGTTTTGAATGAAATTGAAAATAAAAACGGTTCCATGGGAGGTTCCATTCAAGCATTTTTTGAAAAATGGTTTCCAAACCAAAAATTAATAAATTGAATTTAAAAAAAAGTAGTGGAGCAGTATTGAGAAGAAAACGATTTTGTTAAATTGATAAATATTGTATGGCAGGTACCGTTATTTTTGGTTATTAAGAAAATAAAAAAAAAGTGTGGAGGAATGAATAAGAAACTCTAGCTGTGTATGTATCAAGCTACAAGAGAATCGATCTACCCTTTTAAGGCTGTAGACAGACAAACAGACAAGATTGTCAGACAACCTTTTTTGTCTTCTCTATTATCGTAATAAAATACTCAATTTTTTTTTATGAATTAATAAATCACTTTTTAATAAATCACCTTTGTGTGGAAAACAAAAATGGTCATTAATGGTAGGTACATCCTAAAGAACCACTTTTTTATTTTCGATTTTCTTGAAAACGATATCAATGTTTTTTATAATTTTTTTCACACAGAAGCTTCTACAAAATGTAAAGAGTATTGTGTTTAAATTATGAAAAATAAAATGCACGACTGGGTCACACGTACTTGCTCTTATGTTGAACACACTGTGGGTTTAAGAAAATTGTATATAAAAACATGCAAATTAGGAGAGAAAAATGTAGAGAAGCATGAATAACGACATTTAAATTGGCTAAAACAACTCCTTTGACAGTTTGAGCTGAAAAAAAAGAGTGCCATCTTAATTCTTGATTGAATATGATTGTATGGAAAAAAAAATTTAAAATCGTTGGAGCGGTTTTTTAAATAATTAATTTTTTATATATAAAATTCTTAACACATTTTTAAGAACAAATTTTGGAATGCAAATCTAAAGAATATATTTATGTGTATATAAAAACAAAATTTGAAACCCCTTTTTGAGATATCGAATTTTCCAAAAAAAATTTGAAACTTTTTTTAAAAATTCAAAAACTTTTTTTTTGAAAATTTTGATATGCAATATTATTTAATCTTATCTGAAATTTGTATATAAAAAAATTCACTGATAACGAGAAAACTCAAAATAAAAAAATACGTTTTATGACAGGTACAACTAATAGTTGCTATGTGTAAAATTTTATAATTTTTGATGGTAGATCGTACTAATTTTAGTATACTAAAAAAGTTTAATCAAAATCGTAGGAGTCGTTTTCAAGCAAAAAAAATATTTTCTTTTGCGGTTTTTTCACTTTTGTATGGAAGGTACCGTTATTTTTTCATAAATGTAAAATTTTTTCTAAAAATATTTTAGAGAGTACTAAAAAAGTCTTAAATATCGAGTTTCAAAAAAATCTATGATGCCGTTTTCGAAATATTTGATTTTCCAAAAAAAAATTTGAAATATTTTTTAAAAATCCAAAAAATGTTTTTTCAAAAATGTTGGTACACAAAACTTTTAACATTTTTTGGAAGCTTCTGTATAAAAAAATAATTAAAATCGGTCATACCATTTTGAAGAAAATCAAAAATTAAAAAAATTGTTCCTTGGGAGGTGCCATTAATAACGATTTGTGAAAAATGGTTTTCCATCCAAAGAAAGCCTTTACTAAAATAAATTTATTGAATTTTTTTTAAGAAAAGTTGTCGAGCCGTTTTTGAGAAAAATACGATTATGTAAATTTGCCAAAAAAAAATTTATGGCAGGTACCGTTATTTTTGGTTCTAAAAAAAAATGAAAAAAACGTGTCGGCAGAATCACCAAAAACCACTATGTACCAAGTTTGAAGAGAATCGATCGAGCCGTTTAGGCTGTAGACGAACAGACAGACAGTGACAGACAGAATTTGGTGTTCTCTATCATCGTAATATCATGTTTGATTGTTATCTCAAATTTTTTTTTGCACGAATCCAAAACTTGCCTTATAGTACCTATAATCGCAAGTAAAAAAAATTTTTGGATTTTTAAAAAGATTTCTAGTATTTTGTTTTTTTGAAAGCCAAACATTTCAAAATTGACGTGGTCGATTTTTTGAAACTTGGTATTCAAAAGTTTATTAAAACTTCTTACAATGTTTTGTGAAAAAATTAAAATTTTAGGAAAAAATAAAAGTACCTTCTATACAAACGTTACAAAAATATAAATTTTCGGTTTTAAAAATGTGTCCTACAATTTAAATAAGGCTTTAGTGTTTAGTGTGATCTGCTACCAAATATTATAAACATCTATGTATACTTAGCAACAATCATTAGTACCTCAATATCAGTTGAAGGGATTTATATTATAATTTGTATAGGTTTACAAATTTCAAATAGGTTTACCTAATATCAAAACTTCAAAATTTTCAAAAACGAAATTTTTAAGTTTTTATAAAAAGTTTAATTTTTTTTTGTTTTTAATTTAATAGCATCAATTATTTTTAAATATTATTTTTATATTCACATTAATAAATTCGTAGTATTTGCATACCAAATTTTGTTTATTAAAAATGTTTTAAGAACTTTTATAAGAACAAATTTTTTTCTTTAAGAACCGTTCCAAATATTAAATTATAAAGATACAATCATATTCGATCACAAATTTAGTTTGCCTTCAAGTTTTTCAACTCAAAGGAGTTGTTTAAGCAAATTAAATAAAATGCACGACTGGGTCGCACGTACTTGCTCTTATGTTCACTAAGGCACTTCGGGTTTAAGAAAATCGTATTTAAGAACACCGAAATTATGAGAGAAAAGTTTAGAGAAGCATGAAATACGACATTTGAATTGGCTAAAACAACTCTTTTGACAGTTTGAAGTAAAAAAAGAATGTCATCTTAATTCTTGATTGAATATGATTATAAGGGAAAAAAAATTTAAAATCGTTGGAGCGGTTTAAAAAAAAAAATTATTTTGTATATATAAATTAAAGCAATTAAAGCTAAAAATACCCCAAACATGGGCAAAATTGCAACAGAAGCTTTTTTGATGGACTTTTGTTCAGTATTCATTACTGAACAACATATCCAAAATCGGACAAAATCCGTCCATGGGAACACCCTCAAAAACGGATTTCAAAATGGCGGATTGACTTGGTTGCTGTTTTAGGTTGTTATTTTTACTACACAGTTTTCTTACTGTTTTTTTTGTGCAGAAATCAGTTGCTTATCCTATGAGAGGGCCATTAAACTAGCCAGTCATGATATTCCCAGTCACTCCCTCCCCTAGTCATAGCCCCTCCCCCATATCCGACCCCCAGAGGATATAATGGATACTTCGACTATTCACTCTAAGTCTAAGAAACTGATGAAAAAAAGTTTAAAACCCCCTTCCTTTAAAATCCCCTTCAGCCATACTCTCCTCTCAACAATGATCTCATTAGAGCCCAAGAAAAAATTATAGACACGTCAAAATATTCTTCTATAGTCAACAAATACTGAAGAAAAATACCACAGTCATGACGCAGTCAACTATCCCCTCCCCCACCAGTCATGAGCTCCCAAGCACTTCTTTAAATTGCAGGGTCTTAATACAATTACACGTGGACCTCTACAATAAAGGGCGTATATCAAGAATGATGCGACGCACGGTACAAAAAGACCTGTAGAGATATTAAATTTGAGCTTTTTAAAAAAAAAGTATTTCGAGTAAAGCTGTCCAAACATCAATATCGTATATCGACAGTCTTAGCTTCAATTTGGTACCCCAATAATACTTATGCAACCTTTTTTTTACTTGTGCAGAGGGTGCCAGGACGAAGAGGTGAAGGAGGGCTCTTTTCACTTCCTCTGTGAATGCCCGAGCCTAGCCAGAACAAAGGAAAACAGCCCTCGGAGAATATTTTTTCGACGAACTGGGTGACGTTTATCGTTTGCCCTTAAGGAACTTCATTCAGAGATCAGGATGGTTCAAGGAGGCACCCCATTACCAAATATTCAACTTAATCCCTCCTCTTACCCCTGCTAATCCTGCATTATCCACATCCTGGGGAGCACAATAGATCCATTGAGATCCGAGTGAGGTGATACGGCTTGCCGCATAATCACCCCTTCTAACCTAACCTAACCTAACCTTTTAAGTGTTTTTTTTACCAAAGCTAACTGAAAAAGCTAGCCCAATCCATGGTTTTGTAAATTTTTGGACAAAATCTGCCGGTTGGTTTCCTGTTTTTCAAAAGCTACGATGATGTACCTAAACTTACAGTCGCATCCCGGACATAGTCATGAAGTTAGTCGGCAAATAGAACAGTTTCAAGCCAGAGAAATAACAAGCAACCTTTAATAATTGCCTTGTTTGGTCAATTGCTGAAGAAACAAGGATCTTCTGTAAGTAGCGCAAATTGGGATGCTGATGTGGACATTGTTTGTACCGCAACTCATCTTCAGAACGTGTTCATACCACTGTGATAGAAGACGACATTGATCTTCTGATTTTGCTTTTTAACCATGCAAAGGACAATGAGATCAAATTAATAGCCCGATTCTCCCCCTTGTGAGGAATCACAAGTCACAAGCTCTTGTGACTACTCCTTGTGAGGATTGTTGTGACTCGATATTATTTTGGTATTCTCCCCCTAGTAGTCACAAGAAAACTCACAGCGAAATTCACCACAGCATTTTGTTGGTAGCTTCTTGACCGATGAGCGCACACATAAACAACTCTACAAGTAATCGCAACGAACTCAACCAACACACCCACAATATGTATTCAGTTTATCTGTCTCATAAATACAAAGCAAAAGAATATCGCACCTTTATTGTCCTATTCTTTTGCTTAAGAAATGAAAGAATACATACATTTTGTTCTCTTTCGCACAGAGAACATAATGCCTCCTTAGAAAAAATATAATTCAATGATTTGTAGAAACTCAAGTTAATTCTGAGTTGTGACCAGCGTTGCCATAATGGCATTATAAATGCTAAATCTAGCATAATGCAGGAGTGAAAAGCATTTTGAAATTTTAAAATTATGCCAAATGCTTTTTTGGCATTACCTGTCTTTGTTTGGCATTCTTGAATGCTAGATTTGATTTAAAAAATTATTTAATTATGTATAATCTAGCGCCAAATTTTTAAGTTTTTTTAAATTTTAATCTTATGAATTTTAAATGTGATCTTATGACGGCTGACTGAATTACATATCAGCCGATGATGGACTTCCTTGGGCCACTGAATAGTCGTTCGTGAAGGGTGAATCATAGTTCATTTCACCACCAAATTTTTCGTTGAGTCAGTAATTTTTTTTTTATAAATTATTGTAATATTTGTTAATTTATGACATAAATTCAGGAGCTCAACGAATAATTGGTTATTTAACAAACCGTTTATTTGCGTATGAATGACAATTCACTGGCCCATCATTGGCTGAATTCAAATATACGCACGGATTCGGTAAACAAAGATTTTTCAAATATCAAGCACTTAGCCAAAGCTACTAATATTCGAATCAATTATATATTTTGTTATGTTAAGAGTATTTCTGAAAAAATAAACATTGATATTTTGTGCAATATGTGTTTTGAAATCTAGCATTCTGTTTTCTGGGCTTCCATATGATTTAGCATTATAAAATTTGAAATCTAGCATAATGAAATTTGAGATTATGGCAACACTCTTGTGACCTGCTCTGGAGGAGATCACAGTTTCGGTTGTTTTTATGACTCTCATAAGTTGTGACTTTTGGGGGAGAATACGAAAAAGTCACAAAATCAGTTTCACCACTTGTTGTGACTTGTGAGGTATCAGTGATGATGGGGAGAATAGGGCTATAAATCATCGTAGTAAGATGTGGACCAACTCCAAATTCAGTGTATAATATCCTTAAAATGCAATCTCTATTAGGTCATGAAAGCTGCAACTTGCTTCTATTTCTGCTTGGTTCCACGGGCCGCGATATGACAACCAGAATCTTTTCAGGCAGATAATGGGGCTTGTATGCGTATGCAGGGCGTCGTGAATAGGGTGTGTTTCTTTTCGTGAATAGGGTCTGTTTTCTTTTTGTCATAAGTTTTTCTTAAGGGAAAATTAAGATTTGTGAGCAGGGGGGTCATAACTGGGAGGGGGTCGTGACAGAGTATACCATGACAGGGGTCAGGGTGTTTCATGATCAACTATCCGCAATTGATTACAACATACAATAACAGTTTACATCACTGCGTAATGGAAATAACAAACTAAAACAACACCCAAGTAAATTCACCATTTTAAAATCTGTTTTTCAGAGTGTTCCCATGGTCGGATTTTGTCCGATTTTGGATATATTGTTTAGTAATGGTCACAAATGAAAAATCAATTAAAAAGCTTCTATTGATATTTTGCCCATGTTCATGGTATTTTTAGCTTAGTTTGCCTGGGCCGTATAAATACTGTAATATTTTCTCAGGTTCGTTAATAAAACTTATTTACTTTATTCAAAACGTCCACTTATTTATTTCACAAAATAAAACACTTTACTTTTCTTACTACAAACAAACGATTTATTATTCACCACTGAAATTAATTCACAAACTTTACTTTTCACTTTTATTACAACCAACTTTATTCATTCACGATTAAAAACTGTGTCGCTGCCGTTCAAACATGTGCCTTTTATACTTGTTTTCCAAACTCTGGAAAGTAGTGGAATGTTCTGGTCTCCGCTTCCAGAAAGGGGAAATTTCCCAATAATTTCTCTTCCAAAAGGGTAATAAGTAGGGAAGGGTCATGACTGGTGGAGAGGGTAATGACTCGGGAATGTCATATTGGATCCACCAGTGATAATTATACAAAATTAAAAGGAAAAATCACAGCGTAGTAAAAATAACAACCAAAAACAACAAACCAATAAATCCGCCATTTTGAAAACCGTTTTTCGGGGTGTTCCCATGGAGGGATTTTGTCCGATTTTGGATATGTCTTTCAGTAGTGGTAACTGATCATAAATTAATTTAAAAAGCTTCTGTTGCAATTTTGCCCATGTTAAATCATACCATTATTGCCTGGACTACATTTTTAAGATCAAATTTTGGTAGGCAAATCTAAAGTATATATTTATGTGTATATAAAAACAAAATTTGAAAAAAAATGTCAACCCGTTTTTGAAATATCGAATTAAAAAAAAAATTGAAACTTTTTTTAAAAATCCAAAAATTTTTGTTGAAAATTTTGATATGCAATATTATTTCATCGTATCTGAAATTTGTATATAAGAAAATTCATCTAAATCCGTTAAGCCGATAACGAGAAATTTCAAAATAAAAAAATATGTTCTATGACAAGTACTATTTATTAATACATACTTAGTTGCTAAGTGTAATCGTACTAATTTAAGTGTATGCAAAAAGGTTAATCAAAATCGTAGGAGTCATTTTTAAGCAAAAAAATATTTTCCCTTGCGGCTTTTTAACTTTTGTATGGATGGTACCGTTTGTTTTTCATATATGTAAAATTTGTTCTAAAAATATTTTAGAGAGTACAAAAATTTTGAAACATTTTTAAAAACCAAAAAATGTTTTTTTCAAAAATTTTGGTACACAAAACTACATATTTATATCTTTTGGAAGCTTTTGTGTAAAAAAAAAGTAATTGAAATCAGTTGTACCGTTTTGAAGAAAATCAAAAATTAAAAAAATTGTTCTTTGGGAGGTACCATTAATACCTTACCATTTTTGAAAAATGGTTTTGCACCAAAAATAAACCTTTACTAAAATAAATTTATTGAATTTTTTTTAAGAAAAGTTGTCGAGCCGTTTTTGATAAAAATACGATTATATAAAATTGCTAAAAAAGATTGTATGGCAGGTACCTACCGTTATTTTTGGTTCTAAAAAAAACGAAAAAAATGTGTGGGCATAGTCACCAAAAACCATTATTAACCAAGTTTGAAGAAAATAGATCGAGCCATTTAGGCTATAGAAGAACAGACAGACAGACAGACAGACAGATTAACAGACAGACAGACGGACAGACAGACAGACAGACAGACAGACTGAATTGTGCCGCCCACTTTTTTGGTTTTTTCTATCATCGTAATATCATGTTTGATTGTTACCTCAAAAAATTTATTTGCACGAATCCAAAACTTGCCTTACGCGCCAGTTATAGCTATCATTGAAAATTTTAATGATTGATTTTGAGACGTTTAAGAAGTAAAATCAGTTATTATTTTGATGGACAAATAAAGCTCAAGACTCAATAAATATTTCTAGTCAAAAAAAAATTTCAAATATGCCCAACTTTCTTCAAAAAATGACTTTTAATTTTTTAATGATCATTGGTAAGGTAGTTCAATCATTGAAATAAGAAAAGTGTTTTTATGTTGAAAGTTAGGCCTTTTTAAATATTCTTTTTTGGCACAAGTAAAAGTGTATTTCATGCTCTTAAACATTCCTTATCTTATAGTCTACATGTCTTTATATGCATTTTTTTAAATCCAAAACCTCTTGAACGAACTTATTTTGTAAACTTCACCATGATAAAAATTTTGTTTAACTTAATATTTTGACATTGACAGTTTGAGATTGGTCACTGGTTTAAGAGTGCGTTCACATTGAAAATTCAAAGTTGGAAAAAACTTAACATGAAAATTATTTGGTAAGCTTGTATACAAGTAAAAACACTACAGTACACTCAATATTTTAATTATTTTTTTAACTATTTCAAAACCATGAAATTTTTAATTTAAAAAAATTGATAACCAAATAAAAACTGCGAAAGCTGTATCATAAAATTCAGTTTCATCATTAACTACACATTTTTCAATAAAATCTTTTTCAACCAAATATTTTCCTCCAATGTCACTATTATTTTGGCGAGTTTAAAATAATAAAACAAAAAACTATAGGACCATATTTGCAATGAGGGTATGAGGGACTTCTAAATTAAAATAAATAATAAAATGCAAGTTCAACAAGCTCTTACCCAACCTATAATGTATAGGAAAAGACATTTTATTTAATATTATATGAAAAAAATAGTCTCCTAATTCTTTCTTAACAATTTTATGAGCGTTTGCCTTAAAGCACATGTAAACTTTATAGCCTTTCTCACAATCATCTTTGCCAGTTTCTTTCTGACATGTTTCCATAATTGCTGTTGCTTCTGCTTCATCGATAATAATTGAACTAAACATTTTACGTACTTCACTATTTTCGTCTTCCAAAGCTCCAAATTGTTCCAGCATACAATTGATATGACACTGAACCTTATTATCGGCACCACCTTTGTCGAACTCACCATGCATTAGTTTTTGAATATCTTCATTGGATATTTCATGTTTTTCTTGACACATTTCGAAGGTTTCTTTAATAAATTCTGCAACATTTTTATCCTCCTCGGGGACCTGCAAATATTGTCAAAAATAATAAAAATAAATTTAATGATTTTTGTATAAAAACTCACTGCACGGCCAAGGCAAATCAAAGAAAATACCACAATTGCTGCAACGAACTTCATGTTTTTAATTTTAACTTTTAACTGTTTAATATAGAGATAATGCAGAGATTTACAACCAAAGGCTTTATATACCCCCAAGGTAAGCGATTTTATTTTAAAAAATATCTACTTTGTTACTATTAGTTTGATTTGACACGCGAATATTTTATTGAAATAACGATAAGTAAGTTTTTTGTATCGAATTAAATTATAAACAATAAAATGCACAAAGGAAAATTAATGATAAACAAACCTTTTGTTTTAAGGCTTGAGATGTGTTTATTGTTTTTTTTTAATGTTTTGAATAACTTCTATATTAGGCTAGGTAATATTCAACACCTACCAAGGCAAAATTATACCTTCAAGAGTGTTTGTTATTAATTATTATATTTGCTTGGAGCATAGTCATACTTAAAAACAAAAATGCTTTGCGTTTCTGAAAAAATGGCCACACTGGCCACTGTTCAACATGTTTGGGTATGCCTCTTGCTCTCACTCTGAACTGAAATTCACAATTAATCGTTTAAGACTTTATGTAAACAATTAAATTTTCTGTCGAAATGGATCTTAAACAATTTACTTAAACAATTTAAGCAGCCGTTCAGTCTGTAGGCTTGGAAGCATAAGGAAAACAGATGGGAAGACAAAACTGCGCATTTTAATTTTAATTAATTAAGTATTTTCTATAAGCGTTATTTTGTAATGCTTTTACTTTGCAGCTGAGGTAAGCTTGGTGGTATCCAGGATTCTTCCCCAAGAAGCAACGAAACTTGGGGTTAGGAGGATCTAATCTCCAAATGAAACGGCTTTAATTCCTTTCTTTACATTGTTTTTCTGGTCTTAAAAATAACTAGCACGGTATTTCATATAATATCGTCCCCTGATTGCAAGAACTAGGAAACTTAATTTTATATTTTAGTAATATATCGGCAAAAACGGTATTATTTTGTACAGTTTTAAAGGCTTTTTGTCTAATATTTTTCTATCACAGACAATTATAGGATATTTGTAAAGTTTCAGGAACGTACAAATTAAACTTTCCATCGTTCTCCAGAAGCTCTGTTTCTATAAAGGCTGATATCTCCAAAATTTATGAAATTAAGTAACCTAGTTCTTGCAATCAGGTGACGATAGGTCCCTAGCACGAAACCTAGGGAACAAAACGGTCGGAGCCCTCAAAGGAGAGACTTGTCCAGCTAGATCCTTGAAGAGGAACTCGAAGAAACAAAACAGTTACGAATACTTTTCGGAAACCCTATGTCCTCATCAAATAAGGAACAAAGCGGTCGGAACCCTCGTAGGAGAACCTTGTCCAATGAGCTTCTAGGGGAGTAGCCCAAAGGAACAAAACGATTGTCCCTGGCGCACAACCCAGGGAAAGAAACGGGCGGAACTCTCAAAGGAGAACCTTGTCGAATGAGCTTCTTGAATAGGAGCTAAGAGGAACGATACGGTCGGAACTTCTTATAGAAATCCCTTATAACTTATACTATATGCCTATATATGTATAGTATATATGCCTATACTGTTTACCCTACCTAAATGGTTTTTCTAAATTAGAGGCAAATATTTTATAAAAAAAAGTTTGATTGGGCTCTGCGTTAGCAATGCCTTTCTGTCACCGGAACGCCTAATAAAAGGTCTATGTTACGACCCGAAAAGACATAGACAATTTCATCATTTTTCTCACTTCGCCATATAACATTTGCTGGAGTATGCCAATGTGAATTGAAAGAAATGAAATTCAAATTTATATAGACTTTCATGATTCTCTTATTTTTGTTCTTGATATGTATGAATTAAAATCCATGGAGAAGGTAATCTTAAATTAACACAGTCATATTTAACACATTTGTTAACGATCGAAGACCTGCTTTTGGTGTGCATTAATTTTTTTGACATGCGGTGAATACTTTTAAGGTTTCGTGCCTCAATAAGAACAAAAAAAAAACAAATTGTGGAAGCTCTAAATTTTTGTCTAACATTAGAGCAAAGTTGGTTCCAACTACCACATTAAATTTTAGATCGACTAAGAAGAAAATTATCTCCTCTCCTCCTAATGTTTCGAAATAATCAATACAAAATGATTATTTTGAAACATTAGATAAAGTAATAAAAATTGTCGCTAAGAACTGTTTTCGAACGTCGAAAAATGAGAGAGATTTATACAATTTTCAGATTACATACCTTTTCCAAAACCTATACATGTTTTTTTAAGCGTGCATAAAAAGTCCATACGAAATATTTTTGGCGCGCACGAGGCACGATCTCAATTTCGTATTATTTAAAATCGGGAGTGGATAAAATTCTGATTTCAAAAACTCTTTTTTTTTTTAAATTTTGTAACTCAAAATTATAAACAATAAAATCGTGTATATTCAGTTTTTTTTTCAAATAATTCATATTTATAAACGCAAATCAATAATTTTCCAACTCGGTTAACAAATAAAATTATTTCATATTTTTATTTTAAGACGAGGCACAGAGGTAATTGAAAAAGGAAGGAACAAGAACGCTCTTTTTACATTTTCCAAACCTTCTTTTTATTATTGTCAGAATTATGCTAACAGAATTTGGAAAATTAAAATTTTGAGAAGCGGAATTTCAAAAATAAAATTTTGCAAAACTAATTTTGACGTTGCCAAAATTTCTACCCCAATATTCTAAAATCTAAAAAAAAATTGGTAACATTTGTGGGACCAGCAGAACTTAGTTACAACAAAAGCCCAAAATCGAAAGAGAAAAAACACTTTTAATTAATTTGGGTAATTTTTTGTTAGTTCCACCCCCCCAAGGAGTGAAGATGTATACGCCGCTGAGCTGGATCAGTTTTTTCGGGATCCCAAGTTCCGATATCACCAATAGAAGCTCTTGGCGACTTATATGCTATCAAAAGCGGCTTTGAAGTCGATGAATAGATGGTGGGCTTCGAATTGAAATTCGTTGATCTATTCCAAAATTTGCAGATGGGGTTGGCACATTAAATTTTATTGATGAAATTATGTTCAGATATTATTATTTATATATTTTAAACATCAATTTTAGCAATAGCGCTATAATGGTTGGAATTGAAACATTTTTTATTCCTATCAAGACAACGATCCAAAATAATTCAACTGGAATACTTAGGAATAGGTTGTTACATAATGATCCGGGGGGTAATCATGAATCCCATCACAATCACCGGAACTAAACTAAATTGCAAATATTTGGAAAAATTGGGACCGACATTTAGAAACAGGGGATTTTCAACGAAAGTGCCTTGAAAAGAGTTTTACTGCAGAAATCATCAAAAAAAACTGTGAGATGAAATGATCACTTTACTTTGCTTTTTGTTCATTTTTCAATATTTTTTTAAAGATTTTGGAGTTTTTTTAATGAAAATTCAATTCTCTATTGAAAATAAATTTTAACTGTTTTTATTTTATTCGATTTACTACAGTTTTTTAAAGAAAAAGAATTTGGTTAAGGGTGGACCATTTTCACTGTGAGCCACTTCAGATACAAGTTATTCATCCGTAAAAAAAATTGAACTTGAGCTTTTGATTAGACTTGTTATTATACGATGATATAGATGAAAAAAGTGGGTCTCACAATTCTGCCTGTCTGTCAATTCGTCTACAGCCCAAGTGGCTGTATCGACTTTCTTAAAACTTGATACATAATGGTTTTTGGTGATTATGACCACACGTTTTTTTTCATTTTTTTTAGAACCAAAAACAACGGTTTTTTAGCAAATTTACATAATCATTTTATCTCAAAAATTGCTCCACAACTTTTCTTAAAAAAAATTCAATATATTATTTTTAGTGAAGGCTACCTTGGATGGGAAACAATTTTAAAAAATTTTTTATCAGTGGTAGGTGTCTCCCAAAGAACCATTTTTTAATTTTTGATTTTCTTCAAAATGGTATGACTGATTTCAATATTTTTCGCATGTGCACAAACTTCCAATAAATATAAATAGTATTGTGTACCAGCCATTATTTTTGAAAAAATATTTTTTGAATTTTTAAAAAAAGTTTCAAACTATTTTTTTGAAAGTTCGACATCTCAAAAACGGTTTTACAATTTTTTTTAAATATTATTATTATCAATTATTATATTATTCTTTATTTCAATCTGGACATCTATGTTTATAAAATGAGATTTTTCAAAAGAAAGTAGAACATGGCATTAAGTGCCGTCTGTCAAAATTTAATTGACATATATATTATAATTAAGTTTTTATGATGAAAAGAGATAAATAAATATAATTTTTGTTTTAACATAGTATTTAAAAAATATAAAGTGACAAAGTATTATTATATGATTAACAATCCGTGTCTCTTACTTAATTAAGTCTACTAGATAAACTGAATAATAAGAATATTTTTTTATGCATACAAAAAATCTTTTAAAAGTAGTGCTTGAAGTTATAACCCAAAACTATTTCGATATCTTAAGGCATGTTCGCAATAACTGAAAAGAACTTTCCAACCATATTTTCCATTTAAAATCTCTTTGGTTTCAAATAAAGATAAGAAGCTCTTTTGAAAGTATAAGGCCTTCTCAATTCCTGCAGTATTGGACAGACTGCTAAGAAGTGGTAAATGTCTTCGTTTACATTTCTATTACAAAGATTACAAAGAATTGATCTTATTTCTTGCCTATGGGGTTTGAAATTAAGTCCTAAAATTTCGATTCTTGCTTTAAATATCACACTTATTTGGTAGTTGGAAAGATTATTGCTGAAGTAATAATTGCTGATCCCTAATGAATGGTTCAGTTCTCTATAAATCAACCAACTTGAAGAGGATTGTGCGCTATGAATACATTGCAGATAAAAACTTCATCCAGTTTCGCAATGCAGCTATAAAAAGCTTCACGCCAGCATTCACTCGGTTGATTAGATAAACTGAGGTCCACCCCATAGATACCAGCAATATCTTACCATTCCCTAAACGGGATAAGCCTATACCTTAACGCATATTTCATTATTTTTTTCTGCAAATTGGTATCGGACCTTAGCATTACTTTGACTATGTAGTCTGCGCTTGCTTTCAAGTTTTTTTTATGTAGATTTGAGGAATACCAGATTCGACATGCAAAGCATAAGTTTTCGTTGTTGAAGGCAACCTGAAGATGCACTTGAAAAAGAGTCGTTGTACCATTTCAAATTCTTCAATAAACTTATACCCAAAGACTTGATTTGCGTAGCAAGGACAAGTATTATTCGTGGAATCTAGCACACTAAGTTTGGAAGATGAATCTACGTTTCGATTGCAAAAGAACCTACTCTACATAACGTTCATCGCAGTTATAGCAACTAACCATTTTTCTTTAACGTGAGGACGCAAATCCAAGTTACTGCTTATCAAGAAACCAAGATATTTGTATTGATTTACAACTTCTATGGAGTCTGATCCAAGAAACTACTTACCTTGGGGTAAAATTCTCATATTAATGGATTCGAAAATCATTATCTTCGATTTGGGGGTGTTTATTTGTAGATCTCATAAGTCGCAATAGTTTTTCAGTCGGTTAATAATGAGCTGCAATGAGGAAGGACTGTCAGCTAGTAACACCAGGTCATCTGCGTAAAGCAGTACTCTGATAACTTCATCTCCCGTTTTGATTCCACCAGTCCAGATTTTAGCCACATCATCAATAAATAATGCAAACAAAATCGGACTTAGGACACATCCTTGAGGAACTCCAGTTTTAATGTCAAAAAACTCCGATATTGTAAGGCCATTCCAAATTGCAGAAGAGTTGGTCATTAATTATGCTTACAAAGTCTCAAGAACTTTGAGGAGAGGTCGATATTAGATAGCTTGTAAATTAAAGAATTTCGATTTATTGTGTCAAACGCAGCCTTAATTATTATTTGACAAAAATAGTTTATTTATTCTTTTTTAACAATTTTATGAGCGTTTGCTTTCAAGCACATGTAAACTTTATAGCCTTTCTCACAATCATCTTTGCCAGTTTCCTTCTGACATGTTTCCACAATTTCTTTTGCTGCACCTTCATCGACAATTTTTGAACTAATCGTTTTACGTAATTCACTATTTTCATTTTCCAAAGTTTCAAATTCTTCCATCATACAATTGATTTGGCATTGAACCTTACTATCGGCACCACCTTTATCGAACTCACCATGCATGATTTTTTGAATATCTTCATTGGATGTTTCATGTTTTGCTTGACACATTTCGATGATTTCTTTGACATAGTCTGAAACATTTTTGTCCTCTTTGGAAATCTGAAAATATTCGCGCAAAAATATATACAAAAAATAATTTAATGATTTTTTCAAAACTCACTGCACTATCAAGGCAAATCAAGGAAAATACCGAAATTGCTGCAACGAACTTCATGTTTTTAACTTTAACTTTGAATAATCTTATATAGGTAATGTGCACAGATTTTTGACCAATTTGATTTTATGGAAAGAGCTTATATACCCTCGTGGTAAGCGATCTTTTTTAATATCTAGGTATCTTGTTTGCAATTTTAATTGACATGCAAATATTAATTTAATTGCAATAACGATAAGTGTAAGTTTTTTGTATCAAATTAAATTATTAACAATAAAATGAATAACGACAAATTAATGATAAACAAACCATTTGTTTTAAAGCGTGTTTCCGGCTGACGGCAGAAGCCAATGCTTAAATTGTGAAATTGTAAATCAATAAGAACATTTTAATTGCAAAATAAAAAAACACATTCTACTACTACTCTACTACTACTACTGGTTTTTTTTATTGTTTGTCATGCTGTGAAAAACTTTTATCAGGATTGTGAATATAACCTTTAATGAAGAACAATTACGTTCAAGTGTTTTAATTATAAAATATGTTTATTTAGGACATAAGCAAAGAAAGCTTAAAAACAAAAATGCTCCTAAATTCACCATTGAGTTTCTGAAAAAATGGTCATCAATTTAATAAAAATTTCTGCAGAAAATTAATTTTCCTATCAAAATGGATCGCTTAAGAGAAAGCAGGAAAAGTTTACGAAAACAAAGATAAAAAAATGGAAAAATTAAATATTTCTAAATTCTTTACTAAATTGCCGGATACTGGTCTTGGCTTTATGTCATGAATTGCTAAGTGTAAGTGCAAATGTTGATCAAGGAAAGAATTGCAACATTAAACTCATGGCCATAGAGATTGGAAGTAAGTGCGTTGGGCTTACGACCTGACCACAGTGAATTATGAGAGTGACGTGTGAAGCCTCGGATAACAACCCCCTCATATGTTAACCAGGCCTGGAACGAAAATAGACTACGACCTCTACGAGTATGCACCTGGAATGTAAGGACACTCTATACGCCAGGTGCTACTCAAAATCTTGAATCTGTTCTCTCCCCGTAGAAGGCAGACATTACCGCAACCCAGGTTCAGGAATAATGAAGAGAAAAGATTGCGACATTTATAACTGCTGTCATCAAAGACTGCACATGCTAGGATGCGGATTCGTAGTGCGAAACCGACTCAGATCGAAAGTCATCGATTTTAAGCCGATTAGCCATCGCCTGACTGTGATCCGCATCAAAAGCTACCTTCCAAAACATCAGCTTGGAAGGAGCCTATGAAGCCTGTCCGGCCGTAGTCGAAGACTTCAATGCCAAAGTCAGAAAGGAAAACATATTGGGCGGATTCGTTGGAAAGCACAGCCTCCACGAAAACGACAACAGACAACGGCTTCCGACTAATCGATTTTGCTGTAGCTCGTAATACGGTGATAAGAAGCACTAGGTTCCCCAAGCGAAGGATACACACAGCAACCTAGCGATCTGCAAATGGTCGAACCGCCAACCAAATCGACCACGTGCTAATTGGTGCAAGGCATGCATCGAAAATCATATTGGACGTGCGAACTTTCCGAGGTGCAAACGTGGACTCAGACCACGTTCTTGTCATATAAAAGAAAGATAATTATAAATTTCATGTAAAACAATATATTCAAAAAACGGTTTGGATACAAATCGACCGAAAAATAGTCTTTTTATTTCTTTGTGGTGTGGTCTCCATGTTGCGTTTTATAAGAGTATTATGAAACAATAATATTTAAAATGTTAAAAAAACTACTTTTAAGGTTTAGTTTAAAAAAAAAATAATTTTAATTTATTTAATTTTAGTAATATCACAACATATTTTAATTTATTTTCGGTTATCACAGAACATGCCCGATGATGGTTCTGTGATAACCGAAACGCGTCGCTCATAAAATAAATTAAAACATGTTGTGATATTACTAAAATTAAATAAATTAAAATTGTTTTTTTAAAAATTAAACGTTAAAAGTTGTTTTTTTGAATCATTTTAAATATTATTGTTTCATAATACTCTTGAAAAATAGTCGTTCATACTAGGCTGATGTTAAGTTTTTAAAGCTTTATAAATGGCATTTTTGGCTATTTTGATGGACTTGTTAGATAGATTATGTATTAGGGAGTCATGACCAGTTGCCATCTATTTTTTTCTATAGAATTTAAATTGTAAATAGTAACTATGTAATCATTATAACTGTTAATCTGGCTGATGACTTTTGCCATTGCTAAATAAAATTTGTATATTTTATTGTAAGCTTAATTAAATGATTAAATAAAATTCATCATTCATTCATTCATTCATTCTATTTTTTTTGTTTCAAAACTTAAAATAATTTGTCAAAATCAACACACTTGCTTTTCAAAGCCGGGTTTTGACTTTTGAGCAAATGTTAGCGTATACCTTCTCGAATATGAAAAAAAGTGTGTCAGACCAGTTTTACGGTTGAAAGTCCTTGCCAGACGAGCTCAACATTTTCTAAGTAGGTATTAAAGAAAAAACTTTTTTATTTTCGAATACCTAACTCGTCTGGCACTATTTTGTCCATACAACGAAAGGCATAAGCTAACAAATACCCCGGTTTGTTAAAGTAGATTTGTTAGTTTTGATAATTGTTAAAAAAAAATAAAAATAAAAGGAAAAGAAGTCACCAACTAAATAAAATTAAAGGCCGTCTGGCATGCATTTCCGACAGCCAAACTCGTCTGGCACAATTTTGTCTCTATTTAAGGAGACATTAGCTATAACATTTATTGAAAACCCGGCTTTGTATTTGAAATTAAAAAAAATGCAATATCTTATAATACCTACTTTGAAAATGATGAGCTCGTCTGGCAAGGACTTTAAACCCTAAAACTTGTCTGGAACAATTTTTTTTTTTCATGTTCAAGAAGGTATAAGCTAACATGTGTTCAAAACCCGGCTTTGTAAGAGCTAGTGTGTTGATTTTGGCAATTATCCTAAATTTTGGAAACAAAAATAGATGGCAACCCTAAAACTGTGAAAAATTTGAAATTTGATTTTTAGTTTTGAGTTAACTGGTCATGGCTCAATAGACACCCAGTTTGAGTGTATATTCTAACAAGTCTATCAAAATAGCCAAAAATGCGATTTATAAAGCTTTAAAAACTTAAAATCAGCCTAGTTTGAACAACTATTTCTCAGTCGATTTTTATCCAAACCAATTTTGTTTTTAATTTATTTTAAAGGAAATTTAATTTTATCTTTCTTTTATATGAAGCAATGCCGTTCACATTTTTTTGCAATGATTTTTTTAAAAATTAGCTAACTAAAAATTTTTTAAATTTGTTTTCAAAAATCCATTTCGATGGAATTTTTTTTTTCTACAAAAAAGATTTCGAGAATTATCTCGAAATTTTGCTTCGTTTTCGAGTTATATGCAAAAAACCAATAAGGGTGCTTTTGCACCCCCCTCTAAAAAATACGCCCTTCAATTTAATAGTACTCCGCGGTTTTCTCATCTTCAATGACCCCTTTGATGATTCTTACAATAAAATCCCATGTACGTCTTAGTTCCTTATTATATGACATAATCAGTAGCCTATAAGGAGACAGCTGAGACCACCATAGCCTATCCACCACCCCGAAAAAAGAACCCGTGGTATTATGATGAATTCGCGGTATTGTAGCAAGAGACGGAAAATGCACGACACTCCAAGCTAGCTGTAGGTACTTAGAGCATTCACAGCTATTGATGAACAGGCGAAACGCGTTGGTTTTGAAGTGAATGAGGCCAAAACAAGGTTTATTATGCTATCAACAAACAAAGCCTCATCTGTCCATCGCCTAGGACAAAACGTCATTGTTGGTAGCAGTAATTTCGAGTTAGTCAAGGAGTTCACCTACCTCGGAACAAACATCAAATCCACAAACGGCATTTTAGTGGAAGTCTAATGAAGAATTACCCTTCTGCCCTGCTACTTCGGTTTGGCCTAACAAATGGGTTCAAATTTCTTTTCTCGAAAGACAAAGTGCACACTTTACAAAACGCTAATTTTACCAGCTCTACTCTACGGCGCCAAGTGCTGGACGATAAGTAAAAAAAGAGGAACTGATACTGGGCACTTCCGAGAGAAAAAATTTTCGGCAGACATTTGGTCCTATTGGAGGAAAAGATTCAATCTTGAATTTTATGAGCTGTGCCAAGATGTGGATTTAGTCCAAAGAGCCAAAACACGTCGACTACACTGGCTCGGCCACATCGAGCGAATTGACAACAACGCTCCAGCCAAGAAAATCTTCGAATCCCAGCCCCCAGGTTCGAGAAGACCAGGAAGATCGAGCCTCCGCTACAGCTTGCGGTTTCAGACGCAAGAGTGGTTTGTCTCGACAACTGGAGGGAGCATGCGAGGAACCGCAACCGATGGAAAACCGCAATATCTCAGGCAGATACTCTCAATGGATCTGGAGCCGGAAGAAGGTTAGTAATTACTGAACTAAAATTCAATCTCGTGTAACAGTGAAATACTAGTACAACCTTTACCAGATTATATCAAGTAAAATTTTTAATTCTGCCTAGGTTGAAACAGACCTCTTCCCTTCCTTAAATGCGACTCCATTTCGGACCTATAGGCAGACGAGGCTAGATCAAAAAACTGTTCCCTCAAAATTGTATCTACAATTTATATTTTGAGTTGAATTTTTATTTTCTTTAAATTGTATTCAAATGATGCCCGAACCTCGTCCTGATGACACAAGAAACCATCAGCTAATAGGAAATAATCTTTATCCCATATTGACATAGTTTTGTTTTTCTTAACGCTTGGTCTTCTATACTTGGCTGATTTATTTCACTCGTACCTATACAAAATTTTTATTACAAAAGCCTTCGAACATATATTTTTTTTGCTTAAGGCCAGCCAGCATGCATTCAAAATGGCTTCAATTCCAATTTTGTACTCGGTTTTGGATTCACGTTTTCATCATAAACGAACTATTACTTTTTTGAGAGGTTATTCTTCATCTGAGGTTTGCTTTATAGAAATTCAATCTGAAATTGGCTTCAGTTTAATCTATGGTGAATTCTATAACATCGCACATATCTCTGCTCTTTTTGAGCTTAAACTTCAACAACAACAACAACAACAACAACAACAAATATGTACCGTACCTATGTATATATTGTGCAAGATAGACAGAAAGTAAATCCAATAGTTGAAAATGTAATTCCCCGTGATAAGCTTGTTTGTTTATTCCAATGCAACGACCCACGACCGCATTGCTATTGTAAAAGGGTCGAGTCACTCCAACACCCACCAACTGCATCTAGCATCAGAAAGGATTCCTTTTGGATAAAATTGAAAACGAAATAGAAAGTAAGAACAAGCCTTCCCTTTGCCCTTTTTTTTGTATGCGCTGAAATTTGTTCAATTTTTCAATTTTTTTGTTCACAAAGCTCTCCCTCCAATTTTTCTGAATTTGACTTCTGTGTGCAATTTCCAGTGCACTGGGTCATATTAAGAGTCCTTCACCAGGCCACCCATCACTGATGCAACACACACAAACTAAAGACAGAGGGCGCGTTGCAGCGGGCGCGGCTCCCAAGAACAGATTTGATTTCATTTTGTCGTTTCATCCGGGGGGCTTTTCTATTCCCGATGATGCAATGATGATGGTTGGTGGATTCAAGGATTCTTCTGCTTCAGCGGAAATTTGAATTTGAAACTTTCTCTCCTTTTATTTTTGGAGTGGCACTAGTCAGCGCCTGCCACTTGTGCTATTTTTTTAATTATTGCACTGATCCCAAGCGAATGTTGGTCTGATTTCATTTCGATATGGATTTTGGTTGTTTTCATATTGAAAGGAATTTATTCCCTAAGGATGAATGATCCTTAACGATTTTTTTTTTTTTGAGTTGATTGACCTATGAATTTAGAATATTATTATTTTTAAACACACAATCGTTTGATATGGTTTTCCTCCTTGATTTACCTACTCAATGCCATCTGTTGGGAGAAAAATAAGATGCACCACATCCATTTCCTTAAAGTGCAACTAGCATCGGTGATTTTATATTCACTGCATATTTCATGTTGACCGTTGGCGTACTTTTGAATTATTTATTCATTTGATTCCGGAGTGTATATCTTTTGTGTACATATTTGTGTGGATCCACAAAAAAATCGACATGACCTGAATACAAAGCACGAAATGCAAAAAACAGCTCTTTTATATACGATTTAAGTATATTTTGATCTCTACCTTACATAAAAACACGGTGTTTCGGTTTTTTGTTGTTGTTGTCGTTGTTGTTATTTCGTTTGTTTTCCTGTCATGTCCAAGCACATTGAACCGAAAATGGAAGGACAAGCCAGAGGAGAGGTGTCCATCAGTGTATACCTACAATTGGAGTTCCTCGAAGGAGTGAATTCGTTTATTTGTAAAGCAAATTCCACAACGGGGGGGATAAGAGCAGAGTGTGAGAAAACACACAAAAAAAGGACTAAGTGCAAAATGATTTTAAATTGTATCATGACACATGCTTTGAATACATGACATGGTGTTTCTGGAAAATGTCAAGGATCAACAAAAACAAACGAAGGAGTATGGGATGTGTTTTGCACGTGTTTTCATGCATAATTTGTGGCATAGCTTCATACCTATGAAGCTATTGATGGGAAAAGAGGAGTTGCACTAAAATTTTATATTTAAACAAACATACCTACTCAAATAGAAGTGATGGGTAAATAGTATAAGCCAATGAATAAATTTTGTACTTGACACTATTTTGTTTGAGCAAATAAATTTGTAAATACAGTAGACGCTCGATATAGTGAAGTAATAAAAACCAGGCCTATTCACTGTTTCGAGATGGTTCACTTTTTCGAGCGGGAGTTTTCTAAGGCGAATTTGATCCAAAATGCGCATTTCGTTCGATGTGAATGTTTTTAATTTTAATTAAGCATTAAACAAGGCTTTCACTCAGGTTTAAACAAAAAACAGAAACAGTTCCTGAGAGCTCTCAAACTAAAAAAAATGCTTGCGCAATTTTTTTTTATAAAAAATACGTTTTTAAATAAAATTTTGTGTGTTCACTATTGTGGATAGTTCACTATTACGAGATTCACTAAATTGAGCGTCTACTGTAGTATCTTTTAATTTTGTATAGGGTGTTTTTTCTTAGAGTCACAGTATGGCATGTCGCATTAAAATACAATTTTATTATATATATGATATCTTTAACATCTTGGATTAGCGTGTCAAAAATAGTGTGGTTAATTTTACTTAAGTTTAATTTCTATCCTAATACTTAGCTTACATAAGCTTCCTGTGCTCCACATATTTTGCTAAATATTACAAATCGCACATCAATATAAAAAGCTCAAACCTTTTAGTAGGGGCGTTTGTGCACGATATGAGGGCATACCTTTCATTTCGACCTGACGGGTTGAGCTTTGGTATACAAATAGTCCATGTCCTAACTTTACTTTTAAGAAGTGTTGCTAAGGAGGCTACACTGTCAGAAGGACAAGAGAAGGGTTGCCACAATCCCGAAATGTTGCTTATAAAACCAAGGGTCGGACGATGACCTGAGAACTCCCGTTGGATTCAGCACCCTTGAAACAATAGGACCTTATTATTGTTTTTCTCCCACCCCTCCCCTTTCACGAAGGGGGTGGAAAAAAGTCGTTTTGGAAACAAAATTTGAAAAGCCAAGAAAAGTTAGACAAATATTTTTATTAATAAAATTTAAAGATGGTGTCGACGAAGAATTTCACAAGCTACTAAATTACATCCAAAATTGATTGAAAACCTACTTTGGGTTTTTGAAAAAGCCACATTCAAAGTTCTAGGGACGGGGGATATATGAAAGATTAACAAACTTAAATATTTATCTTGGAATAATATCAGCATATGACACATGTTTTAAGGGTATTTCTGAATGCCCAATCTTACCTAATCAGAATGAACTCGATACAATCATCTTAAAAAAAGTTATAGTCCTTTTCATAAATGATGAATGAATTTTAAGTGAAACAACTAAAATATTACCAAATTTCAACAGATTGACACGTAACTTGGTCCACATATTTGTTTAGTAAAGGCTACATTTGAATATGAAACCATTTTTCCAAACATGGCATTTAGTGGTAGGTACCTCTAAAAGAACCATTTTTTTCTATTTTCAGTTTTCTTCGATAATTTTTTTATACAGCATCTTCTAAAAAATATTAATATAATTTTTTTGCCAAAATTGTCAAAACATTTTTGTTTGGATTTTTTGAATATGTTCAAATGTTTTTTTTTTTTTTTTTGAAAACTTAATTTTTTGAACTCGGTATTTAAGGGATTTTCAAAACTCTAGAATATTTTAAGAAAAAATTTTACTTCTATGAACAAATGGTACCATATATTTTTTTTCTTAAAAATGGCTGTTACTTTTTAATAAAATTTTTTCTGTATGCTTAAACTAATGCGATCTACTACCAAAAATTACAAAAAATTACACAAAGCAACTATTAATACAGTACAAACTCGATAGAAGCAACCCTCGATAAACATAATACCTCGGTTAGAGCAACAGCCAAATTTCTACCATTATTGACTCAGCAACGTTGCTCAGTAAATGCAACTTTTATTATATTATTTCTTATTTCGATTAATCGATATTTTTATTTATTTTTGTTTCAATATTTACTTTTATTGTAATCATGGCATTATTATTTACCAACATTTTATTTGTTACAAGATCAAAAACTCCTTTTAATAAAATTTACTTTGAGTGTTCCTATTTTATTGGCCAAGCAAATCAATCACTTTTGAATGCTAATCGAATTCTTCTTTGTTTATGGATTTAAGACCAGTTGTATGTTGACAACTTGAACCACTGCACTTTCCGACACGCCGCACGGTGGTCCGTTTGTTGAATAATTTCGGCAGCAGTTATTATTTCCAACCATTGGCGTAGGAAGGAATTTTTGCTAAGGTGGGCAACCAGTCCAAACCAAACCTAATCCTTAAGCAATTTTTTTGTGCAAGTGATTCCTCAATAACTATGTATTTATGTGCCCTATAGCATTTAATTAATTCACGAATTTGTTCAAAAGAGATCTAATGAATGAATTCGACAACGACGTCAAGAGTAAAGCAAATTAACAATCATTAGAAATGCTACCAAACTCAACTCTGCTACAATGTCTTACGATGCATCTATATTAAAAATGAATGGTTTTAAGTAAAATTAGTTTTCAACTAAGTTTTTATCCGCCACATTGCCGATAAACTTCCTTCAAAATTGCTGCAACTAAGCGGAAGCGGTAATGCGGCCTGTTGCAGTTTGTATATACATTTGAAAATATCCATATGTTTTTTTTTTTTAATTATAAAGGTTTATTTCATAGTTCTTTAATTCGAACATATTTTTTCACAATCTAGACTTCGGCACTCAGTTTAAAACATTTATAAGCTTTGATAGCTGTCATTCTCCAAAAAGTTTTTAAGAACTTTTGTTCACCCTTGTCCTAAAGCTATCTTAGTTAGAAAACGGCATCGATTTCCCAATATTTGTCAAACTTTGCATTTTATTTAATTAAACAAAGCATATTTCCAACTATTAAGAACTTTTAGAAACTGCCTAACTACTCAACCGTTTATTAAATTTAAATTCAGAGTATAAACATTATTCAATTTAATTTTTCTTTAAAAATTAGCTTGTTTTTTGAGTCATTTAATGAAATAAAAAATAAATTTTTCCACTAAAACTTTGACCGCATTTTGAAACAAAACTTCAAAATATGAATTTAAATACTAGACCATTAAAAACAAATCAAAGCTGCACTAAAAAATCAAAAAAACTTGATCAAAAAATCTACCTGGGTAGATGCAAATCATAATATTTATTCTCCAACAATCTTCGGTTTCGATATGGGATGCCAAATCAAGTGTATTGCTTTTGCCACAACTGTTGCTGGAAAGTAAATTTGTTTTACCTGACATCTCCTTGTTGATGCTCGTAGGTTTTAAAGAAATCTCATACTTTTGTGAAAATTTTTTTATTTCAAACCAAATTTTATAATCATTCCGTAATTTTTCAAAGGTTTGGACTGTACTAGACTGTAGATGTATAGTGTAAGTACTGGCACAGAAAAAGTGTATTTTGATCAAAATGTCACCCAATTTCCCTAAAATAATCTTTTTCCGAAACAGTAAAAAAAACTAAAAATAATTGTTCTCCATAAAACGCAGGCGATAGGTAGAAGCAACTCGGTTTAGATTTTTATAAAATTCCAATTATTCTGTTTGATTTGTCTGTTACAGAGCAAATAATACATTAAAGGCCACTTTACACGATTATAGAAGTCATATGACTTCTCATATGACCTGTCAGAAAAATCATACCAAATCGTCTGAACGCACTCATAGATCTCATATGACTTCTCAAAAGCAAAAAGCATATGACTTTTTTGACATTGGAACTGCAGCTAATTCCATTTGAGAAGTCAAACGGGATTTGTTGTTTTGATGGAAAATAGTGAATTCAGAGTATTGAAAACGAAAATATTCTTACAAAAAAAAATAGAATAGAATTTTGAATGAAAATAACAATGGATAATTGCAAAAAAGTAATTTTGAACTTAAGAAATTTATTTGTTTCTTACTTTTTTTTCTTTTATTTTGGATTTGACAGATAACCATAGAGAAAATAAAATGCGAAGTAAAAGCTTGTAAACATAAAAAAATCAAAACCGTATGACTTGACTTGAAATGAAAGCTCATTTGCGAAATCATACAGAAAATATAATGACAAGTCATATGATTTCTATTATCGTGTAAGGCGGCCTTAACCCTGAGTCGATGACAAACGAGTTGATACATAGCGAAACCGAACCGTAAGCTTTAATTTTAAACAATCCAAATCGAATTACGTTTCGGTTCATGTTCCAAATTTATCAGATGTAGTGATTTATCGCCAAACAGACGATTTGAAATTTCATTTGGTTGCAAGAAAATCGATTTGGCGATGTACACAAAACGGGCAATATTTTTAGCTTTTGGTGATTTTAATTTTTTTAATTCAAGTCTCTATTTTTTTTCAAGCTTTAACTTAAACTTAACATTAGTTTTATGATGTAATATTTTTCTAGATGGAGCTATCGTAGTATTAAATCTGAACGAGTGAACGCACCCCAAAACTGAAAAACGATTTCTTTCTTATTCCAAAACTAGTTTTAATAGATTTTTTAATTTGGTTATTTAAAGAGTGAAAAATTTTGAAATATCGCGATTTTTTGGCGATTTACATATATCTTACGTTTAGTGATTCCGCTTTTTAAACCTGACAAACTACTCATCTTCAAGATTCAAGGTAACTCGGTTTGAGACAAATTTAAACCGGTTCAACTAGGTTTGTGCTTGCCTCGGATTAATAAACCGAGTTGATGCTGTGTGCAAATACAAACAAAATAAGGGTGGGCAAAAATTGCTTTTATGTGGCGACCAACGGTAACTTCAGGCAAAACTTAAACTTTGTGTCTGAAATTTCATTCACAGTTGTTCAGTCTTGCTTCTTGGGTGGGATGTAGAACCAGAAAAGTTTAGCCGATTTTTCTAAGGTGGGCAGTTCATTTTTTAAGGTGGGCACTGCCCACCTCTGCTCCCCCCTTCCTACGCATATGTTTCCAACGCCAATTTATTGATGAATATTAATGAAATTTGGCTTATATAATGATTTGGGCACTCTTAACTCACTGATATTGCCTATATTTTTCTCTTTCGAGTATAAAGGGTTTCACAATTTAGGTCAGAACTTCTTCCAAAATTAGAACAAAATCACTGCCCCAATCAGTCAAGTTTATGTTTGAAGTGTCTTTAAATATGTTATTAAATGTAAGCTTTTATATGAAAGTGAGTCCAATGCAAATTGGAACCAAATTTAGAAAAAGCTAGTCCAAAACGTTGATCCCTAGGGATTAGAACTAATTTTAGTACTATTCTTTTGAAATGTTTTTATTGGAAATTATTTTCAGAAAAGAAATTTAACAACTTTAACAGTTGGAAGTTGAAAATCAAATTTAAGGAAAACTTTCCAAAAACTGGAAATAATCAAAATTAATCAGAAGTAAGAGTTTAAATAATGTTGATGTTCCATTTGGTTGCATTATTTAAATCTGATGTCAGGCTTAGAATTTTGATAGTTGGCAGTTGGAAAAACCCATAGATTACCATATTCTTTATTAAATATAAGATATTTTACCTAATAAAAAATGTGAATTTTTTGTGGTTTTTTCCAACAAGAATTCTTAAACCTTAATGAGTAAGAATGCCCATAACTTCTTTAAAGCCGTTCATCATAACGGAAAGGAATAGCTGTTTTAAATCCTATCACTCCATAGATGAATCGGCAATGTCAAAAAATTACTTTTCGTAAAATGAATATTTTTTCATTGGACTTAATAATGCAAGACATTCAAATACTTTTTTTTTCTTTTCCCATATTGTCTACATATTTACTATTAAAGTAGCTTAGCATGTGGGCATGCCAGTCTAATAAAACATATAATTTTATCCATCAGATTTCAATGCTTGAATAAAAAAAATAGAACCCTCCATCGGCCATCTTGGATTTTAGCCGCCATATTTTCAATATCAAGGTTAATTTAAGTGATATAAAAGTACAGATAACTAAGGATCTGAAGGGACCCTTTCAAATTAATTCATATGAATTAAAATCAAAAATACATTTAAATTAAGGAATTGTTCTTCTTGGTGACATCCTTAATTTAAAGTAAAATTTGTTACATTATTTAAATAAAAGGCACTTAAGAACCTTTACCCCCAAATGAAAAAAGCTACAGAAAATATATGTACACGCCGTAGAGGCCAACACCATATTTTACATTTTTTGTCGCAGGTACTTACATATTCTGTAATTCTTTTCCAAGGTTAGTTTCTACATCCGACAAAAAATGGAAATGGAAATGAAAATGAAAACCTACCTCCACAAAATACTTCTCGTAGACGTACCTCACAGATCTATTCTGAAGGTTGACCTTTTGATATTAGAAAACAAAAATGTGTCCTTCCTTTATATGTGACAGCTTGGTCGTCACCAAGTATTAAATAAAACTTTTCTCCCTCCTGGCGTTTGTATAATTAAAAAATTATAAAAATGTTCACACCTTAAAAAAGGATTCTTCAACTTAGAAGCTATGTATAATGTATAGTATACAAAAGGATAATATACCCCCAAAGTGGTTAAGTATTTGAAACTTAACTGCTCGAAAATGAAGTTCCCCGATTCACGTGAGCCTTCGTGTCAGTTGGCTATAATTTAATACCTCAATTTTAGGTGTGGTGGTGGCATTGAATAAGAGACGAAGCTCAACGATGCTTTGGTTGGTTGGTTGGTAAGGATATCCTCTCTTACCCAAGTCAAACTTATGTGACAGCAGTAAAAAAAAAAAATAAAAAACAAAATACAAATAAAAAACAATGATAGGTAATTGGCATGATATTTTGACACCTGCTTTTGTGTTTCATTGGTTGCTAGACAAAAATGCTGCAAATTGAATTGAAAAATGTCACCATTTTTGCGGATGTTGAAGATTTTTGCAACCACACAGTTTAAGCAAAAATGTTTATTAAAAACTTTGTTTTTGTGATGAGGAAACTTTTGAATGGTTTTGAAATTGTTCAATGTCACGCCATCTGTCGGGAAAAAATGCGCCTAGGTATATAGTTCTTTTTTTTTTTGTACAATTGTTGTCGTAATGACCTCGTTTGGCTTTCTATTATTTGCTTACTTTTTTTTTACATTTTGTTTTGTTTGTTAGATTGCTAAAGTTTATTACTGTAATTTATCCACGACAAATGTTTTATTTTATTAGCGGCTTTCAACACATGACACTGTGGTTAGCCAAAAGGGTGTTGACTGGAAAAATAATGGCACTTAGTTGAGGCTTGGGGAGGAAGTTAAGTTGAGTAGTGTGGGTTTGGTTCAACATCAGCAAAAGAAAACAAAAAATGCAAATGGACTTCCACAACAATACGCAGATTAGAATTACATGAACTTGTTAGCGAAATCAAAAGCCACTATTTCTTTTACTAGCGACAGGTAGGTATTGTTTTTTTTTGTCCTTAGATAAAAGAAAGTAGAAAAACTTAAAAATTTCTGTTGGACAAACTAGAAGAATTTTACTTCTTAATTTTATAATTGCTTTAGGACTAATTTTTAGTAACTGGATCGAATGAACTAGCACTTTTGATAAAAGGCTATTATAGCATTAGGTAATGCATCACGTTATCAACCAGAAAGTATAAAAAAAAGTGCTTAAAACGATAATTTTGACTTACCATACAAAAAACAAAAAAAAATAGTTTGCAAAATAAAAAAATAATACAAAAGCAACCTAACAGTAAGCTTAAACTTATTCCAAGAAATAAGAATAGTTTCAAAAAAAAATTTAAAAATTGTTTACATATTTGGATCTTTTCAAATAAGTTCCTGCATTTAATCAGAATTTTCGCAGTCGCTCCTGAGAAGGAATTAATTGTTCTATGCATGAACGTTAGGTCTTATGGCCTAAAATCTTAATGCTAAAAACTTATTAAAGAAAATATCACAAGCTCTAAAAGGAATGTCATTACACCCGAAATATAATTGAAATGTCACAGCAGAAGGTGAAAAAGTAGCTTTCGTTTTTTTCTAATTTTTCAAAAACTAATAATGATTTTTGTCTAGTTTTAAGTATTTGACAAAGAATTTTTAGAAATTGAGGCGGGTATCATGCTCGAATGGAACAAAATTTTAAAAAATAATTGAGTTGACGAGTGGTAGGTTCACAAAATCAGCATATCGTCGGCTCTAAGGTAAGACTAACAAAAATTGCACTCTCGAAGGAAATTCGATTGAAGCATGCTTTTTGAAGCTGAAAAGTGAAGCAAATTAATATGGACTTATTTCAAAAGATTCAAGTTTTAATTGGACATCAGAATGTAAAAACGTTTTTAATTTTGTGAAACGAAAAATGCAATCGGATAGAATTTTAGCTCATTTCGACCCAAAATTACCGGTCATTCTTGCAACCGATGCATCTTCTTATGGGGTTGGGGCAGTGCTCTCCCATATAGATATATTCTGACGGTTCAGAGCGCCCGATACAGTTTGCTTCATAATGCTTTACGTTTACACAACAAAAATATTCTCAGATTGATTATGAAACATACGCTATTACCTTCGGTAAACGCAAATTCCACCAGTACCTCTGGGGCAACAGATTCAATTTTGTTTCGCCTTCAAAAGCGTTACTGACTTTATGTGCAACTAGAATGCAACATTTTGCTGTGTTCTTGCAATCGTTTCAATATGATATAAAATACAAAAACACAGAATCGCATTCAAATGCAGATATTTTATCTCGCCTACTAATTGACTACTGAACCTCTTTACGAGTATGATGAACCGGAAATCGTAGATATTCAACGAATATAAGCCTTAGCTATCGCAGTCGAATCGATACAACGTGAAACTAAAAATGATTCAGAATTGAGTACACGCTTATCGTACCTTAAGACAGGTAAAACAGCTCCACGAGCAAATCGATTAAACATCGATCAAAATGAGTTTTCAATCCAACGCGGATGTCTTATGAGTGGGCCTAGGAACAATTACATTAAATGAACTTCATTCAACGCACTTTGTAGTTGTTAAATTGAAGTAATTGGCCAGAGGTTTTCTGCACCCTTTTCAAGAGTGCATGCTGATTTTTGTCGATCCTTGCATAGTTGATACTACTTTATTTTAGTAGATGCCTTTTCACGATGGCCAGAAATACACTATCTTCAAAACATAACATCTATCAAAATTTGTAGAACAGTTTTTGCTACGTTTGGCATACCGGAAGTACTAGTAACAGACAATGGTACCCAATTTACAGGACACAAATTTCAAGAATTCTTAAAGCTGAATATGATCATTCATAAAGGATCAGCTGCGTATCATCCAGCCACAAATGGACTGGCGGAAAGATATGCCCAGAAGAATACTTCTTCGACGAACTGGGCGACATCTCTGTCTTGCCACTAAAGAACATCCTGAAATTCATTCAGAGCTCAGGATGGTTCAAGGAGGCCCCCACACCTAAAACTTCCCCTTTACTCCCTCCCTATCTCCTCCTAACTAACCACCCATACCCTGGGGAGCTGAATGGATCCACTTAGATCCGAGTGAGATGGTGCGGCTTGCCGTATTATCACCCCTTCCAACCTAACCTAACCTAAGATATGTCCAAACTTGCCTCGTGTGTTGCAGAGCAACAGTTCAAAAAGAGATTTGAACCTCTCAAAATTTTTTTCCCGATATAGAATAACCCGTCATTCAACAACCAATAAATCACTGTCCAAAATGATGCTCGGACAAGAAATAAGATCACGTTTGAGTTTAATGCTACTTCCCACACCGGATATCAATAAGACTACAGTTCTCTACGATGAAAGGGCTAAAAGAACTATTCAAAAAGGGACGAGAGTTTCTGTAAGAGATTATATTGATAAAAATGTGAAATGGAAATTTGGCAAAGTTTTAGAACAAACAGGGTTATTGCACTTTATTATTGAGTTAGATGATGGCAGAGTATGGCACAGGCATATAGTTACATAGATCAAATTCGAGAGATCGGTGTAAATACACCGAAACAACTTATATTTCAAGAAACTGTACCCCCATTGATCGAAACTTGGTCGGGTAACTCAGAGAAAATTGCAGGAATTCCGCAAACTATTTCAAATCAAATTGGATCAAATGTAACAGATGGAAGTCCGATCCAAATTTCTTCGACATGTTCGAAAGATTTAGATGTTGAAATCTCAACTAATTTGGATGCAGAACATGCCCCAGTCGTTAAGTCAGGTGAAATTGAAAACGATATAGACGTTACGTGAAGCAAATCATTGATGATCACGTTAACGATAATCGTTTTGAAGATTACCATTTTTAAAATAACGGAATGACCCCCAGCTTTCACATATTTGATGGATATTTAAATGAATTCAGTGCCACCACCCAAAAAACATTTGGCATAGCTTCTATCGTCAAACTAAATGCATGCTTGCGTTTTTTTTTTTGCAGAGGTGGCTACCAAAAAGGTGGCAGGTAAAATAAACAGTCAAAACTGGAATAAAAAAGACAAAATTAAAACTTACGTGTTATATTTTCAAAATCCTCCAGCTAAACTTAAGTGAATTTTTTCCAGACAAAAATCACTAATCTTCCTTCATAAAAAAAATGGTGATACCTACTTTTTTCCTAGGAATTTTTTCCTTTTTTTCGAAAATTGTTTACGATTGGAGAGTATCACAAGAGGGAAAAAATCCAAGGGAAAATTCATTTGCGATAAAGCTGATTATTTTTTGGGTAATATTTTTATGACGCAAGGCTCAAAAAAAATAACATAACGCCCAAATTTAATGACAAGAGATCCAAATTTTAAATTAAATTCTATACAACAAAAATTTTTTCGCAAGGTTTTTGGGCGCTCTGTCATTTTGCAATTTGGGCAATATGTTGTTCGGCGTTATGTCGCTACGCCAGATCCAAGATCACATTCAAACGATAAAGACATAAATCTTAACAAAATTTTAAAAAAATATGATTGAAATCAGTAGTCTGAATCCAGCATATTTGATATCGTTAGTTTTTCGGTAATCTCCGAATGAATCCTTTTCTATTTATTATTATGTCATCAGTTAATATAAGAAAGACATTGTAACCATCCTTCACCGGAATTTAATGGGTCATCTTGATCTTGATTTGATTTCAGAATTGAATTTGGAAACTTTCTTTTATAGACTCACATTCCTATTCTTCGGATCATGATAGTTTTCTATCATAATAGTTTTCTCTGAAGACAGTTTTCTATCATGATATTTTTCTATCATTATAGTTTTCTATCATGATAGTTTTCTATCACGATAGTTTTATATCATGATAGTTTTCTATAATGATAGTTTTCTATCATGATAGCTTTCTATAGTTTTCTATCATGCAAAATTCATGATAGTTTGCTAGTATATCTGCGTAGACCTGCGTATATCTGCGTATATCTGCACAGATCTGAGAAGATCTGCGTATAAATATATGCGTAGCCAAGCGTTTATCTGCGTAGAACTTTGTTTATCTGCGTAGGCCTGCGTATTCGTGCGTATATCCATCCGTATGACCTGCAGGTATCTGCGTAGATCAACGTATGCGTAATGTTTGCTTCTATCTGCGTAGATATGCGTATATCTGCGAAAAACTACATAGATCTGCTTAAATCTGCGTAGATCAGCATAGCCCGGCGTATATCTACGTGGATCTGCGAATATGTGCGTCAACCTGCGTATATCTGCGTAGATCAACGTATATCTGCGTATGTCTGTGTCAATCTGCGTAGATCTGCGTATATGTGCGTCAGCCTGCGTATGTCTGCGTAGATCTGCGTAGATGTGCGTAGCCAGGCGTATTTCTGCGTATATCTGCGTCGATCAACGTATATATATCTGCTTATGTCTGGGTATTTCTGCATAAACATATGTAAATCTGCGTAGAGCTGCGTATATCTGCGTAGACCTGCGTATATCCGCGTATAACTGCTAAGACCTGCGTATATCTGCGCATATCTGCGTATGCTTGCATAGACCTGTGTATATCTGCATATATCAGCGTTTATATACGTAGAACTGTGGGTATCTGCAAACATCAAGGTATATCTGCGTATATCACCTGCCAGCGTATGATGAGCTCATTAATATTTGATCTTGACAGCAACTGTCTTAAGTCTAATGCGGAATAAAAACCATGTTGTATTTAATAATCCAAGAACTCAATGCTTTCTAATTTCGCTAAAGTGGAAGTCTGTTTAAAATTATTCAAAAAATACAAATAACAGGCCAAAAATAATAACATAACAAGTGAAGAATGTTTCTATGCATACTTTAGGGGGCTGAGCTAAAATCTGTCCTCCTGATAGTGCTATCAGCTTGGGACTTCGAGATATTACCATTGTAAAACTGAAAAATAATCGTTTTCTCCATTTTTTAAGTTAGGTAAAAGGGAGAGGTAATTTATTTCAAGAGTCATTGTAAGTTGTGTTTTTAAAAAATGTACAAACCATTGGATATGTAGTCTCAAAAATAACGAAAAACCACGTTTTTTTTAATTTTATAACGGGAATATCTCAAAAATCAGAGCTGATGGCGGAAAACGGATGACGGATTCGGATCATAGTCTAACCTGCTCGTGTCGTGTAAGCCTGTGCTACTTCTACTTCCAAAATTTCAGCAGAAAGCGAACATTTATTGAATGGGTACCAAACTCGAGATAATACCACGCATTACGAAATGGTAATTACGAAATCTTGCAATTACAAATCCCAAAATATCAAAACTAGAATCCTGTTTCTTAGAATCTCGCAATTTCAAAATCCCGTAAACTTAAAACTCGAAAATTAGGCTAGGACCGCACTTGCGATTTCAATCGCGTGACTGTTTAGTCACCAGAAATGGAACACATGAATTCGAATAAGAATGAACGCACATGCGACCTAGAAATATCGACTAGGAAAAATTATGCACGCACTTGCGATTTTCAAACATACGATTATTTAGCCGCAAGAAATGAGACACATGGTTTTAAATGTGAATGCACATTTACGCGACTTTAAAATCGTAGCGATTAAAAAATGGAACCAGATCTATTTTTTGAGCGTTTTTTCTGTCGCAAAATTAAATAGATGCATATGCGTGCATTCATATTAAAAGCTTTATGTTCTATTTCTTGCGACTAAAAAATCGCGCGATAGATAGCCGCAAGTGAGTGCATGGCAATTATTTGTTGCGATACCGATTTTTTAATCGCACCGACTGAAAATCGCAAGTGCGGTCCTAGCCTTAATCCTTACAAACTTCAGCAAAACAAATAGAATGCCTTTAAGACTATATTGATATTCATAAATGATATAAGTCAATTTTTCAATTATTGTTGTTAAGAGAACAAGAAAGAGAATATGGTTATTATATAAACAGTTGTAAGGTCGGGTTGAATTTTTAATAGAAAAAAAAGTTTTTTGGTTTCGAGTTTCTCTTTTTGCCTCGCAGTATTTTTAGTTTTCAGTGCGATATGTTATTATCAAATTTCAATTTAAGAAACTTTGATTTGCGAGATTTGGATAAACGAGATTTTAGATTGCGTAATTTTGTATGCGCGAGATTTGTTGGTGCGATAATAAATGCGATATTATTAGATGCGAAATTTTGTTATTGCGAGATTATAAAAAGCAACCAGGATTATAGATTTGCGAGATTTCGGTTTTTCGAGTTAAAATACAAAAAAATGCGGGTTTTCGTTATTCGAGATTGTGATTTGCGGGATTTTGTACCGGTCCCTTATTAAGGTATTTGGAAGAAGTTCTTGGGCGGAAATACATTTAATTTTTGTGCATGTGAAAACCAAGCCCAACTTAATATAAGAACTTCCTATATGCATAGAAATTCAACCACTTTTAAAAAATACATTCTATAAATTTAAATTTCACTGAAACTAACAGCTGCTTCAATAAAGTACAGCCAACACTAAAATCTCCTGTTAAATAGCATTTTATTTACTATTTGCTTTAACCACAATCACAAAGAATAACGATAAGGGCCGGAAAAATAAACAAAAGAAAAATTAAAATACAAAAAAAAAAAAAAAAACTAAATGTAAGCATACTAAAATGAAAAAAAAAGAGTAAAACGAATGCCACCATTGACAAGCACCATCACAACCAAACTATAGCCACATCCGTTGGGCACCATTGTGACTCCTTATGCCGTTTGTATTGTTTGCATATAATTTTTAAGAGGTGCGGTGTCGAGTCGACCATTGTCCGCCATTTATTGCCAGTCATGCGATATCCATTTCGCCATAAAATACCTTGCGTCTCATGTGAGAATTCAAAAAAAAAAAAAAAAAAAAATAACACACAGCAACATAACATACACACACAAAAAAATACAACAACAAAAATGGCAATCAAAAAGCATTCCAAAGATAAGAATAGCCATCATGGTGGGTTTTCATACATACACATAACAGTAAACAATAAAGGAAAGGAACAATTAAGAGATTAAATTTTCGTGAATCTCATGAGAGGTTAATGCTCATTACTCACTTAATGACAGAAGCTCACACTCGTACTCATATACACGTACTCACCGTGAGTTACCTCTTGTTTGTTGGGCGCCATTTTGTCGTGTTGACCGAACGTTAAAGTTCTATAGGTATGTTGTTGGTTTTTGTTATATTTTGTTGTTGTTGTTTATTTGTATGTATAGTTACGAAGAATATTCACATTTTAGAGTGCGATTCGCAATTTATTTAATCCGATTACTGTAATCAACACAGCGCTGTCAAGTGCCCTTTCACTCTCAGGTAATGGTGATGGTGATGGGTGGTGAAAGTAGCGATGGCGATGGTGATGGCGGTGGGAGCAGTGTGGTAAAGGTTGGTAATTACACAGCTATTGTTTGTAATCAAATCAGGCAACGCATTCATTTTTACTGGGGGCACTGGTTGTAGGACGTCGTAATAATTGAATGAAATAATTATGAGAGACTTCAGCATCAGCATCAGCACAGAGTGGCACTCGTCATTAGCATAACTTTTCGAAATAATATTGTTATTCAACGTTAATGGTTAACCAATATCTGCCATAAATTTTCAAATGGAATTACCCAACTCTTTAGTAGGCTCTTTGTTCAACTTTGACCAATCTTATGCTTCGTATAGTAAATGTTCTGAAGAACTTTTTGCTAAAATCCTCTTTTCGTTGTTGCAACCTTGGAAGTGGCAAGTATTAATTGTTGATTTCGAGAGTATCATTGACGTAATCCTGATGTAGGCAAGATTCAAGAGGATCAAAACGCAAATAGAAGAGGGTATTCGAGTGCGTGGGAGGCCATAGATATAAATTATTTCATCATGTGGGCTGTGTTCATAAATAATATGTATATGACAAGAAGAGGCTATCGGCAATATACATACATAAAGGGAGAGTGTAACCTCTATAGGAACAAATCCCTTAAGGTTGAGACTGAGCTTAGGAGCACACGTATTTTCTGAATTTTGTTCGGAAAATTGCATTATTACTTCTGAAGACTGGTGTTTTTTTTTAAGAACAAAAACTGAAATCATATTAATTAGTTGAAGGGTAATAGTGCACTGCAACCTCTAGATCTATTGTGCCCCCTCACTAGAGCTTGATGAGGTTGCTCATTCTACAGCTCTTCCTCCAAATTAGTTTCTTTTAGAAACTTGAGTATTTGGAGTACTTTTAAAGATGATAGTTCGCTCTTCTCTATCTGGTGATTTCCCAGATACCTTTTTCTCAGTCTATTTTTACTTAAAATGATGCAGAATTGGAATGGTTGTAATCCCAAGTTGAAGTTTGGCCTGTCTTAGCTTAGTGAGCTTGTTCCAGATGTTTTACTTTGTTTTTTTTTTTTTTGCCACGTTTTCTCCTATTCTGCAATAAGGTTAGGGTCCCGTTATGGGTGTCATTGCTCCTGGTTTTGCTTCATTGTCCTGTACGCCAAGAGTGACCAGGTACCCTATGAAGTGTGAAACAGTTGTTCTTACCCAGTTTAGCCTGTCCACACACTCCCACAACAGTTCAGAGCTAAGCAGGCTACATGAGCTTAGTGTTCTGAGTGCGGCTAGGCTATCTAACATCATTGCAATATGTATTTTGGTTTTAAAATTTCCATTCAAGATTTCTTTCTGCACATTTCCCTATGGTATTGACTTCTGCCCGAAAAATGCTGGTAGAATATCCCATTGGAATTGAAAGTTTGATTCTAGACCCAAAAATTCCAGTCCCAGCCGCTGCGGACGGTCTCAAACCATCAGTTTACTATTTGATGGCATTTGCTTTAAGAGTATAGTTTTGTTTTTATAACTATATCCGACCACAAAAGGGGTTGTTACTACCCTTAAAAATGATTGAACACAGTGCGAGCCTTAGGAAAATAGGGAAGGATTTAAAAGGAGATACCGAACCGATGTACATCGGTTTTGAAATTCTGAATAACAAAATGGAAGGGAAAAAGAGCCGGGTAAAGCATTCCACATTCGTGTGGTTCAGCTAAGAAAAGAATCTCTGTACTTAACACTAACAGTACGTCTGAAATTGGACTCAAGGGTAAACTGATGTGGAATCCTGGAAGTGGAATTGTTTTAGGGGATGAATGCAACTGGCTATTTCGCTTGAACACTGTTTATAAAAGAAGCGATAAAATAAGGCGAGGCATGAAACATTACATCGATATTCAAAAGGCTCTAATGTTCCCGTTATAGTAGTATCACCTATCATTTTTAAAGCTATATTTTCTGCACACGATCCAAGAAACTTAAATGGGTTATGGGAGGTCCAGCCCAAATGTGATATAGATTACATCCAGATCAGAAGGGGAACAAAATTTCTTGCATCTTCGAATAAAACCTAAACACAGCATTTTTGGTGACGATGAATATGTGATCGTTCCACAGAAGGTGATCTGTGTGATGGACATATCCAGAACTGAAAGCAGTTCAGTTTCTTCGATGCAAATACCGGTCATGGAAAGCGGCATTGGGGGTGGGTTCTGCTTCAGAGACAGCAAATGGCATTGAGTTTTTGAAGCATCTAATTCTACTCGGTTTTTGTTGATTCCCCACTGGACAATGCTGTCAAGATCAGAGTTTAATGAGCTTATCATACGTTGCCGCTCAAGTTTCACATCTGAAGGACCAAATATGAAAAGCTGAGGATGCTGTCATCAGCAAAACAATTTAATTGATTAGAAGTTTCAGACAGGAGATCATTAATGAAAATGAGCAAAAAAGAGTCGGAGACAAAATGTAGCCCTATGGCACACCAGCATTTATTTTATGAATATCAGACTTGAAACCATCCAAAATACAAATTATATTGAACGGTCCGAAATGTAATTTCTAATCTAAGGAAGAAGAGATGTGGAGACAGCTCTCCACACACTAGTTCGTACCATCGAATATTCCCTCCATTATAAAGAATATACAATGGTTGCCTTCCTAGATATAGAAGGTGCTTTTAATAACGTTGATACATCTGCAATCATATCTGCACTGGTTTCTCTGAATGTGGATGGGTCGCTTGGTGAACTGATTAATCAGATGCTTACAAGCAGGGTTATCAATTCAAAACTGGGCGGCTTTTCGGCAAGAAGATCTGTCAGTAGAGGTACACCGCAAGGCGGGGTGCTTTCTCCCCTTCTTTGGAATTTGGTAGTTAATGAACTGCTGAATACCTTAGAGGCAGAGAGCTACAGAGTGATTGCCTATGCGGATGACGTTGCTATAGCAGTATCAGGAAAACATCCTAACATTTTAAGAGATCTTCTACAAAACGCTCTAAACAAGCTAACACGATGGGCAGATCGATGCGGACTTGGAGTTAACCCCCATAAAACAGATCTTGTCCTCTTCTCCAGGAAATACAAAATTCCGCAAACAGACCCCCCTATTATTAATGGTGTTCCACTAAAATTCTCAGACGAAGCTAAATACTTGGGTCTCATCTTAGATAAGAAGTTAAGTTGGAAACCTAACATACAAGAAAGAGTGAAAAAAGCCACAGTGGCACTTTTCTCCTGCAAAAAAGCCGTAGGTAGTAAATGGGGCCTCCAACCTCGAATCACTCACTGGCTATACATTTCGGTAATTAGACCGATTCTAACTTACGGCGTGGCAGTATGGTGGACTGCCTTGGATAAAGCGACACATCGCGACAAACTAAGCAAAGTCCAAAGAACAGCATGTCTATGTACTACTGGAGCACTTCGGTCGACTCCTTCCGCTGCATTAGACACTCTTCTCCATCTGACACCTCTCGATATTTTCAGCAAACAAACGGCTGCGAGCACAGCCATTCGCCTCAAAGCCTCTTCACAGTGGATCAATAATGAGATTGGTCACTCCGCTATTCTGAATTCATTCGGAACACTTCCTAGTAACACTGACTACACAATCCCACAATTGAATTTCGATAAAAATTTTGAAGTGACCATACCTTCCAGATCCACCTGGGAGGATGTGGAATTCTTAGAAGATCAATCAATTCACTTCTACACTGACGGATCGAAGACCAAAGATGGGGTTGGTGGGGGAGTGTACTCTGAAAGACTAAATTTAAGTCTCTCATTCCGTCTTCCTAATCACTGTAGCGTATTCCAGGCGGAACTTCTAGCGATAAAAGAAGTACTGTCTTGGCTCAAAGAAAACGTGATATCATGCTCGGATATCCGCATCTTCTCTGATAGTCAAGCCGCCATTAAATCCCTGGACTCTGTCCGTACAAACTCTATAACAGCCCTCAACTGTCGATCATCTCTGTTGGAGATGGCGAAACAGTTTAATATTCACCTTTGTTGGGTGCCGGGTCATAGTGACATTCCAGGTAATTGTAAAGCTGATGAACTCGCTAGAAGTGGAACATTACTACCCATTTTACCTGAAAAGGTAAACATTGGTATACCCATCGCTACGTGTAAGCTTTTACTGAAGCAAGATGCGTTGAAGAGAACAAACACAAGGTGGGAAAACATCACTACTTGTTTGGCGACAAAACAAGTATGGCCAAACCTTGACCTCAAACGCTCCAAGTGTTTAATATCTCTAAATAGAATGCATATTAGCTCTATTGTAGGTGTCATAACAGGACACTGTTTAATAGGCAGGCACGCAGCGCGGCTTGGCGTACCTTCAAACGATTTCTGCAGAAGCTGCATGGACGAGGAGGAAGAGGAAACGATTCCTCACCTTCTCTGCACATGCCCTGCTCTTTCCCTCAGACGTAGGCTCCATTTAGGAGTTTACTTCTTTAACGATCCTAGTGATCTGGCAAACACAGACATTTATAGTCTCACACGCTTCGTCAGGAGCTCAAAGTGGTTTTAGCGAGTAAGGAAAGAGTTTTTAAGATTCATGTGGTATCACAACGGACCAATTCTGGTCTAAGTGTGTCAGTACTTAGTACTGACAGCCACTTCTACCTAACCTAACCTAAGAAGAGATTCATCAATACCTAATGCACGCATTTTCGATAAGAGAACTTGGTGCCAAACTCTATCAAACGTTTTTGAAACATCAAGTGCAACAATCTTACTTTGTCCAAAACGATGTAAAGATTTATTCCACTGGTCGGTGAGATATACCATTAGATCACCAGTGGACCTATTGCAACGAAAGATGAATGTTCGTCTCCCTCCAACTATCGACCAGTTGCACTTACGCCTTCTTATGACTTTTTTTAGAGACTTTTTTTGGCTGCTGATTTCTTCAGCAGCCAAGCGGATAGGTTTCATGCGTGGTAGAAGCCTTTTTTTTAGTAAATGGGGCTATCGTTGTTCTTGTGGGATTAATGTTCAATCTCCCCATAGGCCACCATTTTCTTGTTATTGTCAATCCTCTCTGATTAATATCACAGATAGTTTCTTCGACTTTTCCCAAAGCTACTATAACAATGTCTATGGCGAAATCGATGCAGCGTATTCTTTGGAGAAGACAGACTTTCCAGCACTTCATCTACTGCAAGACTCCACAGTAAGGGTGATAGAAAACCTCCCGTTAGACAGTCTCTTGTTGTAATTACTGTCTGGACATTATGATCTGTATAAGCTTCCATAGTTTTTGTGCCTAGCATTCCGTTTTTCCATCTGATTATAGTGATGGGAAAATTCTTCTTATACCAAAGCCCTGTTAACAGCTTCATGTGAGATGTTGTCAAAAGCATCCTCAATATCCATAGGAACGCACATAAGGCTGTTTCTCTGAAGTCTAAGGCTGTCCGTACGGTGTTTATAAGTATGCATACAGGGCGGTTTCTGTAGATCTTCCCGATCTGAAAGTATGCTGGCGATATGATTTCAAGGCTTGTTTATTAATACTTCTGATCTGAAGAAGTTATCTATTACCTTTTCAAAAGTCTTCAGTACGAATGATGTGAAACTAACTGAAAGACTTTGGATATGTTGTATCTTTTTTCCAATTTTTGGATTGAAGATTACCTTGGCCTTTCTCCATAGACTTATGGTATATGCCTAAGTGCAATACTACTTCAAAGTATTTTTATAAGATAATGGTATGAGTGTCAAGTTAGCAAAGCAACTTTGATGAATCGAAAATGGTTAGTTGAATAATTTGCCGTTAATTAGTCGTTAATTAGTTGTGACAATTTCGAATTTGTCGTTCAATGTTTTCTATGTTTCTTTGGGGTGCTTTGCTAACTATCCTACCTACCCATTTTTCAATTCGCCAAAGTTGCTTTGCTAACTTGACACTCATAAAAAACAAACAACTCAAAAGCTCATAGAAAAATCGCAGGACAAAATTGTTTTTTTTTCACAACTTATTAACTACTAATTAACGGAAAATTATTATGCACTAAAATGTTAAATTTTAGAAGTTTTTAACACTTTACAAAACAAAAACATAGAAAACATAGAACGACAAATTCAAAATTAACACAACTATTTAAGGACAAATGCACATATCCATTTTTCGATCCGTCAGAGTTGCTTTGCTAACTTGATATCAAGTTAGCAAAGCACCCAAAAAAAACTTAGAAAACACCACGATCAAATTGAATTTGTCACAACTAATTAACGACTAACTAACGACAAATTATTAAGCCATAAACCATCAGGTTTAAAGGGTTTTTACTGATTTTCTACAGGGTGCTTTGCTCACTTGATATCAAGTTAGCAAAGCACATACAAAACATAGAAAACATTGAACGACAAATTCGAAATTGTCACAATTAATTAACGACTAATTAACGGCAAATTATCCAACTTACCATTTTTCGATTCGTCAAAGTTGCTTTGCTAGCTTGACAATCATTTTGTCTATTTGAATGGTTTGAAAGGTGCTTATCGTTGTGGTCAAATCGGCTCTTCGAAATCTCTTCGCTTTTTCGACATGTCTCCTTGATTTTTCCTGGCTTTGTATTGCAGATATGGAAAGGGTTCGGAGTTGGTGGGAGGGCTGATGGGATGTTTGAGTGGGTTGGATGTTAATAGGTGCACCAGGAGTTCTTATGTGGGATATGGGGGATGTAGGATAGGTGGGGAGGTTGTTGAGTTGGGAGGGTATAGCAGGTTTGGAGTGGGTCTATGCTATTTGCGGTAACGTTGGGCTTAGGGAGGTTGGGAGTGGTGGATATCCGGGGGCCTGTGATGGGTATCTTCCCGAACTTATAATGTAGCTGATGGTCTGCTGTCATTATGGTCTTGGCTGACTGACCGTCGATGCAAACAAGAAGCTGCCCCTTGTCCTTGGCCTTCCTTTGGATAATCTTCCAGGCTTTGATCTTCCAGCCTTCATTTTTGGCCTAAATAAGTGCCAAAGACCATTTGTCATCTTGCCCCATGCGCCTCTCGACAGGAACGTTATTGTGTAGGTACATCTTGGGGGAATTATCACACATGCACGCCATCAGTTCACAGCCCTTCCAGGTGCTCAAATTTGAGGTTTTCTCTTTCTACCAATCAGCTGTGTTTTGGCGAGCACAATCAACTTAAAAAAGCCCTGTTCTGAAGCACATACCGATTAATTTAAGTGTGCGATAAATCATTGGCACTGTGAGAAACCAGAGGACAATTCCTTGGCAGAACAACAATCCTCACACTCAACGCTGTACTTGCATAGGAGAGCCAATGATCGCTGGCTTTACTGATGGCAGTGCTTGATCGCGCTGCAAGTGTTGCCAACGGCCTATATTTCTTGGCGTCTCTCCTTAGGGGAGGAGATATGTGGTGACTTTTCCTCTTACCCTGATCTCACTTCCTCTCGTCTACTTTCTTCCTGGCTTCTTATGGGGACAAACGATATCTGATACAAACCGGAGGTACCATAGTGAGGCCGAACCACTCAGTCTTTTTTTCAGTGGGTCATCCATGCCACCTGGGCTTCCCAGTCCCAGTTCTTGTTGGTTTCTAATGTTGCAGAGAGGTATCTTGAAGTGGTAGTGGGATTCTCCACTTGTTAGAGGTTGATGTGCCTGGACTAACATCTTTCATTTGCCTGGGAGGTGTTCTCCCCTGGCTAATGGTCAAAGGTGACTGCCGCGCGAAGGCGCTTGCTATTTAACAATAATTACAAAAGTTTGAATGTTCATTTACGTACCTTGTATGGAGGTGAATTGTGTTACCGAAATCTAGGAACCTATACCTATTTTAGCAAGAGCGAACAACATCCTATATGAATTTTGATTTTTCTATTAAAAGAGTTTTAAAAAAATCTTTGCCTCAATATAAGAATCCCCTTGCGGTAAGCCTCGTTAAAAACCAGCAGAGCATTACAAAATCGACAAAAAATTCCCTGCACACAACTAACTCATCCTTAAAAAAAATTCTCCTGGTCTTATCTATAAACTCCTGCTAGATAAATATATGTACATGATGGTAATTCCCCTGCCTAACTTTTTTTTATCCTCTCTCTTCTGCGGCATAAGCTCTAGTCTTAATAAAAAGTAAAAAATAGCAGTGAACACAGCGATTCGCAGGGATTTACCTGGGACAACTGCAAATGCTGTCAACCATAAAAATGAATTTCCATATCCATTCTGATTCCAGTTAGATCCACTTCCACCGACTCTGTCCCTGGTCGCTCGTACAGGATTAATTGGCCATTGCACAGGCAATTGGACATGGACATGCCTTTTGGACTATGGCAATGGCGAGTGCTTGCTCGCTGCTCGACGCATATCCCCATTGCTCGGCTATGAATCCATAATCCAATTAAAAAATGTTTGTTAGTCAATCCGGTGAGCTTGCATTGCTCCAGGAAGAAAACTCACGGTTTGGTGGTTAGTTTTATGGGGATTTTTGTCTTCCTGATAAGGTAACCAAGGATAATATTCATATTAAGACCTTAAATGAAAAGCATAGATATAGAAACTTTAACCTCTTGAAAGCGATTGGTCATGATGTCGATGGTGCTGGGTGAAGTTTTGTCGACGAGAAACTTCATCTTTTACTACCGGTGATTCATTGTTTATATTTTTTTCTTCTTTGCTAGACAACAGAACTTCCGGTCCAGGAGACCGTAAAATATTTCTTCTTTTATGAATGGGCGGGGGTACAAATCTTTTAGCCATTGCCAAGGTAACACACACTGATATTGCATCGAGACGAAGGATCAAAGGAAACTAGTAGCTCCCAGATAGCTTCCTTGCAGAAATGTTAACAACTTAATTCAATAAACTTGCCAAACTTGTCTGTACTTCTATTATACACAGGTACAGTCAAGCTGTAGGAAAGTCTCTTTCGTCTATACGGAAGGGCATTGATTTATTCAATGAAGTTGTTGATGTATAGAAACCCCCTTTCGCATTTTCTTAAAGAGGTCCTTTTGAATTGTAAGACTTCATTTTCATCTGCATTTCGGTAACATTTCATAACGAGTTGTAGTTGTAGGTATTAAAGAACGAAGAATGAGAAAGTCCTTGATATAGGTAACCCTTTCTTATAAGACGGTCGGTGTATAGCAGTAGAAGTTTAGTAAAACTCCACTAGAGGTTCTTTTTTGTTAGTGTTGAGATTGAAAATGTTTTTTTTTTTTTTCAAATAAAAACGAAAACTTCTTCAAGTTTTTTGCTTATTTTGTTTTGTGAGAGGTTGTTTTCATGTTACCTTGAGAGGCTATAACATGCAAAAAAATATAAAGGTAAGAACTAAAGCCGGAGATGTAGAAAAAAACGGAACTATAAAAGAGTATATATACGTTTACCTATGATGCAACAATGATGATAGAGAGGGAGATGTTTGGCAATGAATAGTCGACAATATGAACATGAACTTTCAATGTGTTAACGAGTTGTGATGAAAGATTGTGATGTTATTCAATGAAATTGATCCTATAGATATTGTATTGTGATGTTATTGAAAAGTTTTTAAACATTTTTGTGGTCTAGAACTTGAAATGTTGAATATAAGTTCTTACCAAAAATGTAATAACCGTCATGTTCTTAGAATGGTTGGGTGTTGGAGGAAGCTAATTTATTTTACCCCCACATGGTAACCAACGGATATTGGTCTCGTCCATTCGGACTTGACTTGCAAAACTAATGAGCGCGAGTATTGAACAGGGACAGAGTAGCAGCACCATAGTCTTCTGTCGGAAATGACAGGCTGTTCAGATACAATTCGAATAAAGTATTGAATGAGCTTAATCAGAAGGATGGTGTGCGTTGGATGAACTCTGCATAGAGAATCAACGGGGCCACCAACAGTCTTATAGACAGAGCCCAAGTAACAATTTTCCTCTCATAAGAATTTCCAAGCGGCTTATGAGACTATATTTCGGGAGCTAGTTTTACTCTAGGAGACTACTCCAACATTCTTATGAAAGTGTTACAAGCGTTAAATGGCCCACTTATGGGAGTTAATTTTCCTCTTATAGAAACATTTTAATTGTTAATATGGGATGACAAACGCCCTATTAATCTTGCTAGGAGAATGCGTCTCTTCTTGTGGGAGTTGATGAAAAGAGAACGAGTATGTGCAAAATTAAAAAAACATATACACATACATAATTATCTTTCACATTGTCTATACTTTTTTTGGAAGTAGGTACGAAGATATTACTTTTATCTGTATGTGTCATCGTCATTGTCTCATGGTGAAAAACTAATGTGTATTTTAGTGAGAGCATTTATATTTTGATATCATGGTGACGTTAATATATTTATAGTTTGTCACATTATGTGAAGCTAAATCTTAGTGCGAATGAAACTTTTTCTACTAACTTAAACATTTTACTTCGAAAAATAACAAAGCGCTTTCAAAATTATTGATATTTAAATTATTTTATTTTTATTTTGAAATAGAAAAAGGGTTACCTTGATGTTTGTTTTGAATCAGAATAATACTTTTTATGCTGATATTATTTATGGTATTTATTCATGTTATATGGCGAAAAAGGTATAATAGCAGAAAATTTGTCGATTTGTTGGTCTTATTCTTGTATACCTGTTATTTATAATCAAACAATTTACAAGAGATTAGGAGACGTTTTAATGAAAAAAAGAAGTTGACAAAATAAACATCAATAGCCCTGTTCTTTAGTGCATTTTATCTTTGCTTAAAAAAAGTAGTATGAAAAATACAACAACAATTTGGTATAACTCCGTATTGTTGTTGTTTTAAACATGCTACTTTTTTAAGCGAAGATAAAAATGCACTAAAAAACAGGGCTCATATAAATACACTAATACTGGTAAATATATCTTAAATAGATTCATCATAATGGAAACCCAAATAAATTATTTTAAGATTTATTTTCAAATCACGGTAACCCTCAAACTATGCAAACAACACTTCGTTCAAATTGAAATATGGCTGCTGTCCACTCGATACTTTTAACTCTTGAATAAACATTTTTATGAGAGTGTTGTAACATTTATGTTGGTATGAAAACAAACACTTGTTATGAGAAGTGAGATGCTTCTATGTGACTTTTTTTTGACAGCTATCAAACAAACCAAGAAAAAACAAACAAATATCGGTGATGCGTTCCTTTTTCTAACGAATGTTTACTTTTGTTTATGTTTTAATAAAAGTTGAAATGTCAAAGTAAGAAATATGTTTAGTTTTGTGCATAACAGTTTCAGAATGATAAATTTACATTATGGCGTCATAAATGTTGTAATAACTGAACAAAGAATATCAAACATTAGCATTCCAATAGGCAACAAAATTATAATTATTTGGTCAAATTTACAAGTGTAATAATGTCAAAAAACCTAATATTACACCGAAACAAAAGAAAATAAATCACCGAAAGTTTACATTCGTCAAAAATAAAATAAATTTTTAATTGTAATATTCAACATCCAATTGTTCCATTCAGGAAGCAAGTCCAATAGAAAACTGAACGTCGAAAAAAAACAATGTACACACAAAACTTTAAGAAAAAGAACGACTTGTGTATAAATCAAATATAAGCAGCTGTGGATGCAACATTTCATCTCATATGAATCCTATAGTTAGTGTTTTGTTTTTGTTACTTTATTACCTCTTGATAAGACATTTTAAAGATTAAAAAATGACGTTTAGAGCTTAAATTTGATAACAAGATTATTATAAGACATTAAATTTATATACACGAGGAATAATTGTTCTAGGTATAAAATTAAAGCGATTCGATGTTTGAAAAATGCTAAGCTCGTATAATAAAAACGTTAAAAGACGAATTTTTGTTTCATAATGAGAGATCATGTCTTAAGTATAGCAATAAGATCTGCAAGAGAATTATGGGAGTTTTTTTGAGAAAATAAGACCTAAGCTCTGGAGAGTTTGTTAGTTGGGAGACTAACGGTGATTAACGGTGGCGTCTACGGTTTCAGTTAGCCTGAACCATAGGGCCAGTTTTTCAGTGGGAGATCATTCTAGTCTCGGGTGTAAGGCTGAGTTTCACAACAGGAGTCTTTTTCAGTCGACTGAAAACCTAAGTTAACTCCGAGTTAACTTACCTAATTTGGTGCGTTAAAACAGGGACCAAATTAAGAGTCTTTTCGGTTATGGTGCCATCTCTATTTTGATAGTGATTTTTTGCAAATTTCCCATAAATGAGGTGCCAAAAATCACGCATGACCTTCAGCTACCTTAAGAAAGTTTAAGCCTTTATTACAAGTTATCTATGGCTGACCAATTTCTGGACCACTTGACCTTTTCTGACCAATTAGATGGCATCTTTTTTATCAAATTTCTTCATATGAGGTGCCAAAGGTCCAGAGCCTTAGCTTACTCTGATTTAACTCAGAGTTAACCCTGAACTGAAAAACTGGACCTTATTGAACACGGGCTCACACGACAGTCTCTGAGGTCTGGCTTATATGGAGCGATTAATACGGCTCTCCGCCCTTGGAGTTATATTGTAAGTCACTGATGGTGCTCAGGATGTGGGTCTTGTTGTCGCGTCGCGCAGTGGTCCGTTTGTTGAATCTCTCCCATGATTTGGGAATGCGGAATGGTTTGTGTTAACTTTTCCTGGTAATTTTTTTTTATGGAATTTAAACTGTCAAACTCAGCTTAGTTTCGGAGTTGGGTCAAGGGGGGTAATTGTGAATGGGGGTAATTGTAAACAGCTTCTTGTTTTGAGAAACCTTTCGTCTGAGGGAATAGGCACCGGTTTTATTAGGAAGCCTTTTATTTTCTCGTTTTGCTGACAAGTGGCAAACATCATCTGTCAACGGGTTAGTCGAAATTTTTGCGTTGACGGGAGTCGTTAAAATTTTTTGAGATTTTCAAATTATTTGAATTTTAAAAGATATTTTTAAGAAAATATAACATGTCAGAGTAAGAGCAAATTTCTTTATAAAAATTTTAATATGATTTGTGAATGCATATAATATTTTCGTTCCCTTTAACAATGAAATACAAAAGTTATTGGCTGTTTACTATTTCCCCATTTTTTTCCTCCCATGGGCAATTGTAAACGTTAAAATGGGGTGAAAGTAAACACTTTGGGGTAATTGTAAACGTCAATTTTTAATAACTTAATAGTTCCCCTAATAGTATGATTTAAATTATAAAACATGCCATGTGTTTTTCTTAAAGAAAAGTAATTTTCTTAAATCTGCGCCTATAATTTATAAAGAAGTTTTAAAAATAATTTGTTTGTTTTGAAAAAATCAAAAATGGTGTAAATTATCAAGCCTTTTATTTGGGGTAAATGTAAACATGTCTATTTCAATCTCTTCTCGCCAACAAATGGTTCCGTATTATTTTAAAAAAATTAAATTTTAGACATTTGCTTCATTTTAATCTATTTCTATGGCCTTTGTAGACACTTATATCCGTGTTTCCAATTACCCCATTTTTTTCATTTTTCTCTTGAATTTAAGGGGTAAATGTAAATATTGATTTTTATAAAAACTATGAAACCTACAAATTTGAAACGTTGGTTTTTCAATAGCTTATAATCCACATTTATTATCCCAGGTAGGCATTTTGTGTAGTACCCCATAGTTTAGCTAGAAGACACATTATAAATTATTAAAAAAATTAAAATGCAAAATCGTTCACAATTACCCCCTTTGACCCTATATCAAAATTATTGAAAAGTGGCCAGTGTGACCATTCTCTCAGAAACGCATGAATGATGAATTTAGTAGCATTTTCGGTTTTAAGCATGCTTATGGGCCCAACGAACACATTCAGGTTTTTGACAAATCAAATTGCCTGGCAATGAAATGCCCACCCAAAATATAAATTTCCATTGCCATTGCGATTGCCATTGCCTCAAATATTGCCAATGGAGCCGCAGCGTCAATAATAAAAGCCCTTGTACGCATATTGTTCCTTTTTAAAAGGTCTATTCAATAGCTTATAAATATAGGGCTTAATAGATTTGTTTTGAACATATTCCGCTTATCCTATG